>CAXITT010000835.1:80833-118139 GCA_964033795.1 Lymnaea stagnalis | reverse complement strand
TTTGTTGGTTGTTTTGTTGGTTGTTTTGTTGGTTGTTTTGTTGGTTGTTTTGTTGGTTGTTTTGTTGGTTGTTTTGTTGGTTGTTTTGTTGGTTGTTTTGTTGGTTGTTTTGTTGGTTGTTTTGTTGGTTGTTTTGTTGTGGTTTTTTTTAAATTTTAATCCAACTATATTTTGAGTATACTTAAGCAACATTTGACATGTTGTAAGACATGCATAAATAATACATAACTTTAACATAATTAGTTTCTCTTCATTTCATTTTCTAGAATTAACATAGAGAAAGCTGAGAAATAACTGATGCCATTTTCCCATTAGCAGGGTTGCTGTGCTGGTATACTTAAGGGGTGTCAAATTTTCAAAGATTTCATTTGTTAGTTGTTTTTTTTGTTTGTTTGTTTGTTTGTTGGTTTTTTTTTGGTAATCTTGGAGATGTGAGGGAATGGGGTATATGTCAAGTACCTTGGAGTTGATAGGAAATGGGGTAGCTGTCAGGCAATTTGAAGATGTAAGGGAATTGGGTGTATATCAAGTAACTTTACAGTTGAGAGGGAACGGGGTGTATGTCAAGTAATCTTGGATTTTGAGGGAATGGGGTATGTGTCAGGTACACTTGCGAGCGAGAGCGAATGAGATATGTTTCAGGTACGGGCCTTCTTGTAGAAGAGAGTGAATGCTACGCATGTCAGATTTACTTCCAGGTAAGAGGGACTGGTTTATGTGTCAGGTCACACTTGCAGCTGAGAAGGTTTATCCTAAATGTCAGATGTATTGGTAAATGACAGGAGGATGTTGAAAGAGTCAGCTGGTAACTTTTAATAAGAATTGGCATTTCAAAGACCGGGAAACGTCCCATCGCCTTACGTAATGTTACTATTTTTAGACAACGCCTTCGTAAAACATGGCATCTAATAAAGAATTTCAGGATATTTATTTAGCAGTAACAATTTGTTTTTAAAATCGTATGGCTAGGTTAAGACCCACGCTGACCAATATTAACGTAGAAGGTACCGAACGGATGTTGAGAGATTGGCCAAACGGAATACCTGGATGTTCTATCAATAGATTTTCGCCTTCAAATGACAAACCCTATACTGTACATGTTTCAACAACAAATCATGCCAGATATTGCTTATGACTTTTTAATGGACCGTGATGTCATAATTTCGGAAGGAAAACGGGACAACACCGAATCATTCATATGTCTAGTCTTCTGCTATTTTTAGAATGACTTTAAACAAATTACGCTATCGAAATTAGGTGAGTGTTCGAGGCTTCTGATCTATGGGTTAACTTAAATATATATATTTGCATTAACTTTGGGGAATTTTTTTTTTTTAAATGTTAAGTTATGTCCATTTACTAATGAAAATTGAAACCATGAGACTTAGTGTCATTCAAGTTTTTTTTTTTGTTTTTTTTTTTTGCTGTTGTTGTTTTTTTCCCTTTAAAATTTGGGATTGCCTTTGTATAGTAATGAGACATCAGTGCCATCAGGAGTTGTTGGTAGGCTGTAGTTTTTAATTATAGATTACTTTGTACTGTTCAAGTGTATCTTTCTTTGTTGTTTTTTTTTTTTTAAATGTTAAGTTATGTCCATTTACTAATGAAAATTGAAATCATGAGACTTAGTGTTATTTAAGTTTTTTTTTTTTTTTTTTTTTTTTGCTGTTGTTGTTTTTTTCCCTTTAAAATTTGGGATTGCCTTTGTATAGTAATGAGACATCAGTGCCATCAGGAGTTGTTGGTAGGCTGTAGTTTGTAATTATAGATTACTTTGTACTGTTCAAGTGTATCTTTCTTTGTTGTGAAGGTTAGAATCTATACAACGATCTTTCTTCATAATTAGACTCTAGATAAGCTGAAGTCTGAGGTTGCTCTGAATCGGAAGTTTATAAGAGGGTGTTAGTTGTTTTATTGGTCTTGATTTTTTTTTTTTTAAATTTACAACTCCATAAAAGACTTTCTATTTCCCCATGGCACCCAACCCCCCTTTTAGTTTCACATTTTTTAAAATCCAAACTACCTCCTTAAATGTTGTCCCCTTCCTCGTGTTGTCCCCATCAACCCTCGTCATATTTTTCCCTGTCAACACTCCTCGTGTTGTCCCCATCAACCCTCATTGTGTTGTCCCCAAAACCCTCATTGTGTTCTCCCCATCAACCCTCATTGTGTTGTCCCCATCAACCCTCATTGTGTTGTCCCCTTCAACCCTCATTGTGTTGTCCCCATCAACCCTCATTGTGTTCTCCCCATCAACCCTCACTGCGTTGTCCCCATCAACCCTCATTGTGTTGTCCCTCGTGGTTTTAAAATCTTAGACAATGTACAGACATATAATACTAAGATTATAAGATTTATTTGTTAGTCTGACATTAAGTACTAAGATTTTAAGATTTTTTTTAGCCTGACATTCAGTACTAAGATTATAAGATGTATTTTTTTAGCCTGACATTCAGTATAACTAAGATTATAATATTTTTTTGAGGTCATCACTGAAATGCATTTCTCAGTTGGCTTCAACATTAATTTATAACCAATGCACCAACACTTCATAATCGAGCAGTAGACAAGTCTGACCCTTGACGCCATTTTATTTATTTATTTATAGATATTTCCCGTGCTACAATAGCAGTTACCGGTACAGACACGAAAAAAAACTTTGACGATAGCGGGTGTTGAACCTGAGGTAGACTAAGATGTTCAGGGAGACATTGATGTACTCCACCGTGTTCCTCAGGATGTTCACGACGTAGTAGATGTTCTGGTAGCGGCCGTAGAGGCCCAGCTCGGGCTCCACGATGAAGGCGTACGCTAAAACGACTTTCGGCGTGTTGCACAAGACGAACAGAACGGAAACGAACGTGGCCGATTGGACGGCCTGGATCTCCCGTCTGCTGCCCGAAACATTTTTGGTGACGTCACGATTTTTCTTTGTGGTCGCCGCGCTTTGAGTTCCAGAAACACGGTTGACCTTCTTAAAGGTTTTGCGTTCGGAAATTTCGGAAGAAGATGACGTCATGGATTTTCGAAACCTGGACGAGGTCCTCAGACTTCCTGCTAAGATGAGCAGACAGAGTATGATCGTAGCTTGGCAGATGGTCGTCAGGCACATCCCGCTCATTTTGTCCACCAAAGACATGTAGCCCTGTCTATCTTCTGAGGCCCAGAATGTGAGAACCGTTGAGTTCGTCGCGGCATCGAAAACGGGTCTCAAGCCCTGGTGCGCGAGCAGCGGCGTGTAAGTCGCCACGCAGTAGGCGAATATAAAAGCCGCGGTGACCAGAGCCCTGGACCTCGTGAACGTGTTCTTGAAGGTGAAGGGCATCACCACACAGCAGCACCGCTGGACGGCGATGAAGGTGGTGATCAGCTGGGACGTGTCGAACAGAATGAGGTAGTAGAAGATCAGGATGAGACCGACCGAGCTGGTGTCGACCCACCACGATTCCGCGGGGTACGTCGGCACGTAGCTGGAGAAGACGATGGCCGGGACGACGAACAACAGGCCTCCCAGGTCTGAGCAGGAGAGGAGGAAGAAGCAGACGGAGATGCTGTCCTTGACCCCGAGCCGAAGGAAGATGACAATGCTGGCAGTGTTCGTCGCAACGCCCAGGAGGATGAACGGGGGCTGTATGACCCTAGTCAGCAGGAGAACCGCCGTCTGTCTCATTTCATAACTCAATGCGTCGGCTTGGGACAAGAGTCCAATTGTTTCGTTCTTAATCAGGGTGTCCATTTTTTAAATGTATTTTGACTCGTATCTATTAAGCCTATTTATTTGGTTTTATTAAAACTAGGATTATTCTCAAATATATATATATATATATATATATATTTTATCTTTTTTTTTAAATTTTCCAACTAGAGACGAAATGACTTATTCTTTACAAAACTTGCTATTCCCATGCAAATATTACACCTTACATACAGAAACATTAATTTTGGTAGCCATATAAATTATATACATGTGATCTGTGGTAGAGCAGTGGTCAAAAATAATTCTAAGATAGGCGACATGGAGCATTGGTAGAACTAAGATAATGATGCTTTTCACGACCATAATACAGATCAACGCATGAAGTCGGTCTAGCATCAGGCCACACCCATCACGCAAATGTTTGAGAATCCCAAAAAAGTAAGGGTTTAAATAGCGACAGTAATAAACGTGCGTGGCACGTGACATGAGAGGTCACGTTGAATAATAATGTAGATCACCCCCTTTTTTTTTTTTTTTCTTCTTTTTTTTTTTTTTTTTTTGTTAACAATGCCAAAACATTCTTACAGTGCACAGAAACTGTTGAAATAAACGCTCTCCCTTGTTTGATTTTAACACACTTTTAAAGCACGCTTCAACCGAAAGTAAATGATCACTCATAATTGTGTTAGATTTATAGGACTTGAATGAGGGAGAATTAAAATAAATAACTGTTATTGGATCGTTTTTCTGTCAAATGTGAAATAATGACCACGTTTAAAATCGCGTAATCAGCATCACCGATCTGCGAGCTATTCCAACACCAAATTTGAATTCTGCGGTGCCATTGCTCGGCATTTAAAAAAGAGATGGTTTGAGGGGAAATAATTCAACTAATTGCCTCTCTTAGATGATCCTAAGCGACCAGTATTATACTGTCAAACGAATGTAATTTAATTTGAAGTTTCATGACATAGTTTCAAAACCCATTTTTTCCGAAACCTTGCCCACCTCTCACTTCCGTTCAAACGAAAGTGATGTGTTTTGTAATGGAGACCCAGTATTTAAAAAAAAAAAAAAAAAGAAATTAATAAGGATTTGTATCAATATATTTCTGTTGAGTTAAAATCCTGATTATTTTGGGGGCAAAGGTCGTTTACTAAGACTAAAAAAATGATAAATGTTTAACAGAGTTCCTACCCTTTGCTATGAAACCTGAGACACAGTCTAAAATTTTTACTCAGTAATTTGTATGAAGGAAAACCGCATTAGGATTTCATAAATGTGTAGACAACTTTTTCTGAGAACAATCATCAATATATATATATATATATATATATTTTAAACAACCACGTATTTTATACTGTGAAAACAATGCTTTTTGTACTGTGACAACAATACCTTTCGTACTGTGACGGCTGTATATTTCTTTCATGTGACAACTCTCAGCGGCGTCACTAGGAGTTGCGGACCGCACCGGCTGACGCCCCATGAAAAAAAAAATCTGACAAAAAAAAAATCTCGAGTCGCCGCCATAACATGACTCAGTTTAATGCAAAAACAGGGTGCCACAAGAAAAGGGTGCGACCAGAGCAGGGCGCCATCACAACAGGGTGCGACCAGAGCAGGGCGCCATCACAACAGGGTGCGACCAGAGCAGGGCGCCATCACAACAGGGTGCCACAAGGAAAGGCTGCGACCAGAGCAGGATGCCGTCACAACAGGGTGCGACCAGAGCAGGGCGCCATCACAACAGGGTGCGACCAGAGCAGGGTGCCGTCACAACAGGGTGCGACCAGAGCAGGGTGCCGTCACAACAGGGTGCGACCAGAGCAGGGTGCCGTCACAGCAGGGTGCGACCAGAGCAGGGTGCCGTCACAACAGGGTGCGTCCAGAGCAGGGCGCCATCACAACAGGGTGCGACCAGAGCAGGGCGCCATCACAACAGGGTGCGACCAGAGCAGGGCACCATCACAACAAGGTGCGACCAGAGCAGGGCACCATCACAACAGGGTGCGACCAGTGCAGGGTACCATCACAACAGGGTGCCACCAGAACAGGGTACCATCAGAACAGGATGTCACCAGAGCAGGGAGCCACCAGAGCAGGGTGCCATGAGAATAAGGTGTCACAAGGACAGGGTGCCACCAGATCAAATATGCCAACGCAGCAGGGTGCCGTCAGAACAGGGTGCTACAAGAATAGTTCGTCACCAGAGCAGAGTGTCACCAGAGTAGGCAGGCTCGTAGCAGGTTCTTGTGGAAGTATGGAGGGTGTGAAGAAAAAGGAGGGGAAACAATCAAGAGACGCCATACTGACTTAGCAAGAATAAAAAAAGGTGTCCTAACTGGTTGTGTAGAAGGTGTCCCAGGTGCTTGTGTAGAAGGTGTCCCAACTGCTTGTGTAGATGTACCAACTGCTTGTGTAGAAGTTGTCCCAGCTGCTTGTGTAGATGTCCCAGCTGCTTGTGTAGAAGGTGTCCCAGCTGATTGTGTAGAAGGTCTCCCAGCTGCTTGTGTAGAAGGTGTTCCAGCTGATTGTGTAGAAGGTGTCCCAGCTGATTGTGTAGAAGGTGTCCCAGCTGCTTGTGTAGAAGGAGTCTCAGCTGGTCGTGTAGAAAGTGTCCAAGAGCTTTGGGTCTAAGACGGCGATATTCTTATTTTTCCCGTAGAGGGCCCTAACGGTTGTAAAATTACCAACGATTTTTATGTAGCCTCAATTTATTAAAGAAATGTCCAACTATGATTTAAACCCATAGTAATTTTTTTGAAAGAACAGCCTGTTATTTGATGGAAAACATAAAATGGAATGTTTTATAAAGCCATGGCATTTGGTTTAGTACAAAAACACTCGACATACAACTTGTGAAAAAACAAAAACAATTATTATCAAATGTGAAATTCAAGATGCATAACTCTTGGTTGGCGACCGGTCGCCAATTTACGCAGAGCCGCCAATTTACGGAGAGTCGTCAATTTACGGAGAGTCGGTAAAAATGTAACATTTAATGACTTGTCCGTGAAAGTCCGTAAGAATTCTAGGAGCCAGAATGATCAATGCATTGGTTGTTAGGCCCTCAAAAGATAGAAGAAGAAGAAGAAATTTAAGATGTAGGCTACTTGAGAAAATGGGACATTAAGTTATTTAAATCCTACCACTGATTCCAACAACAATGAAATCCACCTCTTCCCACTAATGCACACCGCTGCCCCAAATGCACACTTAGGGATCTGCCCTGTGTTAGCATCATACTCGATATTCCCTCTTAGGGAAGAAGAGGAGACAGGGGATGCGCTTTGAAGCGCACTTAAGATTATTCTTGGTGACTTACCGTTGGACTCGTTCGCTATGCGCTATTCGTCATTTGCAAATTTAATTTTGTCCATACATTTTCTTTATTAGATTTAGCTATTATATTAAACAAAATCCGGGTAGTTTCGTCTAAGGCCATAGCTTAGGCCTCCACTTGATCATTTTATAAGCCTTTAGTAGATTATATCTATGAACGCTCTTCGTCATTGATCATTGTAATAAACAATTAACTATTGGGGAGGTCATCGTTGTTTTAAAATAATTAATTCAGAAAGAGTATAATGATTTATTTTTTATATTTTTTAAAATTTTTATTATTTTTTTTTTTGTGGTGGGGGGGGGGTTGGGGGAGGGGGGTTAAATTCTGACACACCCCCCTTCTAGCAAAAAAATTAATATCTCTGGAACTATTTAACCTAAATTAAAAATAATTACACATATAATTGTGCAGGAATTGAATACACTTTGATTTGATATCAATGGTAACTGCTAAATCGAAAACTGGCCTTTTCCCATTTTTCTCGGTGCATCTCCCCGCCTAATGACCAAAACAATGGGAGGGATTTTCTGCCAGCTGTGGGGTTGTTTTTTGTTCCTTGGAATTGGGCGGCGCTAACCTTAGCTACGCCACTGTTTATCCAGTCAGTTATTTAATAAGTTTGCATGATAAATTGAATACGTTGATCTTTGTATTCATTTATACTACTCAGGTGTCACGTGGAATTTAGTGGTAGTGTTGACTATTCACCTCACTGTCATTTTACTGTTAATTATGCTATTTGTTTAAATTCATCGCAAGTGACGATGAAGGAGCCACTAATACTAAGCCCTAAGTTTGAGGCAGTCCTGCACAACTCAAAATGTAATACTTCATGAAAAACTTGTGCGGGCCAAAAGAAAGTAGGGCAAGACTTCTGCGGGCCAAAAGAATATAGGTCATGGGGAAAGCTATTAAGAAAATAATAGGAATTAAAAAAATATTTCGTTACTTCTCGGGCCGCAAAGTGGTTGCTGGCGGGTCACATGAGGCCCGCGGGCCGTATGTTGTGTAGGCCTGGTTCAAGGGATTAGACCTTGCCGCCCTAAATTCTAAGTGAATCATATTCCGTTGAATCCATTTTAGGATTCGAGTATTCTGGGGTCTTTTAAAAATATTTCTTCACGTTATTTCAATTTTAGCCAGCATTACGGTCATCATTTCCATCTTGTGTCAATTGAATTTGCAAGTGTTGCCTGGTCTGGGTGCCAACTGTGAGAACTGTTATAATGTCAACCAGGAATTGTCTCCCCTTGAACAGCTGTCGTCGAGGTAAACAGTCATGGCGTAGATGGCGGGGAGAACCAGGACATTGTCGCCGGTAAAGTGATTGTCCGTGAAATGTCAAACATCGTATTATTAATTTTATTGTGTCTGGTTTGCACTCATAAGTTATATTAACTACTTTTCAGATATCTATATGTATAGGATATAATTATATAGTGGCGTTCACAATTAATAGAAATTAGAAGAATAAGTAAATAAGCTAATTTTTGTCTCCAGGAAATTGAAAATGAGTCTATCACTTAATTTGACTTAAACTTAAGACTTAAGAGTTAAGGCCTAAGGCTAAGGAAGTGAAATAAGGGTAACTGAACTAATATTTTAAGAAAATCTGTATCTTATTTATTTGAGAATTACTTATTTTCCACGTAAACTTAAAGCTACCAACTACCATAAAAATAATACAATTCTTAAAAATATTTTTTAAATGATTAAAATGTAGTGAGTGTCTGGCGTTGGCATAGCTAGGACTAGGGTTAATGCTACACGAGGTGGGCCAAGCCTTATGCCGACCCCTTCATGAAAAAAAAAATTTAAAAAACTTTGCAGTTGGCCCTAAAATGCTGCCTCTCAAAGAAGGAAAAAAGTACTGCCCCCTCTGCACCCTTCTCCTAAACCACTGAGTGAGTGTGTGTAACTGAAAACTGCAGTGCATGACCTCCCCTCCCCGCATTTCCTCTCAATTTTAAAAAAATCTCCCCTACCACACCCCAATACCAATATAAAAAGTATTGTGTTTTTGATTAAAAAATTTCTGGGTCTTCTCGCAACCTGGCACTGCCTTGTTAGTAACCCCTGGCTTATAGCGAAGGCCTGGCCTATGCCTAAATTGCATTATTTTTTATTATTAAATTTATCTTCGTTACTCCTAGTTGGTAATGATTTTAAATATGCTTCTCATTCTACTTTCAATGCTTTCATTTTAATTATTTTTACCATTTGTTTTATGCAAATCAATTATATTATTTTTTAGATCATGGCTGAAAATTTAAAAAGGGTGATATATCAATACATACATTATGATATATCTTGGCAGTATGGTCAATACCCTAAAAAATTTAAACCTTCATTAACAAAACTGAGTAAATGTGGCAGAGGTAGATTTGTGCAGATTGTAGCGTAGGAAATGTGAACCCTGGGGGTGTGAGGGGGGGTGTTTGTGATCTGCTCGGGCAGCACATTTTTCTTTATAGGGAGGGGGCTGGCATTTTCAGCCAACTGCCACTGCTGATATTTTTTCACAGAAGGGGGCTGAAAAAAGCTTGTCCAGGCCTCGGGTGGCACCAGCTTCATTTACAATGTCCATGGTCAATACAATCAATCTAAATGCATCCTACTTGCTTCTCTTTTGCCATTCACAAAACCACCACCCTTATACTAAGACTTTTCAGATTCATTTTTGGTGCCGAGTAAATGTATTATTTTAGTCTATGATATATCTGAAGCTCAACTGCAAATACTTGACTAAAGTGGCATTCAGTGCAGCTATTAGAGAAAGCTAAGAAAAATAATAGTATTTCTTAAACAAATGCTTTGCGGAATTAAATACTACTATAATCATTTGTTTACCACATTAAAAAAAATAAACAGATGTCTGATGAAGGCGTTGATGGTACCCTAAATAAAAGGATAGAGGAGAGTAACACTACCCACGGCTCATGATGGCAGCTAAACAAAAACTCAAACGTGAGCGTTCTAATATTTGCCATATTTGTAACATGGTTTACCATTTATCATTTTGTTATAAAATCTCATATTTTTTTATCTCTTATTCACTTAAGACTATGATATTAAATAGTCTAATGAGATGTTTACCATTGCACTGGATCAGGAACAGTTGGCCTGTATCCCTACAGTTAAGAGTGAAAGGTCCTTGACTCAACGTTCAACCAAAATTTTCCAAAATATTACTTTACATGTCAAAAGTAAACACATTGGGTATTTTTTTTTTATTATTATTTTTATAAGTAGATTTTTATTTTGATTCATGTGTTATTTTATTTATTTTTAAAATGTATATTTCACAGCCGCCTTAAAGAAATGTGTTTCATCTTTTCATGTGACGAATGTTCCACTAAGTTCAGCAGACCTAAGAGTATGTTGAAGCCTGTTGACACAACTTTAAAACTTTACATTGTCTTAAAAAGTCTGTTGTTATAATATGATTGATTTTGGCCTATTATTCTGGATAGCACTTCTTCCTCCATCTGCACTGTTGCTAGACAGTGGTCCAAAAAGTATGTCGTACCCATTCAGGACCATCTGACATTTCATTATCACAAAACCCTAGATTTTAGGATTATGATCTAGTTAAATAAGTATAGTAGAAAAGGCGAAAATATTTATATATTTTTTTAAAATTATGCACTGGCTGGGGCAAGGCGTCCATTTTACATGTGTAAAATAGTGTCCATTGCACGTTTAGACCTCAATCTATATGGTACTATAAAGTCTTGATTGTGATTGTTCCAGTGTTTCTTTAATTTCTAAGCTTTCCCTTCAAATCATGTCAACCCATAAACGTGCCCACCACTTGGGACATTCCCTGAACCATCTATGTTTTCAACAACTGCAACGCCCGCTAACAAAATTTTCATATTACTTGGGTATATTAAGCTACAGTATATCTATACTTTGAACACTGTATTTGCAAACTGTTCAATTAACCTAAAAGAGAACCACAGCAAAAAGTACACAGCAAATAGCATGTAGCAAAAACAACATTAATAAAACAATCCAGAGCTTAAAAACATTCTTTTAAATATTTTTGAATGTGCCCCATCCATCCATCCTTCCCCATCCATCCATCCATCCTTATGGTGTTACCGCCCATGTAAGGCTTTGGCCTGCCTCACCACTTCCTTCCACTCAGACCTAACTAATGCATTTATTTTCCATGCTTGGATTACCAGCTGCTGTATATCTTTTTCCACATCCACCATCCATCCTTTGAACTGTTTTCCTCTGGGGTTTTGTTGGTGCACCCTCTTTACTCCTCTGTCATTTGGCATTCTTTCTAAGTGTCCCGCCCAGTGTAGTCCTGCCCTTTTTTTACTTCTGCTACTAGCATGGGATCCTGATATAGACTATACAATTCCTGGTTGGTTCGTATTCTCCATCCATATTCATTCATTGTTGGTCCATATATGTTCTGGAGAAACTTTCTCTCCCATGCATTTAATAGTTTTTATGCCTTTTTGTTAGGGTCCACGTTTCACTTGCGTATCTTACAACTGGTCTGATTACAGTTTTATAAATAGTTCTTCTTGGGCAAAAATAAAATACAGCCTTATTAAGAATGGGAGAACCAAATAAAGATGTTCAATAAATGTTACTAATGATACTCTCTGAATATGATTGTGGTTTAATTTAGAACCGTTAGGGTAAATGAATTTTGACCAGAGTGGACCATAACTGATTTAGCTGATTATTTCGGTTAGGGTTAGAGTTAGATATAAAATAAATCACGCGCATATTTAATATTGCAAAGCGTCATCTGAAATGCCATTTGTGGAGGCTTCTGCAATCATTATAAAGTCTATTACTGGTTTGCGCAAGGTCTGCTAGATGTCCTGCCCTATCACATTGTATTGAAAATGGTAATAAAATTATCAAAATTTTGCGTGGACCCTGTCAAGGAGCTGCAGCTTCCCTGTGTATCATGATACTTGTCATGACATTTTCATCACACATTTGTATGGCCCCATGGTATTTTATAGCATAGATGTTGAACAGTGTCTTAGTCATGAAAGGTTCAAAATGGTAACCTATCTTTCATGTTTTATAACCAGGCAAAATGTGTGTGACTCATCAGAATCAGAAAATAGTTTCATTGGGGTAAATTAACAACATTGGGAACAAAAAAAAGGGAAAGTTGATTTTAAATTAACTTTGCAGTGAGCCATAAATAATATTGCTATTCACGGTGATTGTAAATCTTGAGTTAACTTGTAAACTTATGAAGAAAACAGCAGTTGAATGTTTCTACATAGATCAGTGTTTTCTCTACAGGCCAAGCACTGCAGATCTCCAGTCAACTTTTTTAACAGCAGAACCGGAGGGAGGTGAGGAATTTTATTCAGGATAAAATTACTTTTCTGATGTTTAATTTATTTGTGAAAATTACGTCTGTTTTGCAAAAATAGGTCATTATCAATTTTAAACTAATAATTAAGGATCATTTAGTTTTTACTTGTGCATAAAGTGGCTGTGTTGTAGTACACTTACCATGATTGTGGATTGAGAACTGTTACGTATAAAGTGATTATGACGCAAGTAATATACATAGAAAGTGATTATAACCCAATTATTTTACACAGAAAGTGATTCTTGCTTGAGAATTGGTTAACATAAAGTAATTGTGGCCTTTTGTGCAGACATATAGGAAACTCAATATTTAAAGTATGAATATCTTGCGCATGAAACATTTTGTTATTTCTCTGAGATTTTTATTTCAGGTCAACAATTGGAAAAACTCAACAAGGACAAGTCACTTCTAAACCTGTCCCTAAACCTGCAGGTCGGTTATCAATATTTGCCTGCTCTGGTCCTCCACTGGGTTTTGGGAAAAGGGAATAATATTTTTAAAGACAGTGTCACCAGAAGTTTTGAGTAAATTTTAAGTTTTATATTCCTCTAATGAATTATTTATTCAAATATAATATTATTGAGCACTTCAAATATTTTTATTTTTTAAATAGAATATTTTCTGTAAAATCTTTTTTTTTTATATTGATATCTCAAATAAACGTTTTATTTTCCATTTTGCTGAAATAGAACTGACAGATTATGACAACTATAATCATAACATAACTGGCTCTACTAATGCCAAATTTCTAAAAACAATCTGCGACAGGCAACGGTAAACAAACTTTCAGCAAGGAGACCGAGGAAAAGTTTGATCAAGTGCTGGAAGGCAATTTTGCCGACTTGCCTCCCTTGCCCAAATCCACCGTCCGAATCTTCCTGAGCTCCACATTTTCTGACATGAGGGCAGAGAGGAATGCCTTGGCAAGGGAAGCCTACCCCAAGCTGAGAGACTACTGCACTGAATTGGGCTTGGGCTTTCAAGTAAGTGTCAGCCACTGGAGCATCAGGATATATTTACATATGTATATATAGATAGATAGAAATATCATGTTTCAAGAAATAAAAATTTAAACAGAAGTGCTCCCCAAGACATACCTGGTTGGGTTGCTCAAGTACCGCAACAAGTGGTTAGATACAAACCTAGGTTTCCAGTCACGTTAAAGATTATTAAATTACAACATATACGTCTTGATCTACAAGTATACAGCATTAAGAAAAATGTACAAATCAAAATTTCAAGGGTTTAACTTTTTTTATATGTAAAAATCTGCTATGACATGTCATCTCTAAGACTATAGATCTTAGGTGGGGAGTGACAGATCAGATATGACATATGTCATCTCAAAGACTCCAGGTTGTAGATCTTAGGTGGGGTATGACAGATCTTATATGACATGTCATCTCTATGACTCCAGGTTGTAGATCTTAGGTGGGGTGTGACAGCTGAGGCCACCAACAGCCACATGACAACCAACATCTGTCTTCTTGAACTAGAGAATTGCCAGAAAGTCTCCGTTGGACCAAATTGTATTGTAAGTGACATTACTGCCTCATTCTTTTTTTTCCTTTCCTTTTTCAATTGCTATGGAGAATAAGACATGCGAAATAGAAGTATGAAAAATCACTTCTTTTTTTATTGTGGATCAGAATGCTGTGAAGTAAAACATGTTAGATGTTTGTGACAGTGTTCATTATAGTTTTTTTTAAAACTATATTTCAGGCCATCATCGGCAACAGGTATGGTTTTTGTCCACTCCCATTTGAAATTTCCATCAAGGAATTTGAAATATTTAAAGAGGAAGTCTCAGACCTGCCTGGTTTTTCGGTCCTGGAGAAATGGTACAAGAAAGATGAGAACTCGATCCCACCTGCATATTTCTTGCAGGTAAATTTACCTGGATTGATGGATTGATTATACAACTTCTTGTGCAGTAGAGTTAAATTGTTCTTTAATTCAATGATTTTCAGAACTTGTTTCCAGTATCATGGACAATGTTGATGAGCCGGGCACCTCAGCCTAATGAAAAGTCAATTTGTGAAGACTTATCAAAGAGTCAATCTTGATAAAACTGCTCCTGTTATTGATAATTCTAAGAGGACTATTAAGCCCCTGGAGCTGTGTAACCTCCTCAAGTGTGCGTGGAACCAATCGATATCAAATTTTTATCTGTTAAGTTTTATAATTAAGCTCTGTGGCTTTTGTACTGCACTCCATTATCTTCAATTCATTACTAATGGCAGGATAGGAGAAATTTTAAATGTAAGAAATAATGTGGCCTTCTAATAGAATAAAAAGTAGTAAGATCAGGTCCACTTCATGTGAAATAGAAAAGTTTAGTTGGAAGCCAAGCTGTTGCATTACTAGGGCAAGTTTGTGTGGTTGCGGGTACATTAAGACAGTAGTAAAAGACTACACCCCCAATAAAGCAGGATAAAGTTAGCCAGTTGATTACATGTCCCTTTAGTAAGGCAAGTTGCCGGGGATAAGCTGGAGAGCGTTTGGTGAGGAGGGCAGGTGGAGAGGGTAGGTGGAGAGCGTAGATTTGAACTGGTGGTTGAAAGTAGAGAGAGGGCAGGTGGCCTTTATCAAAGTTGGTGAATTTGGGTGTGCTGGGGGAGGGTGGGGTGGGGCTTAGAGGGTAGGTAAGAAGGGGAGAGGATAGGAGTCAGGGAGTGTGAGAGATTTGGAGTGAGGGAGAAATATCTGGTTGGGTGAGTGGGAAGGTAGTGGAGATTGAGAAAAAACTCAAAAATACTGCCCAAGTCATAAATTACTTTAATACTGACAGATAACAAAGATAGCTATAGGTTACAAGCAGGACCTATTAGATGTGGATTTGTGTCCAAATAACTAGCGCTTGGTATAACTGTAGAAGAGGGAAAAAAAAATTTTAACTTCTGCTGGCCTTACAACTTTTGCGTGTTTAAGACTGCTCTATCTTTGCATTTCTAAAAATTTTGCCCGTAAATTTTTCCTCATCAACAGCCCATTACATCCCAACTGCCACATTTTCTGGAGAACTCTCCTGAGAGGGAGGCACTTAAGAAGCAACATACAGAGGAGTGGGCAAGGCTGGAGGAACAAATGCTGACCACTATCCACAGAGCTGCCATATCAGCATTTGACAAAAACAAACTTTCCCCAGAAAGGAAGCAGTTTTTCCTGATGTCAGGTGAGTGCTATTGAACATTTAAAAAAATAAGTTTTCTCTTTTAAATTACTTGAATCTTCCAAAGTAGTTTGCAATGAAAAGTCTTTATTCATGATATTATTAAACTCATGGTTACAAGCTTCCACCTCAGCCCCCTTATTTAATTAACCAGTATAACTGAAAAAAGGGAAGTAACTTCAATTCTCACCAGAACTTAAGTTTAACCTTGTTTTTTTTTAGAGCACCTAAATATCTACAGGTTGTGTCAGAATGAAGACAGATAAATATCTACAGGTTGTGTCAGAATGAAGACAGATAAATATCTACAGGTTGTGTCAGAATGAAGACAGATAAATATCTACAGGTTGTGTCAGAATGAAGACAGATAAATATCTACAGGTTGTGTCAGAATGAAGACAGATAAATATCTACAGGTTGTGTCAGAATGAAGACAGATAAATATCTACAGGTTGTGTCAGAATGAAGACAGGTAAATATCTACAGGTTGTGTCAGAATGAAGACAGATAAATATCTACAGGTTGTGTCAGAATGAAGACAGATAAATATCTACAGGTTGTGTCAGAATGAAGACAGATAAATATCTACAGGTTGCGTCAGAATGAAGACAGATAAATATCTACAGGTTGCGTCAGAATGAAGACAGATAAATATCTACAGGTTGTGTCAGAATGAAGACAGATAAATATCTACAGGTTGTGTCAGAATGAAGACAGATAAATATCTACAGGTTGTGTCAGAATGAAGACAGATAAATATCTACAGGTTCTGTCAGAATGAAGACAGAGTCATCCAGAAATTGATGGATATGAAGAGAAAAAAATTATCATTAATAGTCCAGAAAATAGCACTAATAACAGTTATTGCCACACAAAGAAATGTTCTGCTGGTCTATGACCAGTCAGATATCAATGGATCAATATTAACCAAAAAAACTACTGATTAAAAGAAACTAAGCCAAAACAAAGATATGTGTTTTTCTTAATTGAAAAAGTGTGATTTCAGCTTTGCTGAGAAAAAAAAAGCAATGAGAAACGTGTGTCTGGATGCGTCAGACTGGAATGGGGTAATGCTATTGTCTAATCACTCTGTATGTATGGACTATGCAGTTATTTTTATTGTTATTTACCATTATTTTATTTCCCTTAGTTACTGAGCATGAAACCAGAGGGGGGATAATTGATGCTGAAGATCCCAACAAACATGGGTTAGTGTTCATCAGAGAACTGGAAGGTCTTGGACCTGCGACCTACAATGACACCAATGCTGGTAGATACAAGGACCTCATCACAAGACATGGACAGGTGATTTCCTGTTCTCTTCTACAATATATTCAATCATTTCCTTTCTTAGAATACATTTACATGCCCAACACATGTATTTTTTAGTTGCATTGAAGTTGTATTTATTATTGTTAAAAACATACATACAACAAAATAAATCTGCAACTTCAGCAAATTAATGTCCGGCATTTGATAGCTGAACAATTTCATCATTTAAAAAAAAATTACACTTTCAATTATATTTGTGATGTATGAATGCAATCTTGTTGTGCAAACTTAACTTTTTAGACTAATGTCCCTTCAGGCTTAGCTTTATTTGTTTGCCAGATGCTGATGCATAGTTCACTTTTTTTTTCAGGTGGAGGCAGACGTACACGTTGAGTCGCTCATCACATCCTTGAAAGAAGATTGTAAAACTTGTGTGTGTCCAGCCAATGTCCAGTCCTACTCTGTCCAGTGGCGGGATGGCGGCATCCAGCCCGATTCTCACACTGAACACAGGGAATACCTGACTCGGTTCTGTTCTGACTTTGTCACTGGGGTAAAGTCGCTCATAGACATGGACGCCCTGACAAGAGACTCTTTGATACGGCAGAGAGAATACTACTCCCTGTACACTGAAATTCTCCACCACTCCCATTTTTGTAAGCTCAAATCTGAAGCATTCTGTGGCCAGCAGGAGACACTGGAGCACATCAAAGATTACATCCTGGATCCAACAAACCGCAAACCTTTTGTGATTCATGCTCAGTCGGGAGCCGGAAAGACATCAGTGTTGGCCATGGCCATGAACAGCCTCAAGCTATGGATCAAAGAGAAGCACATCGGTATCATCCGGTTTCTGGGCACATCCCCTCTCAGCACGGACATCTACAACGTCCTGTTCAGCATCTGCGGGCAACTGGCCGACATCACCGAGAGCATCATGGAGCCACAGAGCTACAGGACGATGAAAGGTCTGGCCATGTACCTGCCGAGGTTCTTCAGAAGCATAGCCTCAACGGCACGTCAGCCTGTAATCATCTTCCTGGACTCTCTTGACCAGCTTGAGGACTCCCATGAGGCTTACACAGCCTGGTGGCTTCCCGTCAACCTCCCACCCAATATCAAGCTCATTATTTCAACACTGCCGGATTGTCATGACATCCTGACCAATTTAGTTGCAGCCATAGGTCAGAAAAAGAATTTTGTTGAGGTCCCTGTTCTGCCTGACGACACCAGCAGGGAAATAGTTGCCAAATATCTGACCTTAAAGAGACGAATGGTCAGTGATGAACAGATGGGATTTCTCCTGGACACTTTCAGGAAATCCCCCAATCCTTTGTACCTGAAGTTGCTGATGGACCAAGCAGTGTTCTGGAACTCCTGCACCCCCATGTCAGAGCTGGTCTTACCAAACTCCGTCCGGGTCGCCATCAACAATTTATTTGACAAGCTTGAAGTTAAATTTGGGTGCAAGTTTGTTCAAGGAGCGCTGGGTTTGATCACAATCGGCCAAAACGGTCTCAGTGAAATAGAACTGGAGGATGCCCTGTCGTGCATGGATGACGTCATGAATGAAATCTACCGATTTCACGATCCACCCGTGCCGGGCATGATTAGAGTCCCACCTGTCATGTGGGCAAGGCTCAGATTCGATATCAAGGAGTACCTGGTGGAACGACAATCACAAGGTCAGACAACATTGTACTGGTACCACAGACAGTTCATAGAGGCCGCTTCTGAGCGCTACACACCAGGAACAAGAGGGCAGCTCCTACATAACGTTCTGTTTGAGATGTTTGCATCGGAACAAGGGGTGCGTAAAGACATCGTGCTGACTGATAGAAACAACCTCCTCATACCAGATGCAGACAGGAACACCACACCACAGCCCACCACTTGGGGTAACACACGCAAGCTCGAGTGCCTCACCTATCATTTGAACAACTCTGAAAAAGTCCAAGACCGTGACTTTGCCAAAAAGACCACCTACTGCAATTTGCAGTTCCTCAGAGCCAAAGTGGCTGCCACGGGTGTGGAGAAGCTGCTGAGGGAGCTGGAGGTTTACCAGAAGCTGGTGGCGGACCCAGAGCTAGAAGTCATCATCAAGTTTATCATGACATGTACAACTTCTCTTAAAGATCCAGTGAGCTGTGCCTTCAATGTCCTCGCCTACATCCCACAGAGCTCTGCCCACGCGAATCTGGCACACCTCAGGACCATGGCCATGGAGTACCTGATGCATCTCCCTAAAACTCTGCTCATCCCTGCGTTTGCTTGTCTCGTGCCGAGGTCCGGTCAGCCAGAGAAGGTGTACGACGGGTTGTCTTTTGTATTTGGGTTCCGAAACGAACAGGTTCTTTTCGCCAACAGATGGCAGAGTGTCAGCACGGCTGACCTGCTTGAGTCCGTCCTTGACCATTCTGTGACTCTGGCCTGTGTGGACATGAAGACCACTGAACTGACCAAACACCTGTGTGAGGAGATAAGCTCTGAACCCTTCATCACGGCAGACGGCAAGGAGCTGTTGTATCTGGCGGCCACAGACTCTGCCCTGGTGAATCTTCACATTGAGACTGGTGACATCACTAAAAAGGCCTTAGGGGAGGTGTTTGCGGGGAAGGGACTTGAAGTCAACAGGTTGACCAACTTCATGGTGACGGGCTCAGAAGACATGAAACACCTGACGGTGTCAGTGGGGGACACAATAGCTGTGACAGAATATCCCAGCCTCAAACCAGTCTGCCAACTTCATCAGCCTCACACCGCCAGGGTCACCAATGTCCACTGCTGTAGCGGTTCCCCAGTTGTTGTCATTTTTACTGAGATTTCGGCCACCTCTGACGGCGACCAAGGCGTCATAGCATCTTGGGATACATCGAAAGATGTCACACATCGCACAAAAACATCTTTCAGAATCGAGGCCAAAGCTTCGCAGTTAACAGTGGGGGATGAGTACCACGTCTGCCATGGTCAAACTGCCGACGGTCAATACTTTATAGCAATAAACAAGTTAAAAACAGCTGAACGCTCTGACCCCCTTCAAGTGTCCAAGGAGATTAGGTCCATTCGAGTGTCTCGGTTGGATCAGCAGATTGTTTGCCAACTGGGAGACTCAGAGATCCACGTAATGAACCCGGAGGACAGGGAGTTGGTGAAAGCTCTGGATCATGTAGTCAAAATAGTTTCATTTGACTTGGCTTGGGATGAGGATAAGCTGTTGATAGCGGATGCCAACAACGAGGTCTCGTTGTACAACAAAAAATTTGAAAAACTGTTGTCCAGGGTGGGTGACCACGGGGATATCAGCTTTGTCAGCTTGTTCCAGGGCCACATGCTGATCTTGACCAATGAGGAGAAAGTAAAAATCTGGAACCAAAAGGAGTTTTTCTCAGCAGGCTCAAGAGAGATGGGTTACCCTGAGGCTGACCCAGGTCGGGCCATAGCCAGCAAGCAGGATGTGACGTGCTTTGTACTGTCGGAGAACAGCAAAGAACTTTTCACGCTGGGAAAGAGCAACATATGCCACTCCTGGTCACTGGAAAATTATTTTTTAATCCGGAAATACCCAGTTGATGTTGTCCCCACCAAAATGCTTATGGCTGCTGACGGTGACATCATTGCTTTCGACGGTGTAAGCAAAAAATTGATGGTTTTTAAAAGTGATGACGGAAACGTGGTTTACCGTCATCCTGGTCCTGTGGTGTGTTTTACTATGACGAAAGACAAAACCAAACTGATATTTCTAACCAGGGAATCGAAACTGACATTGCATACTTATGACTTGAAGACGAGCAGGACCTTGAAAAAATTCAACCTCAACATTGGATTCAAGATCCTCAGTGCCCAGATTCTCTTGTCTGTGTCTGAGAGGTACGCTGTCTTCATGTTTGAGATCACCCCGGATGATTACAAGGCCATAGCCAGCATGTGGAACAAAGGGATGAAGCTGCCTGAACAAAAACATCCTTACAGATTCACGGCCGTGGATATCAGCCAGTGTTCGGGGGCGCCGATGCATGTGTATCATCGGTTATCAAAGGTGCCCCAACTGGGGGTCACCGCGGAGCCCTACAAGGGCAACATGATAATGGTGTCAGCCAGGAGGTGGATCATGTTCTGGGACATCCCCACTGGAAACTGCGACCACATGATGTGCAAGTCACCTAGGCAAACGAAGATGTACCGTCCGGACTGGCTGGGCCAGGACTGTGTTGGGAGCAATGATGTCATCGTCATGTCTGGCAACAAGGAATATGTGGCCGTGGGTTCGCAGGATGGCTACGTGTTTGTGTACGCAGGAGATTCAGGAATGCCAGCCGGAATGAAAGCTCCATCATCCAGACACCCATCACCAGTAAGTTGAGACACCCATCCCCAGTAGGTTGAGACGCCCATCCCCAGTAGGTTGAGATGCCCATCCCCAGTAGGTTGAGACACCCATCCCCAGTAGGTTGAGACACCCATCCCCAGTAGGTTGAGATGCCCATCCCCAGTAGGTTGAGACACCCATCCCCAGTAGGTTGAGACACCCATCCCCAGTAGGTTGAGACGCCCATCCCCAGTAGGTTGAGATGCCCACCATCAATAAGTTTAGTTAGACGCCCTTCACCACTTAGTTGACCCTGACAAAGATGTGTCATGGATCAAATGGTTGGTTTCCCTTGTCCACCTATTTTTATACATTTTCATAATGGTAACAAAATAATGTTGAAGTTCTTGAAGAAACATTTTCTTTTTTTACAAGCATCATATGTTTCAGATGCACTCTGTACAATGATATGTTTAAGATGCACTCTGTACATTGATATGTTTCAGATGCACTCTGTACATTGATATGTTTCAGATGCACTTTGCACAATGATATGTTTCAGATGCACTTTGTACAATGATATTTTTCAGATGCACTCTTTACATTGATATGTTTCAGATGCACTTTGTACAATGATATTTTTCAGATGCACTCTGTACATTGATATGTTTCAGATGCACTTTATACAATGATATTTTTCAGATGCACTGTGTACAATGATATGTTCTAGGTGCACTTTGTACAATGATATATTTCAGGTGCACACTCTGTACAATGATATGATTCAGATGCACTCTGTACAACACTCTTTTTCTCTGTCCCTCAGGTCAGTCAAGTGTGCTTCAACCACACCAGCACCCTTGTGGCTTCGGCTTGTACCGGAGGTTACCTGAAGCTCTGGGAGCCAAGAGGGGGTAACTGCATCTTCTCCGTATCAGTAGGAATGGAGTTACGGCAGCTTCAGTTTACACAAAATGGCAAGAAGCTCGTTGCCTTGACGACTGCTGAGAAAAGTCACATTCTGGTGTTCGATGTTCAAGAAGTAGTTGTCTAGTTACAAATCTTGTGTGGCCGGGCAGTTGTACATCAATATAAGACCAGGTTTCATTTCACCGCCGCTAGTTTTCCTAATGAAATAATTTATGACATAACAAAGGATCATTTATCTCTGTGAATGATTACTTTTTGTAAAATACTTTGTGGTGAAATTGTTCACTCTTGAAACTTTTTAGTTTTTAAAAAAATATCTCCTTAGCATAATATCCTTTTGTTAAAAGCATAGTCTCCTTATGCTAAAACATAATCTCCTTTTGTTAAAAGCATAATCTACTTATGTTAAAAACATAATGTCTGAATGTGCATAATTCTCCTTATTTAAAGCATAATCTCCTATGTTAAAAGCATAATCTCTATATATTTGAAAGACAATCTCCTTTTATTTAAGACAACATTTTATAATTGAAGCATAACTTCTTGAATCGGATTATTTATTTATTTTGCTCAAAATTGCACTTATAATCCCAGCTAGGACTGTGCGAGGGGGGCAAAGGAGGCATCTGTCTAAGGTGACAACATCGGGAACGGAGGGGGTGGGGGGGGGGGGGGGTCAAAATTGTCAATGCACTTTAAAAGAAGAAAGGTTAAATTGTATAGAGAAATAGGATTAGGTTCTTGTGTGTGGGTATCATTTAACCAGGGCTCAACTTTTCAGTCGCACTGTCCTGATCCCAGCTAAAAATTGCAAGTGTTTCAATCCGCAATAAGAATCTTTGTTTTGAAATGCATGTCTTGTGTTTGACCTGTTAACTATTTGACCTTTTTTATTTTTTAAATGGACCCAGACCAAATATTGCAAGACCAATTATTGCAAGACCAATTATTGTAAGACCAATTATTGCAAGACCATTTATTGCAAGACCAATTATTGCAAGACCAATTATTGCAAGATCAAATATTACAAGACCAAATATTGAGAGATCAAAAATAATAAATGAAAGGAATTTCAGGGGCTGCTGGAAATTGTTTATTAAGTATTATATATTACCACGTGCATGTTTCAGATGAGTCTTAATTCAGTTTGTTAATTTGATTGTTAATGTGATCCAAAAACAGATCAGTATTATGCAAGGTTTTTGAGAAAA
Organism: Lymnaea stagnalis; assembly: GCA_964033795.1. Classification (NCBI taxonomy): domain Eukaryota; kingdom Metazoa; phylum Mollusca; class Gastropoda; family Lymnaeidae; genus Lymnaea; species Lymnaea stagnalis. Next base: position 94,834 of record CAXITT010000835.1, on the reverse strand, counting down.
TTTTTAATTCATCTTTTTTCTTTTTTTTTTTTTAATGCAATTATGATAAGTTTATTGAACTGTATTCCATATTATTTTTTTAAAAAGCAATTATAATACGTTTTTGGATTTTTTTCTCCATAATTAGAAAAAGATAAAAAGAGAAAAGAAAAAAAAAGCAATTATGATTAGTTTATTTGTGCTGTATTCCTTCATGTGTTAAAACGGTCCGGCCTTTTAACATATTACATTTATTGTGAATGTTATGGTGAATATTAGATCTAGATCTATTTAAATGTGCAGCTCTATGGACCACAAGCAATTTTTCTTCAAANTTTTTTAGAAAATTTTTAATTTTTTTTTTTTTTTTTTTTTTTTTTAATGCAATTATGATAAGTTTATTGAACTGTATTCCATATTATTTTTTTAAAAAGCAATTATAATACGTTTTTGGAGTTTTTTCTCCATAATTAGAAAAAGAGAAAAAGAGAAAAGAAAAAAAAAGCAATTATGATTAGTTTATTTGTGCTGTATTCCTTCATGTGTTAAAACGGTCCGGCCTTTTAACATATTACATTTATTGTGAATGTTATGGTGAATATTAGATCTAGATCTATTTAAATGTGCAGCTCTATGGACCACAAGCAATTTTTCTTCAAAGAAAGTAGTTTGGAGTTTGTCCTTTCATAAACAGCTAAAAAATTTTGGAAATATCTTATAAATAGCAAACAGACATATTGCTGGAATGTCTTATAGATAGAGATAGTAAACAGCCAAATTTCTGGAATGTCTTAAAGAAAGTAAACAGCCAAATTTCTGGAATGTCTTGAAGAAAGTTAACGCCAAATTTCTGGAATGTCTTAAAGAAAGTAAACAGCCAAATTTCTGGAATGTCTTAAAGAAAGTAAACAGCCAAATTTCTGGAATGTCTTAAAGTAAATAGACAAAGTTTTAGAGTGCTCTATATTAAACAGCCAAATTTGTCATGTTTGAAATAAGGAGCTTAATTCCCCATTTTTTAACAATCTTTGAAGCTTAAGCTCACATTCAAGATTTAACATGGCTAATTTAATGTTAACAAATTGTTCTTAGAAATATTAACAACCCAGCAAATGGGATTTAAATTATAATGTATCCATTTTAAATTGAATGTACAAAATATTTCTAAAAGGCTGTGATTGATTTATTTATACTCAAGTTGTTGAAGTTGTTAGATTTTTTTGCCAATGGTGACAAAAACTCAAAATTTGGAGGCTTTTATTTCTATGGCCTTAACCTTCCTAAATTAATTATATTATTTATGTAATTTTGTTTGTGTACAAATATTTGACTGCAGTGAGACGATAGTCTTGGGAACATCACTCATGAACTGATAGACATGACATACACTTGAACATATTCTAGGTAGATAATAATTTGCTGACACTTATTTACTGTTATTTAACAAATGTAAAAGACATTTTTATTAAAAAAACATCAAAAACTAATATTTAAAAATAACACTCAGTTTTGCACACTTTTTAAATCTTAAATGTATATGTGTTCACTGATGTGATTAGACATCTTTTAGTGACGATAACCAAGTGTCTACTGCAAGGATGTGGTATACACAATTTATTTCTGGCACTCCTACATTTTCTGTAAATGGCACGGTCCAGATTTGTGTCGCACAGATTTAATTTTTTATTTTTTTTTTAATTTTTGTAAATTAATTATTGAAGTTGTTTTAACTGAGATCACTCAGCAAGCAGTGAACTGTGATGAAAATGTTTGAATATTTTCATAAAGATGTTGCCTTCATTGGGAAATCCCATTTTGACTTCCTGTGAAATTTTATTGACTATTTAAAGTGTTTGTACTTAGGGCGTAGATTTATAACCTTTCAGAGTTGGTAAATGGTACAATGAGGTAAATAAGTTGTGACTTTAGACCAGTGGTTCTCAACCTTCCCAATGCTGCGACCCTTTAATAAAGTTCCTCATGTTGTGGCGACCTCTAGCCACAAAATTATTTTCGTTGCCACGTCATAACTGTAGAGCATATATGTTTTCAGATGGTCTCAGGCGACCACTGGGAAAGGGTTGTGCGACCCCCCAAAGGGTTCGTGACCCACAGATTGAGAACCGCTGCTTTAGACTATAGAGTTTGCCAAAAAATACAAATTATGCACTCTATCTCAAAAATAAATTATGTCTGTTAAAAGGTCATGTCATTGATGTTTAATGATGACATATTGCCAGATTGTCAATAGGACATCAAAAGTGAGGATGTAATTGATATTTGATTAAAATGTTCAAAAAGTGACAGTGAATGTTCTCCCCTTGCCTTTGCTCTAAAACTGCTAGAGTGTTGACAGATCACATGATTAAATAATTTTAGAAATGTAAATATATAAAGTATTGTCTTTCAAGGATTTGAACAAATTTAATCATGGTTTTTGGGGGTTAATTTCCAGATTGGGTTTTTTTTTTTTTTTTTTTTTGTGTTTTTTTTTTTTTTTTTTGTTTTTTTTTTTTTTTTTTTTTTTTTTTTTTTTGTTTTTTTTTTTTTTTTTTTTTTTTTTTTTTTTTTTTTTTTTTTTTTTTTTTTTTTTTTTTTTTTTTTTTTTTTTTTTTTTTTTTTTTTTTTTTTTTTTTTTTTTTTTTTTTTTTTTTTTTTTTTTTTTTGTTTTTTTGTTTTTTTTTTTGTTTTTTTTTTTTAAAATATATCAATTATTTGTGCTTTATAGATGACACTGACAAATCACCAGCTCAACATGTCAGTTTTGTTCATTTAATCTGAGTCTTGTCTTAGGAGAATCTACACCAGTTTTGTTCAAATATCATTCAAATATTCCTGGTGTCACATGTGATTAGAACTTATTATAGAATGTTTTATGTTTCATGCTTTGGTTGAAGAGATTGGTAAAGGGGAAAGAAAAAAAAAAGCAGTAGGGGCCCTTATAGAAATCTTTGAGAAAGGTGTGCAACACAACAAAGAAAATAGTGTTGCTATGTGGTGTATTTCTAATAAGATTTCACCTACATTCCATTTTGCTGTATCTCACAGCTTGATCTCAGTCGCCTCTATGTATATGGCCTCTATGTATATGGCCTCTATTTATATGGCCTCTATGTATATTATTCCTTTTGTAAACAGAATCATTTGGTTTATTCTTCTGAATTTAAAAAAAAAGAAAATACTTATTTTGAAAACAGCTCAATTCAGAACAGTTTACTCCTTTAGAAAAAAGTTTTCAGCATAAGTGCAAATAATGTATAGTGCCAGTAATGTTTCCACTTTTCCTTTTATCTTGTGACCAGCTTAGTCGCTCCTGGCATGCCAATGTTGGTAACTTACCAAATTACTTCATGTGTTATAAATAATATTTCAGTGTGTTTCATGTTTAAAATCCTCGAGCTCCGAACTTTGGAATTGATCACATTCTATATTCAGTATTATTTATTTTACAGTAACAATGTATTCATTAGATCTAGGGCTTTCCATTAATTACCCTTTATTATTCCTACTTATTCCTGGTTATTTAGACATGAAGCAAGTAATTCTTGTATTTTATTTTTGTTTAACAAGTTCTCATTTTTATTTTTTTTTTATTTTTTTTTTAGGTTTAAAAATTAAGCTTTTGGAAGGGTGTCAGTATTGTAAGACTGTTCACGAAGGGCTATTATAAATGTAAAAATAATAATAAGTGTATTGATGTTATATTTGTAAATAAAATTTGACTCCAACTCACATTTATATTTTATTTTGCTTCGTTGTTTGAAGGATATTTGTATCAACAATGTTTTATGAAAAGAGACTGTCTTCATTGGTTTCAAGGTTTTATTTTTGAAAATTATTGCACCAGATGTTCTCAACTTGATCTTTGCTTGTTATATTATGACAGTCTTTGAATTTATGAAATCCAGGCAGTTTTTCTTTTTTCTTTTTTTTTTAATAAAAACATTTTTCAAGAAGCAGATGTCATTTGATAATGTTGAGAATTCATGCAAGGAACTGCGCAAGTTTTTCATGCAACGAACTGCGCAAGTTTTTCATGCAAGGAACTGCACAAGTTTTTCATGCAAGGAACTGCGCAAGTTTTTCATGCAAGGAACTGCGCAAGTTTTTCATGCAAGGAACTGCGCAAGTTTTTCATGCAAGGAACTGCGCAAGTTTGAATATAACAAACAGGATTTGTTTTAATTGTTAAATTGTGTATAATTATTAGAATGATATTGTTATGCAATGAATGTAGAGAGGTGGTTTATATTATTTATAAGTTTTATCCAGAAGGAATTGGAAAGCTACTCTCTACACACAAATGGCATTTTTCATAAGTTGTCATTAACTGAATCAAAAGATATTTTTAAAAAATTTAGAAATGGCAGATCATTTTGTCAGTCTCCAGACCTACGATAGGACATCAGCCGACTCTACCGATAGGACATCAGCCGACTCTACTGATAGGACATCAGCCGACTCTACCGATAAGACATCAGCCGACTCTACTGATAGGACATCAGCCGACTCTACTGATAGGACATTAGCCGACTCTACTGATAGGACATCAGCCGACTCTACTGATAGGACATCAGCCGACTCTACTGATAGGACATCAGCCGACTCTACTGATAGGACATCAGCCGACTCTGCTGATAGGACATCATCAGTCGACTCTTCTAAGTCGTTTTTCTAAATAGTTTACTCAAGTTGTAAGGATATCTGACGTTGTTTCATGTTGTTAAAACATGCTTCATATTAATACATACACGGCATCCTTCCGTCTTCGTGAGACGATGGAGTAGCTATATAGTCAGACACTTCGACGAGTGGCTCACTAGGCCAATCCGAGAATGACAATCTCGACCGCATCTCTCGCAGGAGAATATTAACTCCTGGTAAGATTTTGACTTCTGTGTTGTTCTTTTTGTTGCAAGGGCCTCGTTTCGCGTATCTTCTGCCTTTTTGACTGCTTCACACACTGCTGTACGCCAGATGGAACGTTGTACGGCAGTGAGCTCCCATTCGTTGTTTTCAATATTGGCTTCCCTCATGTTCCTTTTGCAAACGTCCATAAATCTCGGGCATGGTCTTTTCCCTTCTGGCAACTCTCCATAAAGCATCATCTTTGGGATACGCGCCTTCCTCCATTCTCCTTACATGGCCTAATCAGCGAAGACGCCTCTTGCTAAGAAAGATTGAGATTGTTATTCATGTTGGAACGCTTCTTGTGTTGTGATGCTTCAGAGAATATGAACTACTTAGAATATGAACTACATAGAATATGAACTACATAGAATATGAACTACATAGAATATGAACTACATAGAATATGAACTACATAGACTATGAACCACATAGACTATGAACCACATAGAATATGAACCACATAGAATATGAACGACATAGAATATGAACGACATAGATTATGAACGACATAGAACATGAACTACATAGAACATGAACTACATAGAACATGAACTACATAGAACATGAACTACATAGAACATGAACTACATAGAATTTGAACTACATAGAATATGAACTACATAGAATATGAACTACATAGAATATGAATCACATAGAATATGAACGACATAGAATATGAACGACATAGAATATGAACGACATAGAACATGAACCACATAGAATATGAACCACATAGAATATGAACTACATGAACCATGAACTACATGAACTATGAACTACTTAGAATATAATACAATATATGGAAAATTAATTACATGGAATTTAAAACATATTAACTTTAGCGATTATAAACTATGTAGAAAAAAAATGCATAGAATACAAACTACAAAACTATAAGATACCTAGAATAAAAACTATGTTACTGCCATAAATGATGAACTATATTGAAACCACACACAAAAAAAACAAAAAACACACATTGCAGAGAACTATAAAGAATATTAACTTTAGTCATATTCAATCAAGTAAATACAATAAAGTAAAATATATTTTTGGAGTACTTTTTTAAATTGTTAAACAGAATGTCTTATAGATAGCTGCATCCCTCATGAACTGTGCTCTCATTAAATATAGTTGAATTAATTTTTTTTTTTATTTCTTGGAATGTTATTTAACTAATTTTTTTTTTCAACAAAAGATATGATTTTCTTGAAACATTTCTTCTTAGTTGATAACAAAAATATTTAACTTAAGGATTGCTAATTGCATTCTCTTCCACGTTCTATTATCTCCCCTGTCCTTTAGACCACCAATACGAACAAACCCACAAGCCAAAATGAGGCTGTCAAACCCATTACATTTGCTGATACCACCAATCGTCGGCCTAATACCAACAACCGTCAGCCAATATCACACAAATAAACCGTTATGTCACACCAATAAACAGTTATATAAAACAGTTATGTCACACAAATAAACAGTTATATCACACAAACAGTTATATCACACCAATAAACAGTTATATCACACTAGTAAACAAACAGTTATATCACACCAATAAACAGTTATATCACACCAATAAACAGTTATATCACACCAATAAACAGTTACATCACACCAATAAACAGTTATATCACACCAATAAACAGTTATAGCACACCAAAAACCCTGCTGTTGCTTGAAGAAATCTGCCGTGATAGATGGGGATTTTGTTGGTGGTTTTTTTGGTGTATAAAAAATAATTTAAAATTTGAGGCTCCATCCCACCCACTACATCCCACCCACTACGTCCCACCCACTACATCCCACCCACTACATCCCACCCACTACATCCCACCCGCCTCATCAAATTTACAAGCATCAAGAGCAGAAAAGGGTTGGGGGGAGGGGGGTCATCTAATCATCTCCTTCCCTGAAATGTAAGGATCCAGAGATATCGATATTCATGTTCTCCCCAATGGTCAGATTTGACTAGCATGCTCTCCCGAGTCAATTAGGGACATTGTAGATAGAAGGGTGATCGCACGGATGGCTGGTTTTTAGGTTTTCAAAAAATGGCTTTTAAAAATGTCTTTCGAAAAAATTCTGCCGACTTGCCATTGTTAATGGAATCAGAATCCCTTTGTTGTTTCTCTTGGTGGGTTGTTGTTTTTTATTGTATTCAATACGCTGAGAAAGAATAATTATGTACAATATAAATGCATTCAAATGAAATATCCTGTTGTTTGCATCAATAAGAGAGTCTTATCATAACGTATCCTAATCTTATTCAGCGCTCTATTCAACATTGCGCTCATTATTCTATTCAACATTGCGCTATTTATTCTATTCAATATTGCTCTCATTATGCTATTCAACATTTCGCTCATTATTTTATTCAACATTTCGCTCATTATTCTATTCAACATTGCGCTCATTATTCAATTCAACATTTCGCTCATTATTCTATTCAACATTGCTCTCATTATTCTATTCAACATTGCGCTCATTATTCTATTCAACATTGTGCTCATTATTCTATTCAACATTTCGCTCATTATTCTATTCAACATTACACTCATTATCTAATCAACATTGCGCTCATTATTATATTCAACATTTCGCTCATTATTCTATTCAACATTTCGCTCATTATTCTATTCAACATTGCACTCATTATCTATTCAACATTGCGCTCATTATTCTATTCAACATTGCACTCATTATCTATTCAACATTGCGCTCATTATTCTATTCAACATTGCGCTCATTATTCTATTCAACATTTCGCTCATTATTCTATTCAACATTTCACTCTTTATTATATTCAACATTGCGCTCATTATTCTATCCAACTTTGCGCTCAATCACTGTGTTCAAAACTATATGCATAATTATATTCATCATTCTGACCATCATACTACTCATCATTATATCCATCATTATATCCATCATTATATTCATCATTATATCCATCATTCTAGTTTGTATGATAACAACTTCATGAAACAGTTTCGACTCCGAATCCTTTGTCACTATAATCACATCTCTCTATAATCACATCCCATTTTAATCATATCTCAGTATAATCATGTCCCTTTATAATCTCATCTCATTATATAATCCTATCTCTTTATAATCACAAACCATTATAAACACATTTCATTAAGTAACCATAGCTCGTTATAACCGCATACCGCTATATATCGACATCTCGTTATAATCACATACCGCTATATATCGACATCTCGTTATAATCACATACCCATATACAGCCGGTCAAAATTTGTTAGTTTTCACATATCTCAAGAATCAAACCCCAGTTGATTGATTTATTTGTGTTGGGTACTTCTAAAGACGCACCGACAAGTTGTTTTGAGTGGCTGAGTTTTTTCCCCTCACCACTGTCGGGTAGGTCGTCTCGCTCCATTGAATGACCACCAGTAAATGGAATGTCTGGATGAATCTCCAAACAACTGTCGAGCTCACCCGCTGCCACTGGAACTTCAACGCAAAATAAGTCTAACTGCTTCAAGGCGTCCATGCAGATGTCTGCCTTTTGTCTGGAGTATTTCGACCAGGCCTCAGTTGTGTGTTTGTGATTGGGTCGGAGGGGGCCCCCGTTGATCAATGTCCTGTCCATTTCCCATCATCCTCTTCTCCACAGCTTCCTTTTTTTTTTCATTGACTGTCTCCGTATTTGAAATAAAGCATGCGGCTCGGGGGGGGGGGGGAGGGGGGGGTTGGGGGGGGGGGGGTGGGGGGATGGGGGTGGGGGGGGGGGGGTGGGGGGGGGGGGGGGGGGGGGGGGAGGGAGGGAGGGGAGCAAGGATCAAAGAAAAATAAAATATTGAGTACAAATTGGAAATATCGGAACGTGATTGTAGAAGATTCTGGTACACCATTCGTGCTACCAGTAAGACATCCGGGTCATGCTATCTTTGATTGGCTCGCGTACATGACGTTGTTTTAAACCATTCTCTTTTTTTAACTATAGTTTTTGGAGATTTACAGTTTGTAAATGACCACAGCTTGTAAATGAACAGAGTTTGTAAATTACAAGAGTTTGCAACTTACCACAGATTGTAAATGACAACAGATTGTAAATGACCAGGGTTTGTAAATGACCAGGGTTTGCAAATGACCAGATTTTGTAAATTTCCAGCAAATGACCACATATTGTAAATGACAACAGATTGTAAATGACAACAGATTGTAAATAACAACAGATTGTAAATGACCAGAATTTACAAATGACCAGAATTTGTAAATGACCAGAGTATGTAAATAGCCAGAGTTAGCAAATGACCATAATTTCTAAATGACCACAATTTGTAGATGACCAGAGTTTGTAAATGACCCGAGCTTGTAGATGCGGTGCTGGGTGGTGGTCTGGAGTTCGATTCCAGCCAAACTCAGTGACGAAATGTGGACCTTAGTGTCCTGTGCTCATCCACCCTTCGAAGCCAGGCGCCCACCCCGTGGGACACCCTAACCTCTCTCTTCTTCACACGGACCAGTGCAGCCGACATCAACGCAGCAAAACACTGAATATCTTGATACAAGTTATAACGCTATAACTTTATTATGCATCGTCAAAACCCGATGGAGCAATGGTACACTAACAATCCAACTCGTAAACTAATCAACGCTCTCCTTTAACGGTATTTCCAGCCGAAATCCTCCACGCACAAAGACAAGCCACGCTGTTAATATCACATAACGGCCATCCCTGCATTAGATCAACAACCAAACCAACGCGTCATGTCCCCCTTACCGAAATACGCCACAACAATCTCCACACAATAGAAATCTCTAAACTTCTGCATACCAAACATAATCAAAAGTGATCTACACCAAGCAACGGTGATTCTCACACCCTTGACACCCAGTTAACCTTGGACTTGGATGGCAGCTCATCTAAGAGAAGGAAACTCTGAATTCAAACCCGGAGATGGAGTCGCGTAGGCGGATAACATTGGTGCATTGAAACATTCCGACAACTCCTGCGACGCCACTGGTGCCAAGCTGTATCACCCACACGATGTTCCCTTTGGGTTATCCAGCGGCGTGGAGAGAGGCGATTTGTTGTTGGGAACCAGCTTATAATCCTTGAATAGTAATCCAAGGCCTTGTGGATTTCGTCATGCGAAGTCCATACCATCGTCACATTTGTAGATGGCCAGAGTTTTGCAAAGGACCAGAGTTGCTTTAGTAACGGCAAGTCGGTGGCCATTAAGTTTTGCCGTAAATTCTTTGTAAAGCTGTCGGTACAGTGGAGTAGCTACATTTTTTGTTGCCTGGGGGGGGGGGGCTCCTTGATTTTGACGCCCCTTATTAACAAAATAACAAAACACAAACAAACAAAAAATATATATTCCTAAGCCCTTGTAGTATTACATCCATCTACTTGGATGCAATGTAATAATGTCACTGACAAAATTACTGTTGAACGCCATTGATAAGTCTATCTATAGTTATACAATACACCTGCGCTCAAGGTCCCAAAACTATACTATCTACTTAATAGTAAGACAAAATAATGCGTTCAAAAAGAAATTTGACGCAAAATTGTTACGTGTGAACTGAAAAAAAAGATTCGACCAAATTTCCGTTCGATCGAATTTCCGTCGATCAATTTTCCGTCGACGAAATTTACTTCGAATTTCGGGAAACGCTTATTAAGTGCTTTCCTGGAATGCAAGTTTTGTCAAGTAACTTTAGCAGATAGGAAATGCATGCATCACCTTCGCCATTGTTTGGTGGGATGTAACTATTTGTTGTAGCATTATTGTGGTAATCCCAGTGAGTAGCAATGTTATTGTTTTGTTAAGTATTGTAACCATAGTGAATAATTTTGTACAAAAGTCTGTAAATTCCATGAGTCATGCGTCAGGGACGGAAGTGGAGTAGTCCATACATTACAGGTCTGATATTCCAATTAAAAAAATATTGTCAAATGTCACATCTGTACTATAACAAACAAACAAAAATGAATATAGAAGTAACAGTCCTGGTCGGGTAGGTGCCACCATCCTGGTCGGATAGGTACCGACATCCTGGTCGGGTAGGTACCACCATCCTGGTCGGGTAGGTACCACCATCCTGGTCGGGTAGGTACCCACTATCCTGGTCGGGTAGTTACCACCATCCTGGTCGGGTAGGTACCACCATCCTGGTCGGGTAGGTACCACCATCCTGGTCGGGTAGGTACCACCATCCTGGTCGGGTAGGTACCCACCATCCTGGTCGGGTAGTTACCACCATCCTGGTCGGGTAGGTACCACCATCCTGGTCGGGTAGGTACCACTATCCTGGTCGGGTAGGCACCACCATCCCGTTTATTGAGGGTACGCCACTGATGACTGCAACCTCAGCCAAGTCCCTCTCACCCCACTCCTCCCGTTTCCCCCTGGTTATGCTCTTGGACCCCCTAACACACCTCCGCCCCTCCCCACCTCCTCCCTCCTTCCCCACCTCCTCCCTCCTCCCCCACCTCATCACCCCGCCCCCCTCACTTCCACCCACTCCACGTCCTTATCTAATTTCTGCCAATTTTAAATAAACCTTGGGATCAAACTTCATCAAAGGGACGCTATCCTAATGTGCATAATTTCAAAGGCCTTTGAAGTTTCTACATCAAATTAATTTTTCCTCTTCCAATCGTCATTTCCACGGGCTGCAATCTCCAAAGATGAGGCACTCGTTTTCTAAAATGATAATTTAAGAGAGAGAGAGAGAGAGAGAGAGAGAGAGAGAGAGAGAGAGAGAGAGAGAGAGAGAGAGAGAGAGAGAGAGAGAGAGAGAGAGAGAAACACACTCTAATCGCNGGCCTGGGGGAGGGGGGATCTATTTTTTCAGCAGACGCTGTTACGCATGCGCAATTCTAATAATAAAAAAAATAAAAATAATGGTGTGCCCCCCACCCTCTTTCGTTTTCTTTAAACCCCCCCCCCCCAACCCATCCCCAACCGTTATTTTTCTATAACGAGAGAAATACAACTGATGATGAGAGATGATCAGGAACTAAAAATCAAGATGATATTGATTGGAGTGGGAGATGGGGCAACATTGATTGGAGTGGGAGATGGGGCAACATTGAGTGGAGTGGGGCAACTGTCGTAATAATTTATTTACTCCATAAATGTCCCTTGGGGGGCAAATGCCATCATTTTTTTTTTAATCTATGTTGGCTTACGTTGAAACAGATGAGCAACAACTGCGCGTGGGCAGTTCCTCAACATTGGAGCATCTTTACAGGGACCACTTCAACATGTCTCCAATTCCTTCTTTTTTTTTTTTTTTTTTTTTTTTTTTTTTTTTTTTTTTTTTTTTTATAACTTTTGAAGTTTTTTTTTTTTTTTTTTTTTTTTTTTTTTTTTTCATTACTTTTACTAAAACCTGAGAAGTTTGTTCTTTTAATAGCCTCTTAAGAGGTGAAGATAGTGAAGTGTGTCTTGTAGCCCGTAATCTGAAGAAGTGATAGAAGTGAAGATAGTGAAGTGTGTCTTGTAGCCTGTAAACTCTGAAGAAATGATAATTAAGAGTTTCTTGTAATAAAAATTAATTTTAAAGGAATTTATACGTGTATTTTACGAGCTTTTGGCATGACATTTTTTTTTTAATGTTTTTGTTTAAACGAAACTGAGACACGTATTTTAACGGGTCAAGACTTGCATTTAAATAGGGGGGATAGGGGGGGGGCATTCGTTCTGTTATTGTTTTACCAGCACAGTACCGGTTTGTGGACATCAGTCCTGGGTAGTCATGAGTTGCACACTACACTTAAAAAATTCTACATCAAAAAATGTCATTACGTCAGATATCTAAGAATAAAAAAAAATTAATCAAATAAGTAAATAAAGTTAAATTATAGGTATAGGAATGGTCGCGGGGGCAAAAAAGCGGGGGGGGGGGGGTCATTTTCGGCCAGCTGCAGAGTTAGCTAGAAGGGGAGGGGGGGGGGTCAAAAATATTGGCCCGCCACCCCCCGGGGGGGCCCTAGCCTTAGCTACGCCAATGATAATTCATTCAAATGTGTGTCACGATCTCCTTTTTGTTTTTCTTAAGAATGCTTTACAGACAGAAGAGTTGCTCTGCAGACAAGTGGTTATGTCTGGACGCCCAGGGCGCCAAACGAGACACCCAGGGCGCCAACGCAATTTTAAACGTGGAACAAAGAAATCTCAACTTAATTATAACGAGCAGGACACTTGTATCTTAACGAATTTGAGACTTGTATTTTAACACATTTGAGACTTGTATTTTAACAAATTTGAGACCTGTATTTTAGCAAATTTGAGACTTGTATTTTAACAAATTTGAGACCTGTATTTTAGCAAATTTGAGACTTGTATTTTAACAAATTTGAGACCTGTATTTTAACAGATTTTAGACTTGTATTTTAACAAATTTGAAACCTGTATTTTAGCAAATTTGAGACCTGTATTTTAACAAATTTGAGACCTGTATTTTAGCAAATTTTAGACTTGTATTTTAACAAATTTGAGACCTGTATTTTAACAAATGTTAAACTTGTATTTTAACAAATTTGAGACCTGTATTTTAACAAATTTTAGACTTGTATTTTAACAAATTTGATACCTCTATTTTAGCAAATTTGAGACCTGTATTTTAACAAATTTGAGACCTGTATTTTAGCAAATTTTAGACTTGTATTTTAACAAATTTGAGACCTGTATTTTAACAAATTTTAGACTTGTATTTTAACAAATTTGAGACCTGTATTTTAGCCAATGTTAGACTTGTATTTTAACAAATTTGAGACCTGTATTTTAGCAAATTTGAGACTTGTATTTTAACAAATTTGAGACCTGTATTTTAACAGATTTTAGACTTGTATTTTAACAAATTTGAGACCTGTATTTTAGCAAATTTGAGACCTGTATTTTAACAAATTTGAGACCTGTATTTTAGCAAATGTTAGACTTGTATTTTAACAAATTTGAGACCTGTATTTTTGCAAATTTTAGACTTGTATTTTAACAAATTTGATACCGGTATTTTAACAAATTTGAGACTTGTATTTTAACAAATTTGAGACCTGTATTTTAGCAAATTTTAGACTTGTATTTTAACAAATTTGAGACCTGTATTTTAGCAAATTTTAGA
>CAXITT010000835.1:54486-65011 GCA_964033795.1 Lymnaea stagnalis | reverse complement strand
AAAAAAAAAATGGGTCTTAAAAAAAAAAAAAAAAAAAAAAAAAAAAAAAAAAAAAAAAAAAAAAAAAAAAAAAAAAAATTTTCAGGAAGTGAATTTCGGAAAAAAGTATAAAACCATGTCGATTTTCTAAATATTTTTTTAAACAGTCGAATTTGATTACTTTTTTGTAATGTTGAAGCGTTTCCCTCCTAATCTTTGGGAAATTATTCCACAAATATGGTTCAGGCTTTTCAAAAAGTCAACCAAGACTGAAACGAAAGAGGCAATTCCCCACAATGTCAAAACCAAACAGTCAAACAGAAACTTTTCTCACAAAATTCAAAACATTGAGTGTGTGCCAAATCCATTCTCAGAGCAAAGTTTCAAAGGTTGATTTGATGTGAGAGAACTGCAAGCAAACCTCGTGGCTAATTTCGATATCTTTGGTGTGAAATGAAGGACAACTTCATTTGATTCGTACATTGTGACACTAATCTTGTCGGATATTATCAGATGAGGGAGAACCACACACACACAAAAGTTATTGTTCTCTTCGTGACACCGTTAGGAGAGTAATATTTCCTTGTGTAGAGCAACATCCCAAGTGAATTGTTCGCTTATAGAATTCGACTCAATGATGTAACAAAATAAATAAATAGACATGATCCCGCGGCTGAGTCTCAAAACTAAAGGCAGATGAGAATAAATCTTTCATCCAGATGTGTGACCCACTGGATGATTTATGGCTGCCTTTAGGCGTTATTTATATCATTATTCTTAAGCCTAATTCATCCTTAATAGAATTCACATCTTTGTAAAATAATACAACGGTATTTTTATATCAACGTTGAGAACTTATAAGCAAAATCATTCGTGTTCTTTTTTTTTTCTTTTTTTTAAATAATTTTAAAGTTTTAATTATTTTAAAATAGAGGAAATTTATATTGAACAGGAACCTAGTTAGATGTAATTTTTTAAAATCATTTCCAAATTCCCAGATTAAAATTATTCTGTATTTAAATTTTACAATAACACCGGTCATTACCATAACTCTTGAATTAAATTTAAAACTTTATTTTACGAAATATGATTATTAATACCTTAATTAATTAAAGACTGAATGCTACTTAATAATACAAGGTACATTCTAAATATACTAAATAAGATAAGATTCTTCTAATTTAGTGATTCATCAAGATGGAATTTTTTTTTTTTATTACATTGTACATATTCATTTTCAGCACATAAATAAATACATACTTTAACCAAGACAACAATATTACACTCATCACAATTTCAACACAAGACATCTTAAGTATCCCTCTAGCGTATAAATCAGCCATAAATTAATTGGTGATCATTTAGATTTGTATGACTGTGATAAGTAGTAATTAAATGTATATTTAATTGCACAAAAAAAAAAAAAAAATTAATCGATAAAATAAAAAAAAAATTGATAAAATAAAAAAAAAATTAATAAAAAAAAAAAAAAAAAGAAAAAATAAAAAAAAAATAAATAAAATAAAAAAAAAAATAAAAAAAAAAAAATAAACTTGATAGAGTTAGAACAAACTTGATAGAATAATATAAGACTTGATAAAATATGAACAGACTTTATAGAATAAGAATAAGAACAGACTTGATAGAATAAGAGCATGCTTGATAAAATAAGAACATACTTGATAAAATAAGAACAAACTTGATAGAGTTAGAACAAACTTGATAGAATAATATAAGACTTGATAAAATATGAACAGACTTTATAGAATAAGAATAAGAACAGACTTGATAGAATAAGAGCATGCTTGATAAAATAAGAACAGACTTTATACAATAAGAACATTCTTGATAAAATATGAAAAGACTTGATAGAATAAGAACAGACTTGATAGAATAATAACAGACTTGATAAAATAAGAACAGACTTTATACAATAAGAACATTCTTGATAAAATAGGAAAAGACTTGATAGAATAAGAACAGACTTGATAGAATAATAACAGACTTGATAAAATAAGAACAGACTTTATAGAATAAGAACATTCTTGATAAAATATGAAAAGACTTGATAGAATAAGAACAGACTTGATAGAATAATAACAGACTTGATAAAATAAGAACAGACTTTATAGAATAAGAACATTCTTGATAAAATATGAAAAGACTTGATAGAATAAGAACAGACTTGATAGAATAATAACAGACTTGATAAAATAAGAACAGACTTTATAGAATAAGAACATTCTTGATAAAATAGGAAAAGACTTGAAAGAATAAGAACAGACTTGATAGAATAATAACAGACTTGATAAAATAAGAACATACTTTATAGAATAAGAACATTCTTGATAAAATATGAAAAGACTTGATAGAATAAGAACAGACTTGATAGAATAATAACAGACTTGATAAAATAAGAACAGACTTTATAGAATAAGAACATTCTTGATAAAATATGAAAACACTTGATAGAATAAGAACAGACTTGATAGAATAATAAAAGATTTGATAAAATAAGAACAGACTTGATGAAATAAGAACATACTTGATAGAATTAGAACATTCTTGATAAAATAAGTAAAGACTTGATAGAAAAAGAACAGACTTGATAGAATAATTACAGACTTGATAAAATAAGAACAGACTTGATAGAATAAGAACAGACTTGATAAAATAAGAACAGGCTTAAGATTATAATTTATTATTGAACGTAGAATAAATTTAACTAAAAGCAGTAAGTCCCAATTTGATTTATTTAAACTTTAGCATAATAAATATGTGATGAGTTTTCGGCATCAGTAATGCTAATTTTAAGAATATTCATTTAATTTAAACTTAATTCTTATTTGTATCAAGGGTAAAAAAAAATTAATAATTTAGATTAACTAAAACCATAATTTAATACTTACTAAAAACTTTTACACCCAAATACACAAACCAATGATCAAGAGATTGATCTGGTTCAATGGTACGTCATCTGCGGCTCCGGGGCCGTCTGCGGCTCTTTGAATGAATAATAAATGCATTTTTTAATTTTTTAAAAATTTTTTATTATAATCTATAATGTCCTGCACCTCCTAGAATATTTTTAGCAGATATTAAGGTTGCCAAATCTAAAATATATCATTTCCGGAAACATTATCTCAATGCTGAGGACATTCAACATTATTTACGGGCACATTTATACAACGAACTGAAGGAGCTAAAGAAATGTCAATAGTCCTCACCACTATGTCAGTATGATGTCAGCTGTCATCATGACTATGTCAGTATGATGTCAACAGTCCTCATGACTATGTCAGTATGAGGTCAACAGTCCTCTCGACTATGTCAATCTGATGTCAACAGTCCTCTCGACTATGTCAGTATGATGTTAGCTGTCCGCACGACTATGTCAGTATGATGTCAAGAGTCCTCATGACTATGTCAGTATGATGTCAACAGTCCTTCACGACTATGTCAGCATGATGTCAACAGTCCTCATGACTATGTCAGTATGATGTCAGCTGTCCGCACAACTACGTCAGTATGATGTCAACAGTCCTCATGACTATGTCAGTATGATGTCAACAGTCCTCTCGACTATGTCAGTATGTCAGCTGTCATCACGACTATATGCGATGCTATTTTTTGTGACCAAGAGGCTTGAGCTTTTTTCAAAACGTTAGTTTATAGTTTATAGATTATTGTTTATAGTTTATAGATTATTGTTTATAGTTTATAGATTATTGTTTATAGTTTATAGATTATTGTTTGTAGTTTATAGATTATTGTTTGTAGTTTATAGATTATTGTTTATAGTTTATAGATTATTGTTTATAGTTTATAGATTATTGTTTATAGTTTATAGATTATTGTTTATAGTTTATAGATTATTGTTTGTAGTTTATAGATTATTGTTTGTAGTTTATAGATTATTGTTTATAATTTATAGATTATTGTTTATAGTTTATAGCTTATTGTTTATAGTTTCAAGAGTATTGTTTATAGTTTATTGATTATTGTTTATAGTTTATAGATTATTGTTTATAGTTTATAGATTATTGTTTATAGTTTATAGATTATTGTTTATAGTTTATAGATTATTGTTTATAGTTTAAAGATTATTGTTTATAGTTTATAGCATTTTGATCAGTGTTGAATTTCTTGTTATTGTGATCAAACAAGTTGACATCAAGTAAGCAGACATCACAAATGTCGAGCTGTGCCGTTCAAATATGGATCAAATTATGTTGATCCAATGTTTTATTTTGACAAGGACATTCTCAGGTTCTTGCGGAAAAGTAATTAAAGGTCAACTTTTTGTCCGTCCACACGTGTCTGTCGTGGTGGTTGTGGCGCTAAACCATGTACGGTCTAGAACAGTGATTCCCAAAATTTTAAGTTTGGTGGGCCGGCGGGGAAGAGTTTCGCTAGTGCACCGGGGACCAGTGACAGGTTTACTATTATTATTTTATGTTTTATTTGACCAAAAAAAAATTAATTCATGTTGTGCGGAACAGCAACGTTAGGTTCATGGGCCGGTGTCGGTCCGCGGACCACCCTTTGGGGAACGCTGGTCTAGAGCAGCGTTCCCCAAACGGTGGTCCATGGACCGGCATCGGCCCGCAAGCCTTACGTCACCGGGCCGGAGAGCATGAATATTGATGTTTAAATAGAAAGAAAATGTAATTAATAAATCTGGCACCGGTCCCTGGTGCAGTTTCGAAACTTGTGCACCGGTCCGCGAAACTTAAAAGTTTGGGAAACGCTGGTCTGGAGAACGGCCCGGCGACAACGGCGATACTCATATTCCATAGCAGGGGCGTGTACAATTATGTGAGCATTAGGGCCGTAAGGAAACGACTTTTTATTTTGTTATTTACCGAACACGCCCAGACGACTGGGGGGGGGGGTGATATTTAGACACCTTTCGTTGTGCGCCATTTTGGAGTTTTTGGTCTTATCCCTCCTCGACTCTTGCCTGAATCCGCCACCGAAACAGCCATTGAATTGTTTGTGTTTTAGCCTTCTTTACTATGTTATATACGCTCCTGGTACACGGGGCCTTGTGATTCGACTTGTACATTATTTACACCAATATAATTTACTATTCTCTGATTAGCTCTACTATCAGCTGCCAGGTCTTGATACCGCTGTAGCAATCAAACAACTGCGCTGGACAGAGAGAATGAAATATCGACTGTGAAAAAATATTTTCCTAGTATGTGAGTAATGCGCTTAAGAAATAGCTGTAAATCAAAGTAAATATATGTAAATGTACGTAAATATATGTAAATGTATCTGGTAAATTGTACACATATAGTTGCGGTACTTTTTTTTTTCTTTTTTTTTTTTTTTACAACAATTTTAAGTACGCATCAAGCTACCCTAGAAAATTGACTTCTCGTCTTTGAACAATGCCGTCACCGGTAACGTTGGAACGACCCCCCCAGTCCATCATCTCCCCGGCCTATAGGAGGGAGGGAAGCTGGGGGCGGCACGGTACTTACCGGGCCACCAGCTCCACTGGACTTAATCCGCCTTGTAACGGATGTATGGGATTACCACCAATCTAAGTCTGCGTTTCCGGGCCATTTCATCCGGCAGAGATCCGCAGACCAACATCAAAGCCTGGAACCGGTCACAGCGTCTGGTGGACCACGAGGGGGGACGGACAACTTAGGAGCNGAGGGGGGGGGGGGGGGGGGGGGGATATGTTTACCTAGACGTCTGAATCCCCGGTGAGTAGATGGAGTACAATGATAAGCCGTGGTACGGGTGAGTCACTCAGTGAATGCGCTGGGTATTGGAGTCGTAGTACTGCAGTGTAATGGAACCGAATTGTGCACGTGTGTCGTGAGTAAATACTCTCTAGGACCGCAGCCGTGTTTGAGAATGGTGTCAAAGTTGGGTGCTGGTGGTAAACGTGTGGTGCATTCTGAAGACGAATGGAACTTTGGAAAAAAAAAATTTCTTCTTCTTTAAATGTGGTCGTGGTCCACTTACAAGACATGTGCACTTGAAGGGCACGGCTGTGTCACATCTTCGGGTAAATGGTGTGGAAACCGCGGTCAAGCATTTTCAGTGGGAAGTTTTAGGAAAAACAAATTCAGAGGCTTGAAATTTAAAATAAAACAATAACACGGGCACCACTGTCCCGGTTGTAAATAATCCCTTTTGTCCCAGTGGAAATGGATCGATTTCGTCCTGGCGGCAGTGGATCAATTTCGTCCTGGTGGCAGTAGGTCATTTTCGTCCCGGTGGCAGTGGATCAATTTCGTCCAGGTGGCAGTGGATCAATTTCGTCCTGGTGGCAGTAGGTCATTTTCGTCCCGGTGGCAGTGGATCGATTTCGTCCCGGTGGCAGTTGATCAATTTCGTCCCGGTGTCAGTGGATCAATTTCGTCCCGGTGGCAGTGGATCAATTTCGTCCCGGTGGCAGTGGATCGATTTCGTCCCGGTGGCAGTGTTGTAGTGGAGCCAATGTTTGTTTTTTTACACCAGTCTGAACGTTCGAAGATTGCTCGCGTCCAAGGGGAGCTGAATGTTGGACAGCGTACCACAACCGGAAATTTTTAAGAAAGAAATTTGCTTCCCGGGAAAATTATTCGATCGAAGTTTGTGCAAACGGAAATTTGTTCGAACGCAAATGTGCTCAAAATTAAATTTGTTGAACGGAGATTTATTTTGTTTGTAGATGTTTGCAACTGAATCTGCCAATGAGAAATGGACACACTTTTTTCCCTTTTTTTTTTAATGTTTTCTTTTTTTTCCTTCTTTTTTTGTTGCTTTTCCCCTTTTTATTTCACTTTGAACAAACTTCATACCGAAAAATTTCGTTGGAATAAATTTCTTATTATGGGCTTGCTACCAAGTAGGCTTATTTTTTCTAAAAAAAATTATTTTTTTAAAAATATAGACTATATATCTTTTATACAGAGTATTAAGTTATGCATTTCTAACACTTAACTATGATAGTTAAAAGCTGATTTCGCTAATTTTGAGTTTTAAGTAAGTTGTGTTAATCATAAAAATATTTCAAAGGTGGAGGGCCCCCTAATCAATCCTCTCGTAAAGTTACCAATGACAATCATTTATATAAAATTTGATATATTTGTATTGATCACTGTCTTTCTCTCGAATTATCACCAATGATAATAATCAATAAATGAAATCTGTTTGTGTTTATCTGGCTGCGCCTGACTTGTTGCCTTATAGCTGTCTATCTATCAAACACGAAACGAATGCCTAATCTCCAGCCCCCCCCCTCCTTTTTTTTCTCCAACCCCTCACCCCCCCCCCCTACCCACCACCCTAACCTCGCAAATCTTTTTTCAGACATGTTTTTTTGTGTTTATCTGGCTGCGCCTGACTTGTTGCCTTATAGCTGTCTATCTATCAAACACGAAACGAATGCCTAATCTCCAGCCCCCCCCCTCCTTTTTTTTCTCCAACCCCTCACCCCCCCCCTACCCACCACCCTAACCTCGCAAATCTTTTTTCAGACATGTTTTAGTCAAACTATTTTCTTAAACAATTTTTTTTTTCTTGGTTTCTTCCTTCCTTTTAAGTGGGAGAGTATTTTATCACCCGTCCTTTTAAGGGGCGTCTCGTTTCGCCCGCCATAGAACCGACCCGGTGCCAGGAATCAAGGCAAAATAGACCGTCTCGAAGCAACCAGGAAGTGCCCGGGGGCACCGAGTCGGGCATCAAAGGGTTTTCCCTGCCTGGCTTGGAAACGGTATACGTCGTAACGGAAAGATCAAAGGCTTTTCTCCCAACCTTCAAAAACAAGTTTCAGCAGAAGATAGCAAGGGGGAGAATACTCCAACTGACATTAATTTCGGTAAAATTTTGATTACAAAAAATATAGGTCTACTTAGAGTTTACACTGTCTGCATCTGCTTGTCTAAATTTTGTCTGCTTCTTAATTTTGGCTGCAGGTCTAAATTGTGTCTGCTTAGGATGCCGGTCTCGGTTTAGACTGCAGGTCTAAATTGTGTCTGCTTAGGATGTCCGTCTCGGTTTAGACTGCAGGTCTCAGTTGTGTCTGAATAAAATGGCTGCCAACATTGGGTTGGCTTAGAATGCCCGCCTAGGTTGTGTGAGCGATGTGTTCTGACGTGTAAGTACTGCATTCAGTTTTTGTAGGGCTAACCCCTGTTTGTAGGGCTACAGTCTGTAAGGCTACAGTCTGTTTGTGTGGCTACCGCCTCTTTGAAGGGTTACCGTCTGCTTATAAGGCTACCGTATGTTTGCAGGACTGTATTATGTTTATAAGGTGGCATTATGTTTGTGAGACTACCGTATGTTCGTGATGCTACCGTATGCAGGGCCGGCCCTAACAATTACGGGGCCCTATGCGTAACGGATTGCGTGGGGCCCAGTCTGGGTAGGGATTAGGATAATAAGTGAAAATTAAGATTTTGTATTAGAATAAAAGTGCGGGGCCCACTGCGGCCGCATGGGTTGCAGTGGCCTAAGGCCGGCCGTGACCGTATGTTGGTAGGGTAGAATTTCAAATCCTCCTTTTATCAAATAATTTCGATAACAATTGTTCAAGTTTTTCCCACAAACCCAAACGTATTTCGTCTAACTGTTGGTGCCGTCTTGCCGAGTATATCAACCAGTGTTCTAACACGTCATGCCGTTGGTGCCGTCTTGACTAGTATATCAACCAGTGTTCTAACACGTCATGCCGTTGGTGCCGTCTTGCCGAGCATATCAACCAGTGTTCTAACACGTCATGACGTTGGTGCCGTCTTGTCGAGTATATCAACCAGTGTTCTCACGCGTCATGGTGCTGGTGCCAGGTTAGATTTACGATGAACAGTGGAGACAAGGGCATTCCAGGCTGTCTCTTGAATGTCAAGTATTGACAAGAAGGTCAAGTCAAAGTTAGGCACACTCGGGTTAAATATGACCTAACAAATGTTAAGGACAACTGCAAGGGGCGGGTAGGCGGCAGGCGGGGGTGTGGGGGAAACTAAGGATGAGGGGGGGGGGAGAATTAAATAAAGAGGACAGCAACAATAACTGTTTCATTCCGGGATCTTGGGGTGGGGGGGGGGGGGCACCCCCCCCCCCCCCAAAAAAAAAAAACCGAGAAAGTCAACTGCCCCCGGGGACAAAAATGTGTAAACCAATAAAACGAAAATAAATTGTATTTAAAAATTTTTTTAAAGACCAAATTGTCATTTTTACTTTACAAAGTTAAAATATAAATGTGACTGCCGACTTGAACCGCTTACAATTCGTGGGACCTTTTCGCTATACTTGATAATCCGTACGGTTAGGCTTATTTTGTTAGAGGCTTACAGTATTCCACTACACTGCTCTCAGATTGGCCGCTCCTGATTATAAGCCGGAGTCTTCTTCCCGTCCTATGCGCATATTTTGGCATTTTTTTTATTTTGAGGCTGAATCTGTTTACATTATTCGATCATTAATTCCGTACTACACATAATTTGTGCCGACGATAGACTGCTTCTAAACATAAGCCAAATCTTACTTTTTGTTGATCGCTTACAGCGGTATTTTTTTATTTATTTTTTTTTGGTGTTTAATTTTTGCAACTTCACAAGTTTAAAGACTTCAATAACACTGTATTACCTTTACATTTTACATCAATGTAAAAATCTATAATTTTAACCTTGTTCTTGCCAAGTATCAAACATGTGCAATCTGTTTTCAAATTATATTTCATCATTCAAGAATAACTTTGAAGTAGAGATAGGTGTTAATTATACCTTATATGAAGGCAATATTCGTTAGAAAATATAGCTATTAGCACAATTTTAAATGTACTCGATTCCATGCATGTTGAGCTAGAAAAAAAAAAGTGAAAACTTTTTTTTTTTTTTAAATTGATAGATTTTTAAAAACAAAAATTAAGAATTTAAAGGGCGCCTAACAATGTTGCCTCTAAGGTTTGTTGGTTCGTGTGCAAAATCATGAAGTGGTGTGCAAATTTTTACAGCATCAATTTTTTTGTGCGCAAAATTTTCAGCCCACGGACAGTTAAGTGGAAATTAGCTGTGCGGTACTCAAAACTGCTGTGCGGCGTCTTTGAGATTGCTGCGCGGCTGCGCAGCCGCGCAGCTTAAAGGGAACATTGGCGCCTACATAGAGTGATCGTTTCATCAATGATCAAATTGAAAGCGTTTGTGTTTTCTTTAATTGTGCTACTTTTGTATCACCATTTCCTGAATAACTGAGTCTTAACAGAATACTTTTGTGTTTTCTTTAATTGTGCTACTTTTGTAACACCACTTCCTGAATAACTGAGTCTTAACAGAATACTTTTGTGTTTTCTTTAATTGTGCTACTTTTGTAACACCACTTCCTGAATAACCGAGTCTTAACAGAATACTTTTGTGTTTTCTTTAATTGTGCTACTTTTGTAACACCACTTCCTGAATAACTGAGTCTTAACAGAATACTTTTGTGTTTTCTTTAATTGTGCTACTTTTGTAACACCACTTCCTGAATAACTGAGTCTTAACAGAATACTTTTGTGTTTTCTTTAATTGTGCTACTTTTGTAACACCACTTCCTGAATAAC
>CAXITT010000835.1:26299-53625 GCA_964033795.1 Lymnaea stagnalis | reverse complement strand
CCCCCCCCCCCCCGTCACAAACTGTCACAAATCTCGACCCCCCCCCCTCCTTAAAGAACGTCACACTTTCGAACAAATTAACACCTAATTATAATTAAATCTGAAACACATTTCACTATTAAACTGTATTAAAATATAAAATTTCCACATAAAAGAACTATGACATTATTAAAATGAATTTAATAGTAGAATAGTTGCTAGCGCTCCCAGCGAGAGGAATCGTGAACAACACATTCAGGAGATACGCATTTCATGCTATTTTGACAGAAAAACTAATTCAAATGTTTCACACAGTTTTTGAACATTATTTTTAAAGCTATTAAATTGTACTAAAAAATAAATTAGAAATAAAAAACAAATTTTAAAATGTGTGACGTCATACATGGCCTGAACCGCCCGCCCCCTGTCACAAACTGTCACACCTTCTTACACCCCTCCCCCCCATCTGGAGCGTGACATACTTTATGGACGACCCCATAATGGATTTGGTTTAAAACAAGAGGGGTTAAAGTATACGGAAGAAGCAGTTTGTAATTTATCTGAAGAAAGTTATAGTAGTTTGAAATTCTAAAAAAAAAAAACCAACATTTCATTCACCTGAATTTTGGGAACTTTATACTTTATTTTTATACGATTTCCTTCAGATATAAACGCACATGAATAAATATATGACGTCATTTGTAGACATCTCATGTCTTCATAACATAATCGTGCCGTCCACATACGATTTATAAAAATGAGCGTTTGTAAAAGCCCATAAAAACAAATGTATAGAACTCTCTACAATTATTTTTTTTTTCTTTTTTACTCTTGTACATCATGAAAATATTCAGAGGAGGTAATTATTTTACGTTAGTTGTCGCTTTATTTTCATGTGCGTTCAGCGTGTTTAATCTTAGCAGTGCTTCTGTATGAAGGAAAACTCTTTTGGAATAGTTTTAAAATTTTTAATTTTTTTTTAAAAATTCATCCAATTAAGTATTATACGCCCCAAAAAAAAAGATTAAAATAAAAATGAGAAATCACATTACAATTTAGAATTATATTTTTAAAATATTTATTATAACACAGAACGGCCAAGCAGAAGACCCGTCACTTGACATTTCGAGGCCCCGAGCCCAAGCAGAAGACCCGTCACTTGACATTTCGAGGCCCCAAGCCCAAGCAGAAGACCCNTTGTCGCTTTATTTTCATGTGCGTTCAGCGTGTTTAATCTTAGCAGTGCTTCTGTATGAAGGAAAACTCTTTTGGAATAGTTTTAAAATTTTTAATTTTTTTTTAAAAATTCATCCAATTAAGTATTATACGCCCCAAAAAAAAAGATTAAAATAAAAATGAGAAATCACATTACAATTTAGAATTATATTTTTAAAATATTTATTATAACACAGAACGGCCAAGCAGAAGACCCGTCACTTGATATTTCGAAGCCCCGAGCCCAAGCAGAAGACCCGTCACTTGACATTTCGAGGCCCCGAGCCCAAGCAGAAGACCCGCCATTTGACATTTCAAGGCCCCGAGCCCAAGCAGAAGACCCGCCACTTGACATTTCGAGGCCCCGAGCCCAAGCAGAAGACCCGCCACTTGACATTTCGAGGCCCCGAGCCACTCTTCGGTTTTAAACCCCCTCACATAGCATTCAGTCAAAGTGTCTCTCTAACAATGGGATCGCGGGGTCACTTAGTTTCTGTTAATTGGTGTTTGCCACTCAAAATGGTTGGGGAACCTGTGGTCTTAAGCAGACCAACGATTTCGAGAAGTTTTAGCTAAAAATATTGCGTCGTATCCTCACCATGGCAACACCGCAACATCATTCGACAGAGTTTTTGCTCTGATTGGACAATCAGGTTTCTGGAAGCTCGGGATTTTCGACGCGAGCCACCACCTTTTGCAGCAGAAGTGGACCAATCTCTGGTTGACCGATTCGTCATGGAATCAATATTTGAAGTGTCAAGAAACGTAATTTCTAAGGTCGCCATTGAAAAGAACTTTAATCCCGAGAAATAATCTTGTTACTTTGATACATTGAATAATCAAGCATTGTTTTAGTTGCATCCCTTGAAAAAAGTAACTGGGGGTAATATTAATTAATACATTATTACATCGTGATGCCGCCATTAAATTATTTTGTAAATAAAAAATGGGGTTGGGGTGGTATTGGAGGAGATGCTATTTGCTTTCTACTACACCCGAGCGTTGTTAGAGTGTTGGACCGCAAACTGCGTCCTATCTTCCTTAGGGCAAGTAAAAATCCTTGTTCCGCATGTATCATGATTATCCTTGTTGTAGTCATTGGTTGTTATGTGTCATAAGTAGTGAGATATCGGTAGTTAGGAAGGATTTGTGGATTTTTTAAAATTTATTAATTTATTTATTTTTTGGATAGATCATTTCCTAGGATTGTGTAAGGTGGAAGAAACGCATTTCGTGGCACGAGAAATGCCTGGGTCGTGGAAATCCCCGTCGTTGGTTTTCTTTATATAAGCGATCAAAATATTGTTTCCGCGCCGGCCAGGTGGTTCATGAACGTGTAATGTATGGTTTTTAATGGTGCATGAAAACGAACGTCTTCCCTTTTCACGGTGCGTACAATGTAGAGCTTTGGTCATGACTTGAGAATATTGTGTGGAATGTTAGATCTAATTTACTTGGACTTCTGAACCAAGATTGACAAACCTTTTTCCAAAACAGGCACAGGTGCAGCGAAGGAAAAAGCAAAATTCGCTACGCCATATTCAAATGATTAAATCAGATGAGAGAAAATGCCACCAAATGCGGCGCCTGGGCTAGTTTATGAGGACTCCGCCTGGTCTTCCTTAAGACCCAACATATGGATGCTCCTCTCTGTATGGATGTTCCTCCCAAGTAGCAAGCACGTTCTTCTCTGGCGTTACCAAAGTTCCTCTTTAGTACCACAATTGTTCCTCTTTAGTACAATGATTGTTCCTCTTTAGTACCACGACTGTTCCCATTTAGTACCACGACTGTTCCCATTTAGTACCACAACTGCTCCTCTCTAGTACCACGACTGTTCCCATTTAGTACCACGACTGTTCCCATTTAGTACCATAACTGTTCCTCTTTAGTACCACGACTGTTCATCTGCAGTACCGGTACCACGATCGTCTCTCCCTAGTATCATGCACTGCGCCCCCCCCCCCACACTCTTGATCATAGGATCTATTATTCCAAACGTGCCGGTCGCTGACAGCCCCGGGACCACGTATTTATTCAGATCATCAATAAACAACAAACAGGACGGTGTAGCCATCCGACGTATTTTGGTAGAGATAAAACCGCGAACAATGCTGTATACAGCAAACAGCGCCGTTCACGGCCAGTCAAGTGCTGCACTTATGCCCCCGTACAGTGCACTCAGTGCCCAAGGGGGCGGCCCACTCACCGGGGGGAGCCACTCCACCACCCACGAAGCAGGCTGACATTGTGTTTATTTTGGTCGTGTCAGTGGCGTGATTTCTGTGACAATGTTTCCCCATGTCTTGCTGGCAGTGTTGATACGCGATATGTACTTGTTATGTCAGCGTAGTATTGAAGTTGGGTCTTTCTATATCAGAGGTTCTTACCCCGTGGACTAAGGACCGCTTGTGTGTTCTTGAAAAGATGCCTGGGGTTTGTGAGTATGGGATTTGAGGATGAACACCCACCCCACCCCCACCCCCCAAAAAAAACCCCAAAAAACAGTAACAACAACCTATTATCTTTCTTTTTACCAACCTCATACTGTAATCTTGCATTTCCCTCGCGTATTATGGGTGGCAAATAAATTACAGTGTTACATTTATGTAAGTTGCATTATAGTAACCAATGATAACTAACATATGTTTTTTTAAGAAGGCGATTACTACGATTTAAACTTTACATCAATGCAATTGTAATAGTGTGCATGCATTTATTTACAATACAAATCAATTTGTTAATTTGCTGCAACCATCGTAGACACACAACTAAAAAATATATTTGTTATAATTTAGTAGCTGCAATTACTTTACATGTTACTGAATGCTTCTCAAAACGTGGTTCTGTGGGATCGGTGGCCTCCATCAGACTTGCCCAAAGAGTCCATGAAACAGAAAAGGTTAAGAACCCTTGCTCCATCATTGCGAACAGGCAATAGCGTGATTCCCCCCCCCCCTCCCTCCCCACACACTTTTTTTTTTACACCTACCAAAACTGTACAATTTTGTTTAGAAGGGGAACATATATTGTTTTTGTTTTGACGGATTGAACGTCTCATTTTATGTGTGTAAACAAGGGGAGTAAAGCTTTAACTGGGGGGGGGGGGGAGAAAGCTCTCAACAAGGGGAGTGAAGCTCTTAACAAAGGGGAGTGAATTTGTATTTGGTCTAACTCAATTAAAGCAAAATTCTCTCGCTTTTAAAGACGGTTTTAATACCCAAGGGTCAGAGGTCATATGCAATGTTGTTGGATGATGAAGTGAAGACGGCGATACGTCCAACAGTTATCACTGATGATCTTTTTTGATCGGAGTCGTAAATGTCGGTGAGAATATTGTTGTAAAATTGTTGTAACCATTAGTGAGAATCTGGAAGTAAAATTGTTGTAACTTTTAGTGAGAATATGGTTGTCAAATTATTGCAACTATTAGTGACAATCTGGTTGTACAATTTTTGCAATTATTAGTGACAATCTGGTTGAACAATTTTTGCAACTATTAGTGACAATCTGGTTCTACAATTTTTGCAACTATTAGTGACAATCTGGTTGTACAATTTTTGCAACTATTAGTGACAATCTGGTTGTACAATTTTTGTAACTATTAGTGACAATCTGGTTGTAAAATTTTTGTAACTATTAGTGACAATCTGGTTGTACAATTTTTGCAACTATTAGTGACAATCTGGTTGTACAATTTTTGCAACTATTAGTGACAATCTGGTTGTACAATTTTTGCAACTATTAGTGACAATCTGGTTGTACAATTTTTGCAACTATTAGTGACAATCTGGTTGTACAATTTTTGCAACTATTAGTGACAATCTGCGTGGTTGTGAAATTGTTGTAGCCAACGATCAGTGGCATTGCGGTTGAAACAATCGTGACAAGTTCAGTGATAATCCGGGTTTAAACTGTTGGAAGTATTCGTGAGAAACTGGTTACATCTTGAAACATCCAATTGTGACATCATTTATAAGGGAGGATGGGGGCGTGACACTGAGTGGGCGGGGTTCACGGTCAACAGTAAATACTATAAAGCAGGCCTGCACAACATACGGCCGCATGTGGCCCGCCAGCACCCACTTTGCGGCCCGCGAAATAACGAAATATTATTTATTCTTCTTATTTTATTAATAGCTTTTCCCCCTGTCCTATTTTCTTTTGGCCCGCACAAGTTTTTCATAAAGTAGTATGGCCCGCCTTACATGATGAGTTGTGCAGGCCTGCTGTAAAGGGTTTAAGTTTAAGTTTGATGTGCACTTTGTGTGATGTGTGTGTGTGTGTGGGGGGGGTCGTCAGAGGCGTAGCGTGGTGGGGGCAGGGAGGGACAGATGTCCCCGGGCGCCAGCTAGTTAGGAGCGCCAAAATGTGCTTTGATATTATTTTATTGATGAAAATAATGGGTTTGAGAGTTGAAAAAAAGAAAAAGGGGCGCTAAAAATGGATCTTGTCCCCGGGCGCGAATCTTGTCCCCGGGCGCCAAACTGCTTTGATATTATTTTATTGATGAAAATAATGGGTTTGAGAGTTGAAAAAAAGAAAAAGGGGCGCTAAAAATGGATCTTGTCCCCGGGCGCGAATCTTGTCCCCGGGCGCCAAACACCCTCGCTACGCCACTGGGGGGCGTTGTGAGTGAAGGGCGGCAAAGTCAAGGTCCAGCCGGGCGGGGGGGGGGTCCCGGGAAAATGTAGTCGAATATACCGGGGACGAACTATACTACACCCGACTACGTTCAATGAATTGGAGTGAATGTGTTGACGCTTGACTGACTCCACTGGCGCCTCATTGGCAGAGCTTATTTGACTGACTCCACTGGCACCTCATCGGCAGAGCTTATTTGACTGACTCCACTGGCGCCTCATCGGCAGAGCTTATTTGACTGACTCCACTGGCGCCTCATCGGCAGAGCTTATTTGACTGACTCCACTGGCGCCTCATTGGCAGAGCTTATTTGACTGACTCCACTGGAGCCTCATTGGCAGAGCCGGTCTTGGGATTTTGCTGGCCCTAGGCATGGGGCGTAGGTTGGGGGGCCGGAAGCAGGGTCGGGGCGGAGCTCCCCCCCGGAGCTGAAGAGAAAACACCACCCACCACTCGACACCTCCATTCTGCTTTCGTCAATGTTTCCTCTTTGCTCACGCGTGACCACTAGCCATATTGATCATTCCGCCACTAGAGGAAATGTGTACGTCTGAAATATATGGACTTGCAAGTTTTGGCCTTAAAAAAGGGCCCGGCTGGGCTCCCTTGGCAGTAGGGACCTAGGCGGTCGCCTAGTTTGCCTGTGCCTAAGAACGTCTCTGCTCATTAACGTCTCTGAGTATAATCAGACATACATAATTTTACCTACCAGACCTTGTCCAAACGGGACTCAGTAGACCAGGTCCGAATTTGACTGAATATACCGGCGCAAGGATTCTATTTACTTCAAGGTCTTAAAAATGTAATGTATGAAGCATGAAGGACAGAATGCAAAGATGTTGACAATTATGACAACTTCAACTTCCTGATTGTGTGTGATCTAGTTTGTATATGTATAAATTTAAGTATTAATGTGTACAAATTAGTTTACATTATTAGTTATCATACGACAGTTTAACAATACATACTTAAATATTAATTCAAAGAGAGGTCCGCTGGGACGAGCATATTAACAATGTATGTAACCAAGCAAACCAAGCCTTGGGGTTCTTAAGGCGAAATCTAAAGATTGGCAACTCCTGTGTGAAAGAAAGAGCATATAAAGCCTTTATCCGCCCGATTTTAGATTATGCATCTTCAGTCTGGGACCCATTTACCCAGAAGAGCATTGACAGGTTGGAGGCGGTCCAGCGACGAGCAGCACGCTTTGTCCTAAACCGCTACAGGAATACCTCTAGTATTGGCAGCATGCTAGAAACACTAGGCTGGTCACCATTGGAGAAACGACGACGACAATCCAGGCTCTCCATGATTTACAAGATAAATAATGGGCTGGTCCACTGTTCCAGTATTAAACAGAAACTCGTCCCTCTCCCCCATAGACAGCGACGAGGCCATGACAGGCAATTCAGGCTCATACCAGCAAGAAGCCAGTATAGGAGCTGCTCATTCCTGCCCAAGACAATCAGGGACTGGAACCATCTTTCAAAAGGAACAGTTGAGGCGACAACACTAGACACATTTGTGTCTATTGCCTCAAGCCTTCAAACCCCTAGTGCATAATTTCCTCATCACCACCAGTAACAGAAACATTGCAAATCCCATCTACATGCATAGGAGCCAAAATGATCAATAAATTGATCGTGGGCCCTTAAGATATAGAAGAAGAAGAAGAAATACAATATATATATATATATATATATATATATATGGTGATGAAAGAGAGTAAAAAAGCATTGTGTCATACCTAAGATCAGCCCGATCAGGGGGAATTCGTTCCTTTATTACATGTAGGACCGAAAGTTGTAACAGTTCTTTTGTTCCCCAGTCTTTACGAATTTACCAGCGTGCTCCCCAGGCTGTTACCGAATCTATTGTCACTAGGAATTCATTAATGGCTGATTGCTACGATTGAGATACTTAAGATGTCTTGAGCTTAAAGTGTTGTATTTTAAAATGTTGTTTTGAATATAATATGTACATTGTTATATAAAAAAAATAATTTAAAAAACATAACCACTTATTAAAGATTCTTATCTTATCTTATTAATAAAACATTTCGATTCGTGTGTACACATTCAATTTGTGTCAACAGATAAGCTTGAAGTTCATTGACTAAAGCCCGCCAAAAGCCCAGATATTATGCTGGTGGCGCAGAGGTTTTCAGTTTTTAAAATGACCCATTTTATGTTTCCCTTTCTGTCTTAAAATACATTCTCACCCGCTAGCCGGAAGGGGTTCGAATTTTCCTCTTGAACAGCCCTGCATGTGATTGGTCAGTTTTATCATGAGCGGTTGTCATTTCAGACGTCACTTCCGCCTTTTCCGTCTTTAAAGACGCCAAAATTGCTAGTGCCATGAGTCACGTGACATCCTACCCCCCCGTTTACGACAGTCAGGGATTGAACTGTCTTTTCTCTATAAAAATGTACTCACAGTTTATGAGAATGGATAAATGTGTTAAAGTAAAATATCGATAATAAATACGACACATTATTATGTAGATAGATGCATGCACTCATTAAGTGCACATATAGATAGACAAATACAACGTTAGAGGCATAAGCTCACAGACATGTATTCAGTTATGGGGTCATTGCGTCATGGGGTGATTGTGCCATGGGGTGATTGTGCCATGGGGTCATTGTGTCATGGAGTCATTGGGTAAATTGGGTCATTGTGTCATAGAGTGAAGAGTCATTGTTTAAATTGTGTCATGGAGTCATTGGGTAACGTGTGTCATGGAGTAATTGGGTAAATTGTGTCATGGAGTCATTGGGTAAATTGTGTCATGGAGTCATTGTTTAACGTGTGTCATGGAGTCATTGTTTAAAATGTGTCATGGAGTCATTGGGTAAATTGTGTCATGGAGTCATTGGGTAAATTGTGTCATGGAGTCATTGTGTAACCTGTGTCATGGAGTCATTGTGTAAATTATGTCATGGAGTCATTGGGTAAATTGTGTCATGGAGTCATTGTGCAACGTGTGTCATGGAGTCATTGTGTCACAAAGTCATTGTGTAGCGTGTGTCACGGAGCCATTGTACCATAGAGTCATTGTGTCATAGAGTCATTGAGTCATTCTGTAAAGTGTGTCATGGATTCAATGTGTCCTTTGTTTCACGGTGTCAAGATTGTATGTTCTCATTAGAATTTATGGCGCTACAAGTGTTTCCTGTTCCAGGCTAAACTCTTGGACGTCAGTGAAAAGGGCCGGGTAAAGACATTCCTTAAATACCTCATTCAACTTTACCTTAACTCTTTCCCCTGATACGCTCAGCAATCAGTGTGCGAACACACCGTCTATCATAGCCATTAGTTTGTCATTGTTAATTGGAAGGCACATCGTGTTGTTGTCGTTGCTGCTTCTGACGAGGCGCATCTCGTGAAGTCGTTTCAATGTTTACCCACGGAAACAGTTATCGCGAACCAAAGCAAGGACGCCAGTCAGATATGATCTCTCTCATTGTATTCCTTGTATCCTTAACTTCGCTTTCCACACAAGGGTGTTATCGCTGCATGTTTGAATAACCCCCACGTTTGGAGCCCTCCTTCCCCTTTTACGGAATTTAGAGTACAGCGTCCTTAGAATTGGAACTTAGAGGAGACTAGCGACCTTAGAATTGCAATTTAAAATAGACTAGCGCCATTAGAATGCCCGCCTTGCAATAACTAGTGAAATTTGGGGTATATCTATATCGTGGTGGCCTGCCTTGCAACAACCAGTGAAATTTGGGGTATATGTATATCGTGGTGGCCTGTCTTGCAATTGCAATAACCAGTGAAATTTGGGGTATATGTATATCGTGGTGGCCTGCCTTGCAATAACCAGTGAAATTTGGGGTATATGTATATCGTGGTGGCCTGCCTTGCAATAACCAGTGAAATTTGGGGTACATGTTTATCGTGGTGGCCTGCCTTTGGGGTACATGTTTATCGTGGTGGCCTGCCTTTGGGGTAGTGAAAACACTATGATGGTTATGTTTCCGCAAATATTTCTAAAGCTTTTATTTAATTTGCTTACGCCACAATGAAATTAGCCCAATGGTGAGCTAACCACGTGATTGATTTCTACCTGAGTACCTGTGTGTCTGCGCGCTGTGATGCTTTATTTGACAACGATGAAGGAATGGCGCTGCGGGGATTCTAAAACTGGTCACAACGTTAAGTGGCGAAAACAAAATGCTTCTGAGCCCCTGGGAAAACCAACACACCACACGATACAATTATATCATTGAACTTAATACTTTAATTATTTCCCTTTCATTATATTGATTTTTTTGTCTGAGTCAGTCACAGATCTGGACATTAAATAAAAATAAAAAAACAACAAAAAAACAACAAAAAAAAAACAACAAAGACTGGTAACAATGAGATTAAGAGCGTTTCGAGAGTATTATTTTAAGTCGTATTATTTTTTGGGGAATGACGTCATCCTGAGTTTCTTTTGAATCTTGAATAAAAACATGCACTATTATACTTAATGCGATATGTGTTTCTTTAACATGGAAAACAAGAAAGAGAAGGAAATGAGAGAAACAAAGTATGGAAAAATCTAGGAAAAAAAAAGAACGCAACAAAACGACGAACGTGTCGGCAAGAAGCCTTCTTCGGCGAACAAACAACATGAAAAACAGAATTAAACAAAAATAACACTTAGCTAAAATTTATCTGAGTGGCCAACACTGGAAAGGAATGTGTGACATGTTCTTTGTTTTGTCGCGTTCTTTCTCCCCCCCCCCCCAATCTTTTACTACCATTTTGAAACATCCCATATAATCCACTGGATACATTCAAACCCTATCCACTAGAAGCGGAAAATATGTACCTTATTTACACGACAATGGGGTAAAATCTATTAATTATTATCATCATCGATATTCTTTACCGGTGACACAACCAACGATTCCCCACCCCAACCCACCCCTTTTTTTCTCTCCATCACTGGCAACTTTGTTTTGACATTAAAATATTTCACAAAATTTCACAAAATTTCCCTCACAACTTCCAAGCAATACGACGGATCCATAAACAAGAATATTGCATTAATTAGAGCTTTTTAATGAGTTCTGGTCCTTAATCTGTCTTTACTTCCCTTTGATCCTCTGGTCTCGATTTGTTTTTCGTCGCTTTGTTTTGAGCGTGAATTTTGAAATCGCTACTGGTTAAATAAACTATGTAAATCAAAATATCAGAACCTTTAGCTGCACAGTTTATTTTGTGAAGATTTGAAACTAATGGCGAATATAAACTTTATACGTTACTGTAAGGAAACACATTTTATGTCATGTCACTATGAAAACAAGAGTTTGAGAACCACTATCTACTGTATCTTCCCAGCCTTATTTTAATCGCAATTCGGAAACCAGTTTGTTGTTGTTTTTTTGAAAATCAAAATGGCAGTAAATTAGCACAAACTGCGGCAGTCGATATCGTAAAATCGTTTTACGACATTGAAGTTTAGCGCTCACACTTGGTCAACTGAAGTCACGAGCTTCAAAGAGCGCATGACCTCATCGTGTACAAACTTCATCTTCTGCAATTTACCGAGTGAAAGTGAAATATCTCGCTAAGTGGAGAAGGAAGCTATCAAAAGTCGCTTCCCCTTGATTAACTCGAATATACAGGAAAACACATCGCCTCTTAAACTTCAAGTATGACTATCGAGTAGGTTACAAATAATTTAGCTGTATAGAGAAATTTAAAATATAAATATTTTTAATTTTTTTAAAATATATATATATATATATACATTTGTTAAAGAGGGGCGTGTTTCACGTAACGGTCATTTTAATGAATAACGGAGATTTATTTTTTTTAGATGATTTATTTATAAGACAACCATTGGGAACTTGCATGGTCATGGAGAGATGTGTATGGTCATGGAAAGGTGACTATTGTCCATGGTCATGGAAAGGTGTCCATGGTCATGGAAAGGTGTCCATGGTCATGGAAAGATGCCTATGGTCATGGAAATGTGTCGTGTCCATGGTCATGGAAATGTATCCATGGTCATGGAAAGATATTATGGCCATGGAAAGATGTGTATGATCATGGAAAGATGTGTATGGTCATGGAAAGATGACTATTGTCCATGGTCATGGAAAGGTGTCCATGGTCATGGAAAGGTGTCCATGGTCATGGATAGGTGTCCATGGTCATGGAAAGGTGTCCATGGTCATGGAAAGGTGTCCATGGTCATGGAAAGGTGTCCATGGTCATGGAAAGGTGTCCATGGTCATGGAAAGGTGTCCAATGGTCATGGAAAGGTATCTGGTCGGGAAAATTGCATATCACAATTTCACTCTACGTTAACCATTGTCATTATTGTACAGAAAAGAATAATAATTTTTTTTTTAAATTTAAAAAAAATAAAATAATTGTACAGTTGAATAAGTCGACACAAAGAATGAAACCAGAGACCCGAAAGGGCCAATAAGTCGACACAAAGAATGAAACCAGAGACCCGAAAGGGCCAACTTTAAGGAAGCTCTCGTCATTGTAGTACAACCGGTAGGAGAAAGGGGGGGGGGCAAAAAAATACAAATTATTATGACTGTACTGTAACCAAATTTGTAACTTTACGCTATATGAGTGCAAGGGACAATTAATGTCTCTATAGGTTGTGATTTTACAAAAAAACTTGACCTTTGGTTGTTATTGAATTGTAATGTTGTTGATTTTTTATGTTATTATGATTTAAAGTAAGTATTTCTATATCTAGTTTTATCAACGCATGAATTTTGTTGTAATCCAAAACAAAAAGCAAACAAACGAATTTCCTCTTAACCTAAAGTCATCAAATGCCGGCCTTTGATGACTTAATGCCGGTCTTTGATGACTTAATGCCGGCCTTTGGTGACTTAATGCCGGCCTTTGATAACTTAATGCCGGCCTTTGATGACTTAATGCCGGCCTTTGGTGATTTAATGCCGGCCTTTGATAACTTAATGCCGGCCTTTGATGACTTAATGCCGGCCTTTGATGACTTAATGCCGGCCTTTGCTGACTTAATGCCGGCCTTTGGTGAATTAATGCCGGCCTTTGGTGAATTAATGCCGGCCTTTGATAACTTAATGCCGGCCTTTGATGACTTAATGCCGGCCTTTGGTGAATTAATGCCGGCCTTTGATGACTTAATGCCGGCCTTTGATGACTTAATGCCGGACTTTGGTGAATTAATGCCGGCCTTTGATGACTTAATGCCGGCCTGTGATGACTTAATGCCGCCTTTGGTGAATTTATGTGCCGGCCTTTGATTACTTAATGCCGGCCTTTGATGACTTAATGCCGGACTTTGTTGAATTAATGCCGGCCTTTGATGACTTAATGCCGGCCTTTGATGACTTAATGCGGCCTTTGGTGAATTAATGCAGGCCTTTGATAACTTAATGCCGGCCTTTGATGACTTAATGCCGGCCTTTGATGACTTAATGCCGGCCTTTGATGACTTAATGCCGGCCTTTGATGACTTAATGCCGGCCTTTGATGACAATGCCGGCCTTTGATGACTTAATGCCGGCCTTTGATGACAATGCTGGCCATTGGTGACTTAATGCAGGCCTTTGATGACTTAATACCGGCCTTTGATTACTTTATATCGGCCTTTGATGACTTAATGCCAGCCTTTGACGACTTAATGCCGGCCTTTGATGACTTAATGCCGGCCTTTGATGACTTAATGCCGGTCTTTGATGACAATGTCGGCCTTTGATGACTTAATGCCGGCCTTTGATGACAATGCTGGCCATTGGTGACTTAATGCAGGCCTTTGATGACTTAATACCGGCCTTTGATTACTTAATATCGACCTTTAATGACTTAATGCGGCCTTTGATGACTTAATTCCGGCCTTTGATGACAATGCTGGCCATTGGTGACTTAATGCAGGCCTTTGATGACTTAATGCCGGCCTTTGATTACTTAATATCGGCCTTTGATGACTTATTGCCGGCCTTTGATGACAAAGCTGGCTAATGGTGACTTAATGCAGGCCTTTGATGACTTAATATCGGCCTTTGATGACTTAATGCCGGCCCTTGATGACTTAATGCTGGCCTTTGATGACAATGCCGGCCTTTGATGACTTAATGCCGGCCTTTGATGACAATGCTGGCCATTGGTGACTTAATGCAGGCCATTGATGACTTAATGCAGGCCTTTGATGACTTAATGCCGGCCTTTGATGACAATGCTGGCCATTGATGACTTAATGCCGGCCTTTGATGACAATGCTGGCCATTGATGACTTAATGCAGGCCTTTAATGACAATGCTGGCCATTGGTGACTTAATGCAGGCCTTTGATGACTTAATGCCGGCCTTTGATTACTTAATATTGACCTTTGATGACTTAATGCCGGCCTTTGATGACTTAATGCCGGCCTTTGATGACAATGCAGGCCATTGGTGACTTAATGCAGGCCTTTGATGACTTAATGCCGGCCTTTGAAGACAATGCTGGCTATTGGTGACTTAATGCAGGCCTTTGATGACTTAATATCGGCCTTTGATGACTTAATGCCGGCCTTTGATGACTTAATGCCGGCCTTTGATGACAATGCCGGCCTTTGATGACTTAATGCCGGCCTTTGATGACAATGCTGGCCATTGATGACTTAATGCAGGCCTTTGATGACAATGCTGGCCATTGGTGACTTAATGCAGGCCTTTGATGACTTAATATCGGCCTTTGATGACTTAATATCGGCCTTTGATGACTTAATGCCGGCCTTTGATGACTTAATGCCGGCCTTTGATGACAATGCTGGGCATTGATGACTTAATGCAGGCCTTTGATGACATTACGGGGCATTTTTATGATATTGCACGGCTCTTATGACTTAATATCGGCCTTTGATGACTTAATATCGGCCTTTGATGACTTAATGCCGGCCTTTGATGACTTAATGCCGGCCTTTGATGACAATGCAGGCCATTGGTGACTTAATATCGGCCTTTGATGACTTAATGCCGGCCTTTGATGACTTAATGCCGGCCTTTGATGACAATGCTGGCCATTGGTGACTTAATGCTGGCCTTTGGTGACTTAATGCCGGCCTTTGGTGACTTAATATCGGCCTTTGATGACTTAATGCCGGCCTTTGATGACCTAATGACGGCCTTCAAATGGTGTCTTCAGGTGTGTATCTGGGGCCGAAGTGGCCATTCGCAACTGGGTACCAGAAGTGAGATGTTGCGATTAAAAAACTATTTAAATATTATTGTTGGGTTTGTAAGACAAAATGAGATATCAAATGAAAGATATTTGAATGGGCAATATGCTTGTAGACTTAATTCTTCAGTTTAACTAAAATAAACTACCAAATATGACATACAGAATACATATTATAAAATGAAAAATATATCTGTTTCTGCAGTGGCGTAGCTAGGGTTGGTGTCACCCGGTGCGGTAAACTCATGGTGCCACCCCCCCCCCCCCAACTTCTATGATCGATTTTTTCTTGTTAAAATAAGTCCACAGTATCGCATCAACCTTGAACTTTTAATAAAGCACGCATTTGGATTGGTTACATTTGTGAAAAATATATGTGTGATCGGTTATTCTTTTATGAATCTCGGTTTTTGCGAGCAATGTGTGCCATGTAAATATGCAATTTTTCAATCGGGTGTCACCCCTAAAATGGTGTCACCCGGTGCGGTCCGCACCCCCCGCACCTGCCTCGCTACGCCACTGTGTTTCTGTACTGATGGGAACTGTCTCCTGTTGCAGTTAGGTTGCGGGTCCGCTCCTGATCTTTGAAGACAGTTCACAGACTTCAGCAAGGGCGAGCTTGAAAGCGGTGTTGTAGCACAATGTTTAACGAAAACTCGTATGTTCATATAGCTCACGATGCGGTCCTCAGAGAGACATACGATTCAATGAAACTCGTTTAGAAAGTTCTAAACGGCTCAGAGCACCAAATGAAACATGATTGCTGATCTGATAGTGGTGGAGCCTCTACTAAGACTTCATCTGCTGGACACACAACAGATGTGTCTTTTTTTTTTGATTGTGGAACAGTTGTGATGATAGCAGCGGTAACCATTACAAAGGAAACACTGTCCTCCCAGATCTGAGTACATGGTTGGTCGGCACAATGTTCCACCCCAATCACTGATCTACGTTCCATTGAAAGTGTACTCGTCGCCCCTTCACATTAAACTGGATCTTGTGAATTTTTTTTTTTTTTTTTTTAGCAATGGATCGCAATGAACAAAGTGTCTAGAATCAGAATCAGAATCAGACTGGGAAATTTGGAGCAGACAAAACTGCAGCTTAGCTGAAAGGCGGAGTTTTCATTAATCCAGTGAAAGTGTACTCGTCGCCCCTTCACATTAAACTGGATCTTGTGAATTTTTTTTTTTTTTTTTTGTAGCAATGGATCGCAATGAACAAAGTGTCTAGAATCAGAATCAGAATCAGACTGGGAAATTCGGAGCAGACAAAACTGCTGCTTAGCTGAAAGGCGGAGTTTTCATTAAGTCAGAGATCCTCCTACTGACGCGCGATGCTGCATATGTAACCAAGAAGTTGATCACACTCGAACCTGGGGCGCCGCGGGATGCGTGATGCGTGTTCGTTGGTGATGTCAAACACTCATGGGGAATCACGGCGCTCAAAAACCATGCTCTGGAGCGTTCAACTTCAACAACGTGCCAACAGACGACACGCAATGCGATGGCCCGGTGTCCGTAAAATGCAGTTCTTACTTTTCTCATCCGGGTTGTTTTCCACCACCAAATTCGGACGATGAAAGCGATTCGCGTGGAGAGATTTCACCAGGGTGTCTTCGCCTTGGAAACAAGGTGTCAAGGCCATTGCAGTTCACACACGAGGGCCGGTTACTGCTGGTTTTATGTTCCTATAACAGCCGGCAAGCAGCGGAAAACAGCCGGCAAGCAGCGGCAAGCAGCGCCAAACAGCCGGCAAGCAGCGGCAAACAGCCGGCAAGCAGCGGCAAACAGCCAACAAGCAGCGGCCACTCGCAAGAGCAAGTGGACCTTCGAACTCGTATAGTGTTAAGGCTGGAGACGAAATGTTCATCTGAGTAGCATACACATACTTATGCCGTATTAAATTTAAAACCTTATCATGAGATTACTTCTTAAATTTTATTGCACAGGTATAGTTTAATAGATTGGCAATGTTTTTATTCTGACATGATTGAATTTTTTTTTATAATTTGAGACATCAAACTTATTGAAAATAGTTGTTTTTTTATTTTAAAGTTATCAACTAACTTTTTTTTTTCTTCTGTCGTTGTGACTGCTTTGATTGTAGTGACCCGTTTGTAAGCAAATTGTAGCGTTGTCCCAGAGGCGTAGCGAGGGGAGGGCAGGGGGGGCAGATGTCCCCGGGCGCCAAACACCCTCGCTACGCCTCTGCGTTGTCCTTTGTTTGCATCGTGCACAATTGAACGTTCATATCTTGGCTGGACAGCTTCAGATCCTGGCGTGTTACACAGAACCTGATTTCAGATTTGGAATCGGCACACTTAAATTAGGTGCCTGCAATCCACACGACAGATGCCCAGTGCCCAGTGTGTTTCTTCGGTATTTAAAAAGAATTTTTCAAGGAAAAAAAAAACTTCATTACAATTTCAAACTCAAAACTTATGTCATGTCACCCACTGTGACCTTTAGTCACTATGGATTGTGCCCCCATCGCCGTGACCTTTGGTCAACAGGGATTGTGGCTACTCGATGAAGTAGACAAACAATATATATATATATATTGCATGGGGAACTATAAAAGTAGACCACACACAAACACATCACTAAAGAAATGATACAGACGGATGCATTATGACATGCACAAACGGATGTGAACTTGACATCCACAAACATGTTAAACAATCAGCACTCTTGTAGTAGTCGTCTGCTCATCGCTATACACTTTAAGTTTGTTTTCAATCGGTCGTTATACTTTTTAAACCACTCCGAACTTAAAACAAAGTCTATGTTCACAATCTGGCTGCACTTGAAAAGTGCCACTTGAGAGATTTGGGGATTTCTGCTGTTTGTTTGTGGAAAAAAAGGATCGAGTATCGCAGGTTGTAAGCAATGAATAGCGCGAGGCCATTGTGTGTGTTTGTATGTGTGGGGGGGGGGTGCTACCAATGTAAAACAAAGAGCTTGAGTCATAGACTTTGCTTGGGTCTCTGTGAGGGAAATGCTTTTAAAAGTAGGACCTGATTTATTCAGAAAACTGAAATAATCTGAATTTTTGAACAACATCCCCCCTCCCCCCAAAAAAAACAACAAAAAAAAAACGGCAACACACACACACAGACACGTCTAAGCCAGTGGTGCATTGACCGTGCATTGACGGTGCATTGACCGTGCATTGACGGTGCATTGACGGTGCATTGACCGTGCATTGACCGTGCATTCTGTCATTTTTTTCAAGAAGGTAAATTAAAGAAGGACAAAGTACCTTAACTGAATTATTTTCATGTTAATGTATTTTTTATTACAAGACTTTTCATACAGTTGGGAGAGGGGGTTTGGTAAATGTTTAGATATTGGGAGGGGGGTGCGGTAAATGTTTAGATATTGGGAGGGGGTGCGGTAAATGTTTAGATATTGGGAGGGGGGTGCGGTAAATGTTTAGATATGGGGGGGGGGTGCGGTAAATGTTTAGATATTGGGAGGGGGTGTGGTAAATGTTTAGATATTGGGAGGGGGTGTGGTAAATGTTTAGATATTGGGAGGGGGTGTGGTAAATGTTTAGATATTGGGAGATTATGTGGTAATTGTTTAGATATTGGGATGTGGGTGCAGTGCTTCGAAAAAGGTTAAGCACGACTGCTATGCAGCGCATCACTTGGCTTCCGGTCGCTCAAGGCTGGCGTGTTCGTAGTCAGACGGCATCGCAGTGCTGGCACAACCAGACATCAAAAGACCACGAGTGCCGCGCGTGGAAAGCACGAGAATCGCTGAGACTGACCAGTACTCTGCTAACAACGCTTACAATGGAAAAAACTAGGTCACGGGTCTCCTGCCCGCAGTGTTGGTAGTTTGTTGAACAGGTCGGCTCGCCGGCTGTTTTTCCTGGGG
Source organism: Lymnaea stagnalis (assembly GCA_964033795.1). NCBI lineage: Eukaryota > Metazoa > Mollusca > Gastropoda > Lymnaeidae > Lymnaea > Lymnaea stagnalis. The sequence continues at coordinate 34,726 of CAXITT010000835.1, read as the reverse complement.
ATAACGGCGGAGATAATCGAGTCCTCGGCTTAAGTATCACTCTGGCTTATCACTGTTTTTTCACAAAAGGGCCTTTCCATTATCGCAACTTTTCCACATATCATTAGGACAATGGGGACTGCTGGGTTGGCGTGAGTGTGTAAGAGGGGGGGGGAGGGTTACATTGTTGTCTTACTACTTCTATTTTTTTGTACTTTAGCTAGTTTGGAGAAAAACCATTGTTTTATTACAGAAAATCCTGATTTTTGTAAAGTCTAATTTTTCCAGAGTGCAGGTTCTCAACCTTATTTTTTTACTTGTGACGCGGTTTATACAAGCAAAGTAATCAACCACCCCAGTATACAGTTTGAGAGCCCTTTTTTGATGAGGGCTGAAGGGAATATAATAGTGAAATAGTTCGGCAAGCCTTGCTACAATCATAAATACAGAAAGTAAATGATTTGAGGTTCCCTGCAGTCCCCTCCCCCCCCACCCCGGCCGCCTTTATTTTTCCCGGCAGCCCTAAAACATACACGGACAGAGCCACGTTGTAACAATGAGATAAAGAAAGAAACGTCGTGCTGATGACGACAGGGACAGCTGACCAGCAGACGGGAGCCACTCAAGTGACATAACGCGTGGCTAAACTCAAGATCCGTCTCGGGTCTGGTCACCCGGAAGCGGGGAGTCTTTTTGTGGTCAAGGGTGTTACACTGGCAGCGCGCCCGAGGTACCCCGTAAATATTTGCCGGGCAAGGATGTCAAGTGTGCGATCCCAGTCATTCAGTGACGACCCTCCCGAGTACACACGGCATGTATCTTCGTCACTTTTATACGGTCGACCGGGTCGGGTGGAAGTCTAGTTAACTGGTTTGTCGTGGACTCACAGCCTTCAAAGGTACTCCTAGATCCTGCTGGCTGGCATGGGAGAGTGGTGGGCTGAGTTTAGACCCTTGAGGCAAGGACCAGGACAAGGAACACGGTACACACCACACCTGGGACACGGGACACACCACACCTGGAAACACGGTACACACAACTACACGCAGATAAATCAAAATATTATTGTGTACTGTGTACCATAATATTTAAACAACCCCTAAGAACAAAGTTTTTCGTGTAAACAACTTTATATGCAGCATTTTAAAACCAACATTTATATTAGTATTCTAATGCCCCGCCCGCTTTTACACCGCACTACCAACTATTTCAGAAAAAAACTCAAGAAAATATTACTATTACGCACCAAACGCACTTGCTGGGGAAAAAAAAAAGAATCTCATTCAACGCAGTTATGAGGAATTTTATTTCCTGAAATCAGTGTCATCATATTTCCTTCATCGTCCCCCTTTTAAAAAAACAGGAACAAAATTTTTTTTTTGGGTGTTGGGGCTGAAAATTCACTAAATGTGTTGCAACGAGTCTATGTGTCAAGTTTCAGCTCGATATGTTCACGGGAAGTGGGTCAGTACGCCACCCATAATGAATGTAAAAAAAAAAAAAAAAAAATTCCATTTATTTTTTTTGGACCAATACAAATATCTTATCTTATCGTATCTTATCTTATAAGATTTGTTGCAACGAGTCTATGTTTCAAGTTTCAGCTCGATATGTTCACGGGAAGTGGGTAAGTACGCTACCCATAATGAATGTAAAAAAAAAAAAAAAAAAATTCCATTTATTTTTTTTGGACCAATACAAATATCTTATCTTATCGTATCTTATCTTATAAGATTACCAGCCAGCCACGAACAAAAGCGAAGCTAATATATAAATTTTAATTTTTAAAAAGATCTATTCAGGTTTAACGCACGTTCGCATCAATTAATTAACGCATTTACGGATATTGTTATATAATAATGAACGTGTTGCGGTCACGGGCATTATTCCTCGGGTCAAGCAGAAATATGACAGAACTCATCGAAAGTTTAGGAAGACAAGCAGAACATCCAACACTGAGATCTAAGTTGAGACACGTGGGTAACCGTGATAGCGATTTGGTAAGAAGAAGAACGCAATCCCCTGGTCGTGTAGGCCAGCATTTTGGAATAAAGATATTAAACCTGTACATCCAGAGGCGTAGCGTGGTGGGGGCAGGGGGGACAGATGTCCCCGGGCGCCAAACACCCTCGCTACGCCACTGTGTACATCAAAGTCGTCGTCAGGTATAAAGTAACTTCAATGCCAGGCATAAGTAAATGTAGTTAGTTTTTTTTTTTTTTAATGTCATTCACATAAGCATCTCCTATAACTATAAGTGATGCTTTTATCACATTCACACAAGAACCTCTTCCACGTGTGGTGTGTTTTTGAAATGCACACAGAAAGCATATCTCATTCACAATGGCGTCTACTAATAATATTACAGCCATTGATTAACGACCACGTGTTGTCACAGTTACAGAAAAAGTCTTTGTAACTATCATTGTTTGTATAAAACTAGGCCAGCGGTTCTCAACTTGTGGGTCGCGACCCCTTTTGGGGTCGAACGACCCTTACACGGGGTCACCTAAGACCATCGGAAAAAAAATATGAAGTACCAATGAATATAATGTAGGGTTGGGGGTCACCACCACATCAGTAACTCTATTAAAGGGTCGCGGCATTAGGAAGGTTGAGAACCACCGAACTAAGCCCATATCGTCGTCGCCCCCCCCCCCAAACCTGCATAGCCTGACTTTGAGTCGTAATGATCATTGCCGCCCTGGGAGCGTGACGGGGCAACATACAAACAAAAGCTGAAATCGAGAATCTTTGAGAAACAAATCAATCGATAAAAAAAGGAATTTAATGGCATGACATGGTTATAGCGTGAGATCGTTTTCATGTTGCTTTATAGCTTAGACCAGGAAAGCTGACCAATATCTTACCATCTTTATAGCTTAGACCAGTAAAGCTGACAAATATTTTACTAGCTTTATAGCTTAGACCAGGAAAGCTGACCAATATTTTACTAGCTTTATAGCTTAGACCAGGAAAGCTGACAAATATTTTACTAGCTTTATAGCTTATACCAGTGAGCTGACCAATATCTTACCATCTTTATAGCTTAGACCAGGAAAGCTGACAAATATTTTACTAGCTTTATAGCTTATACCAGTGAGCTGACCAATATCTTACCATCTTTATAGCTTAGACCAGGAAAGCTGACAAATATTTTACTAGCTTTATAGCTTATACCAGTGAGCTGACCAATATCTTACCATCTTTATAGCTTAGACCAGGAAAGCTGACAAATATTTTACTAGCTTTATAGCTTATACCAGTGAGCTGACCAATATCTTACCATCTTTATAGCTTAGACCAGGAAAGCTGACAAATATTTTACTAGCTTTATAGCTTATACCAGTGAGCTGACCAATATCTTACCATCTTTATAGCTTAGACCAGTGAAGCTGACAAATATTTTACTAGCTTTATAGCTTAGACCAGTGAAACTGACACATATTTTACCAGATTTATAGCTTAGACCAGTGAAACTGACACATATTTTACTAGCTTTATAGCTTAGACCAGTGAAACTGACACATATTTTACCAGATTTATAGCTTTGACCAGTGAAACTGACACATATTTTACCAGCTTTATAGCTTAGACCAGGAAAGCTGACAAATATTTTACTAGCTTTATAGCTTATACCAGTGAGCTGACCAATATCTTACCATCTTTATAGCTTAGACCAGTGAAGCTGACAAATATTTTACTAGCTTTATAGCTTAGACCAGTGAAACTGACACATATTTTACCAGATTTATAGCTTAGACTAGTGAAACTGACACATATTTTACTAGCTTTATAGCTTAGACCAGTGAAACTGATCAATATTTTACTAGCTTTATAGTTTAGACCAGTGAAAATGAACATTTTACTAGCTTTATAGCTTAGACCAGTGAAACTGACACATATTTTGTATAGCTTAGATCATTGAAGCTGACCAATATTTTACTAGCTTTATAGCTTAGACCAGTGAAACTGAACATTTTACTAGCTTTATAGCTTAGACCAGTGAAACTGACACATATTTTACCAGCTTTATATTTTAGATCAGTGAAGCTGACCAATATTTTACCAGCTTTATAGCTTAGACCAGTGAAACTGACACATATTTTACTAGCTTTATAACTTAGATCAGTGAAACTGAACATTTTACTAGCTTTATAGCTTAGACCAGTGAAACTGGCCAATATTTTACTATTTAAAAGAGTTAAATTTCACCATTTTCCAAACTGAATTGTATTTGTTAAGTGTGCTTGAAATTCGACTCCAACCAAAATAAGTTTTAATAAATAAGTTCATAGTAGTTTCATTATTTATTTTTCACGGCGTGGCGTCATACGTACGTGACAGTCGTGGGCAGTCGTGGACAGCCGCGCTGTTAAGAATCTATAACAAATAGGTCTATTTTGTTGTTATTTTCAAAACTTTTACTCCATTTGAGCACTGTATGCCAAGCCTTCACTCAGTGGGTGAGCGCCCGTTGTAATGAGAATCCCTGGTGTCTGTGAAACTGCGTTATTAAAATGTCCCGCTGTAACATGAGGACTCCTGAGAGAAGTGGGGATTAGTCCATTCTTACCATAAAGGGAAGAGAGGAGCCGATTAAAAGCTACAAGTGTTTTTCCCTTCAGGCCCAGCCCCCCCCCCCCCATTTCGTCCACCTCCCTTCCCTGGGAAGCACTTTTCACTAACATCCTGAACGTGCACAGTGGTCATCGTCTAGGCCAGTGGTTCTCAACCTCCTAATATCGCGACCCTTTAATGCAGTTTTTCATATGTGGTGACACCGAACCATATAATTATTTTCGTTTCAACTTCATAAATATGTTTTCCTTTGGTCTTAGGCGACACCCGAGTAAGCGTCGTTCGACCCCAAAAGGGGTCGCGACCAACAGTTTGAGAACTGCTGGTCTAGTACTATCCCTTGACAAGTCCGGATATTTGCTAACAATAGTTCCCGCCCCCCCCCCCGACCCCCCCCCCCAACCTCGTGTGTGTTGTTTCGGTTGGTGATGGTTGCAGGACTCGGCCATGAGAAAAGGTGTTACAGCGGAGCACACACACATTTTTGCCCACGGATTAAGTTGTCTTGTCGACTCAGTTGTCTGGTCCACTCTGTATCTGGTTTACACTGTTGTCTGGTCCACTCTGTATCTGGTTTACACTGTTGTCTGGTCCACTCTGTTCTCTTGTCCACTCTGTTGTCTGGTCCAATATGTTTTGTCTGGTCCACTCTTTTGTTATCTGGTCCACTCAGTTTCAACCTCATGTACAGCGGACAAAGCCTGATACTGTAAGATCTCCTTTTACCAAAAACCAGACAAACCTTGCAATGGCGTGTAGCTAGGGTTAGTGCCGCCCGGGGCGGTTCGAGATTTTTTCCGCTCCCACCCCCCACTTTCGCGAAGAAATCTCTGCAGTTGTCCGAAAACGGTGTCCATCCACATAAAGAAAATAGTTCCGCCCGGGGCGGACCGCCCCCCACCGCAGCACCCCCCCCCCCCCCCCCCCCCCCCCCCCCCCCCCCAGCCTTCACGGGTAAGGAGAGTTATCCTGTTATCCCGTCTCCTGATATCTTCAACGACAGTATAGCAATGTGTGCCCTGAATCGGTAGCTGTTGTATATGCGTTTTACGTGGTTGAAAGTAGCCTACTGAAACAAATAAGAAACAAGTGGCACCTCATTATACTATAACAAGATATTGTATGACAACTGGAATCAATCAATCGACACAAGTAGCATGACATAAACACAACATACTCCTGGCCAATGTTTCCTCTAAGACAGTGGTTCTCAACCTTCCTAATGTCGCGACCCTTTATTAAAGTTCATCATGTTGCGGCAACCCCCAACCAAAATATTATTTTCGTTGCTACTTCAAAACTGTAGAGTACATGTGTTTTTCGATGGTCTTAAGCGACCCCTGGGAAAGGGTCGTGCGACCCCCAAAGGGGTCGCGAGCTACAGGTTGAGAACCTCTGCTCTTAGGTTTGCTGGTTCGTGTGCAAAATCATAAAGTTTGTTTTTTGTGTGCAAAATTATACAGCCCAAAAATACAAACATACACTTACATCAAAATTTGCTGCGTGGATACTCAAAACTGCAGCGCGCCGTCTGTGAGATAGATGCGCGGTCGCGCAGCTTAAAGGGAACGTTGCTGCTGACCCGAAAAAATATTACATAATAGGACGGGGGGGGGGAGACATAATAGGACGGGGGGGGGAGGCACTATGGCATATGTCTCTCGCATCAGACATCATTGTCTTTACCGTGACATTGCCACTGTCAATAATACCGTGACATTGCCACTGTCAATAATAATACCGCGACGTTTTCATTGCATTATGTAGAAGCCGACCGAATTCCGGCGCCGAAAGTTGCCGTATGCGCGTATTCTCGGCTTAGTTTCGTATCCGGTGGAAACAGGTGAGTTACCTTTTGGTTGATTTTCGGCCGAGGGTGATTTTGGCTTAAATTTGGCAAGTCTGACAGACACTGTCACTCTGTTGGTCGGCCGGAAATCCTATATTCATCATTGCCTGACGTCTTGCTGTCATGACTATTCCTCTGCGATCACTGCTCACAGCTGCATGATGACCAATTTGTCAAATATTTCAAAAAAATAAAAATACAGTTAAGCATAGGTACCGTAAATAGTTTTGTTACAAAGGGGAAAAAAAAAAAACTGAGGGAATGGTAACATTTCATTTTTTTTTTTTTTAAATTTATTTTTTAAATATATTTTTAAAAAAAAAAAAATACAATTAAGCATAGGTACCGTAAATAGTTTTTTTAAAAAGGGGAAAAAAAAAAAAACTGAGGGAATGGTAACATTTCATTTTTTTTTTTTTTTAAATTTATTTTTTAACTATACAATTTTTGGCAACTCTAAGTTTATTCAATTCATTCATTAGTGACTTTAGTTTGTATTTATCATGTTCCTAAATGTTGCCCTAGGCAACAGTAGTTGAGTAAGTCCTATTTGGAAACAATATATAAGGCTACGGTAGCATTACTATACATTTTTTTTCCCTTTAATTTAAAAAAAAAAAATTAAAAATAGGGAACCCTAGCCGGCCCTAGGCTTATTTCAATTCATTCATTTATGGACATTCTTCGTTACATGCTCATAAATGTCGGCAGTGCCAACTAAATAATTTTTTAAAAAATATTAAAAAATAGGGAACCCTAGCCGGCTCTAGGCTTATTTCAATTCATTCATTTATGGACATTCTTCGTTAACATGCTCATAAATGTCGGCAGTGCCAACTAAATAATTTTTAAAAAAAAATATTAAAAAATAGGGAACCCTAGCCGGCCCTAGGCTTATTTCAATTCATTCATTTATGGACATTCTTCATTAACATGCTCATAAATGTCGGCAGTGCCAACTAAATAATTTAAAAAAAAAAAAAATCACACTAAATTAGTCCCGTGTATGAACACAAATGTAAACATATATAAATATAAGGAGAATAATGAAACCTTTAGTAACAATAAGAAATATAATTATTTATTTCAGTTGTGTATAGGCACAGCGTAGCCTTTATTTTAAATCATGAGCCTACATACACGTATGCCGCAGTATGCGTGAATCACTGCTTCCTATAAGTTTCTAGTAATAGTAGTAGGCCTACTGTATTATCAGACTAAACCTAGCTCAACATCAGTCCAGCGACTTAAACAAGCAAACAAAATAGTAATAACATTATACAAAAAAATAACACAATATTTGATTCAAAAACCTATATTTTTATTAATAAAACCAATAATAACGACTAGTTTCTATATCTTTCGGTTTTAGTTTCGGACGAAAGACTCGTTAACTTTTGATTTCGTTTTAGGCCGAACTTCATTTTTAACTTTCGGTTTTTTTTCGGCCGAAATCAGACAATCACATTCGGTCGGCGTCTAGTATTACATATATAATTAAATCACGACTTCGCTCTGATATAATGACTTAGTGGTGACACTGTATAAAATATCTCCCCCCCCCCCCCCCCTTCCCGTTTATAATACCGTGGCATACACATTACATACACTATCGTGACACCCACAATTAGTAATATGATAACGACATTCACACTGTCTATAATACAGTGACATTGTACATCAATATCATAATAATAATGGAAATTATAATACCATGACATTCCCATGATAAATAATACCGTTTCATTCACGTCCGAGATACGCATACTACTAGACTATATACAGTATTTGACATGTAAAGGCAGCTAAACTGACCCTCGCAACGACTGTATTAGTTATATACTATTCTGATTCACCCCCTGTAGTCTGTAGCAGCAACGGTGCCCAACACCAGATGAAATATGTAAATACATTGCTTTTCATTAAACAAACGCCAACCTTCCCTTTTTTTAAATCACATCTAGAAGCTTTCAAAGAGAAATAATTGCCATTCTGACTCTATACCCCCCCCCCCCCAC
>CAXITT010000835.1:0-12915 GCA_964033795.1 Lymnaea stagnalis | reverse complement strand
TTTTTTGTTTTTTTTTTTTTTTTTAATTTTTTTTTTTTTTTTTTTTTTTTACAATTTTTTTTTTACAATTTTTTTTTTAAAACTACCGTTACAGTTACAGTGAACTTATTTTAACATGGCATCTCTGCCTGCGGCTTTAAAACTATTTATAACCGGGGGCATTTTTTACACCGGGTCCTGGTATTATGAGGAAATACCCGGTGGGTCCAAGGGCAACCAAAAAAAAAAAAGCGTTATTTTCTAGAATAAACAATAGGCCTTAGACCCTACATGCCGGCCTTTAAATAATATTCATACAGACAATCCTACACCTTATCTCCCGGCCTTTTAACTCAAACAATAGTCCTACAGGCAGTCCTACAGATGGTCCTAAACCGACAGTCCTACAGATAGTCCTAAACCATACCCATAGCTCTTTGTTGACCAATGTAATAGTCATCTCCACCTGATAAAGAAAACAAAATCAACTTTTGACCCGTGTTCAACCGTCCAGCATGACTCTCGCTGCGTGACAGTTTTTGTTTCATTCAGTAACATTATTTCTTATACCGTACGCATAATTGCTTATCTTATACATATTTGGCGTGTGGTTTGGCTGCTTCCTTTTCAAAACCGGCCCTCCCCCGAACTCAACATGTTTTATATTAATAGTAATAAATGAAAAAAAAATAAAAATAAAAAAAGAAGCTGTAAAGCAGTGAGCGTCGTCATGCGTGACGGTTGAACACAAGTAAAAAGGTTGAGTTTTATTTTCTTAAGGGGGTGGGGGCTGCAGTATTATATTAATCAATAAAGAGTCACTAGTATTAATATAAAACATGCTAAGTATGGGGGGGGGGCTGTTGTGAAAAGAAAGCAGGACACATTAAAATGCGTATTCACGGTGGCGTCACTAAAGGGGTCTTTGCTGACCGGATCGGGGAAAACCCTCAAAGGAGGGTTGCAGTAGTTACACCAAATAGAAAATGCAAGTTTCACAGAGTTCGCTTGTCCATTGCACAAAAGCTAAATGTGCCACCAGAGCAGAGTGTTAGAGCAGGGTAAGAGCAGAGCAGGGTGACAGCAGAGTAGAGTGCCATCAGAGTAGAGTGCCATCAGAGCAGAGTAGTTGCAGAGCAGGGTCTCACAAGAGCAAAATTCCAGCAGAACAGGGTGCACCAGAACAGAGTGTCATCAGAACAATGTGCCAAAATAGTAGGGTGTCACCAGAACAGGGTGCCATCAGAGTAGGTGGCAGACAGAACGGGTGCCATCAGAGTAGGTTGCAGACAGAATAAGGTGCCATCAGAGTAGGTTGCAGACTGAATAAGGTGCCATCAGAGTAGGTTGCAGACAGAGTAAGTGGCAGACAAAACAGGGTGCCATCAGAGAAGGTTGCAGACAGAACAGGGTGCCACCAGAGAAGGTTGCAGACAGAACAGGGTGCCATCAGAGTAGGTAGCAGACAGAACAGGGTGCCATCAGAGTAGGTAGCAGACAGAACAGGGTGCCATCAGAGTAGGTAGCAGACAGAACAGGGTGCAACCGGAAAAGGGCGCCACAAGAAAAATAGTGCTGCAAAAACACGATGCCACCAGATTAGGTGGCTACGATCACGGCCTTTTAGATGCCAAACTACTTGGCCCTGCCCAAATTTTTTGGGGATAAAATTACGTTTGATATACTTTTTTGAAATTTATGGTGGCCCTGGCTACCATAGCAAATTACCACCAGAACAGGATGTCACCAGACAGAGCAAAGTATCACCAGACAGAGCAGGGTGTCACCAGACAGAGCAGGGTGTCACCAGACAGAGCAGGGTGTCACCAGACAGAGCAGGGTGTCACCAGACAGAGCAGGGTGTCATTAGAGTAGGTTTCTAACAGAACAGGGTGCCCAAGGCGCAGGATTAAACTAGAGCAGGATACCAACAGGGCAGTGTGCAATGAGAGCAGGGTGTCAGCACATCAGATTAGTCAGAATCCGAATAGGTTCATGCGGAAGTCTGGTTGGGGGTGAAGAAAATGTCAAGGAAACAATAAAAAACCGCAAGATGGAAACATGATGGTGATTATTAAGCGTATTTATTGTTTTTATCCTTAACTCCAGATCAGATCAAAAGTCACCAAGAAGAGGCAAATATATTTTAGGCTGTTCAGGGTAGGATTCCACGAGTGGCGACTGAAGAAGAATCATTGGTGCCCATTCTCAAATCGACTACTTTCTATGAAGAGTAATCTGCAAGTGAACTTTTCAATCGAAATATTAAGCCCGGGAAGGCATCTTAAAGCAGCAGATATTCGTCTCGACGACGCAAAGATTGGCCATTTGACATTCTCTCCCAATCATTAAGCTGAAAACTGTATATCTCGATCAGTTTCTGGCTTCAGGGCAATGTTTTCAAAACGGAAACTTTTTTTTTTAAAATATATTTTAAAAACTATTATTGATCATTTTCTATTTTCGACTATTACTATGGAAGATTTCAGACTTTCTGACCGCGCGATTTTGCCAATTAAAAGTGATATGGAAAAAAATGATGATTTTGTTGGTGTGATTGGCAGGTTTGCATCTTTAACGACCAGGAAAGTAACGTTTTCAACTGTAAGGCGCTAAATGTATCAATACAATTGAGGCATAGTGTTTTGCGTGTGCATATTTGAAAGGCTGTTACGGTAAGTAAAATTCCATGTTTATTGTTTTTATTTTTATGCTTGTTGATTTAGGGCTTAATTTATAAATAATTAATATTTTCAGTGATTCTGTGTGATCTGTATACGATTTACTCGGTGCAAGGCCGGGGTAGAGGTGAGTCCAGAAAAAGTGTGTGTGTGGGCGGGAAGGAGGGTGTGACACCATGAGTTCATCCCACCGGGTGGCCCCAAGCAGGGACGTGCAGGCACATGGACACCCGTGACGAACGGTGTAGTAAGAAAGGCCCGGAGCAACCCCCCCCCCCCCCCCCCCCCCCGCACACACCGGAGATTGTATTAACTGCCCAAAAAAGGCCCATGACGAATGCTCGTCGCGTCGTCGTGGGCCAGCACGTCCCTGGCCCCCAAGCCTAGTGACGCCTCTGCTCCTTCACTAAAAATAAAAAAAGTTCGTCAACCCCTGTGCCTATGCAATATAGTACAATGTTTAAGTCCCGTTTTAAGACTGCAGGATATGAAATACTAGGGCCGAGGGCTTAACGGGGTGAAATTTTTTACCTTTATTTTGAGAGAATCCCCGGTGGGTCAAAGTGTTAAAAAAAAAAAAAAAGTTATCTTCTCATTTTCTATAGTGTATACCGGTTTTTAAATAATAATCTACAGACAGTCCCACACTACCTGCCGGCTTTTAAACAATAGGCCTATAGAAAGTTCTACACCCTACCTGTCGGCCTTTAAATTTAAACAATAGGCATACAGTACAGGCAGTCCTACATCATACCCGTGGCTTGTTATTGATTAATATAACTAATAGTCGCCTCTGACTAAAATTCAACCTTTTTACCTTAGTTCAACCGTCACACATGACGCTCACTACTTGATAGTTTTTTTATATTTAAAAAATATTTTTTTTTATTACTTAGTAATATTAATATTAATTTAAAACAAAAAAACAAAAAAAAAACCAAAAAAACACAAAAAAAAAAAAACACAACATTTTGAGTATGGGGAGGGGTGGTTGTGAAAAGTAAGCAGCGATATCAGATATAAAATGTATAACAGATTGTCACACATGACGCTCACTACTTGATAGTTTTTTTATATTTAAAAAATATTTTTTTTTATTACTTAGTAATATTAATATTAATTTAAAACAAAAAAACAAAAAAAAAAACCAAAAAAACACAAAAAAAAAAAACACAACATTTTGAGTATGGGGAGGGGTGGTTGTGAAAAGTAAGCAGCGATATCAGATATAAAATGTATAACAGATCATATTATAATTATAATAACTTTGCATTCGGGAATATTTATTATTAAAAATAATAAAAATTCTTAAACTGAAAACCGACCATCAATAGCGATGTTCGCACAATGAATAGGCAGGAGCAAGAAAGAATCCTGGCTCCCTTCAGCCTACTTTAATCATCTTTCATCCTTCCATAAAACCAGAAAAAAAAATGCTTGATAACGCCACATACACAGTTTTCTACAATAATAGACAATTACATTAATCAAAATCATGTCCAATTAATTTAATTTAAAATTATAACACAATTTTTTTTCTTTTAACTTATCAGTTTGAGATCCAGTGGCAGAACATGTAGTGTGTAGTGGTAGGCCTTATAACATGGAGCTGGTAAACTTCAAAAGCATTCGCCCGATCATTGCAGACATTGATTGAAAGAATTGAATTATTTTCATTCCTCCTTAACCTGACCATTGTAAAAATATAAAAATTTGGTTATAATCAATTTGGGCGGTCACTTCTGGTGCAATCGCGCAGCAGCAACGAGTTTTCAACCCCACGCCTCTTGACCTTTAGGCTAGCGAGCATTCGTCCAGGCCGCGATGTGGAAGATTGTGCCGCGCGCCGAGATCAAAGGAACCCCCCTTGAAAACATCCAATTCAATCGCATAACAAGAATGCGCGCCACGACAGGGCACTAGACGGAAACGTGCAGTTCAGCTTTCACTGGAGTTGGGGTAACACGTTATATCGGCTGTACCACTTTGCTTTAAAAAAATATGGTGTAAAAATCGAATATTCTCGTCTAATTCCTTACCTGGCCTGAATTTATTCAGACCAAAATAAAATTGCTTTGTTGCAGTTTGATGTGTGTTCGTTTTCTTTCCCGCGGATTACTTTGATTCTAAGTGAAGCGTGTGGCGTGTCGCGTGTTGTCCGCCTTCACTCAGTGTGGCGATATTGGATACCACTAGTGTGCTATTTTTTTCTACCGGTGTTCACATTCTTTATTCATCTCAAAATTATGTGCTTTTGGGTTTATATTTAACGAGTGGATATTTAAGAAAATATATATCATATTTTTAGATTTTATTACCTAAATATAAATATTGCATAATAATAAATGCAGCGTAGAACTACACACAACAACCCTCGAACCGTGAGAGAAAACAGTTGCTAAAATTGGACCACGGCGCATGACTAACTTGTAAGGAACGATTTCATTGGCTCGACTGCTTTGATGCTCGCCAGTAATTGGGTGTTATTAGATTGCTTTTGCTTAGAATTCATGGCGGATTCGAAACGTGTGTTAAGGGCTGTCTGTATCCTGTGTAAAAATTAATTTTGTGGTGGACTTATGACTATGCCGCACATGAGTTCGGGAGGATCAGAGGATTTTTATTCTACCGATGAGGTGAAGGTTTACAAAGATGAAGGGAATAAAGACGAGGAAAAGCGTTCGTCGGAAAATTTAACCGAGGAAAAGTTGGGCCTTGTCACTGAATCGGAAGAGGTGAGTGCACTACTCTCTTCAAACAAATGCACAGCCTTTGATCTTTTTTCGAGGTCACTGGGGTTTCGTAGCATGGATTTTATTTTGGAAAGTTTCTATTTTGTCATATTTTTATATAATCTTTTATAAAAAGGTAACATTTCTTTAATTTCAGGGCAAGAATACTTCAAATTTTGCAGGCTCAGAAAAGTCAAGTAACACAGTCTCAGATGACGGTAGGTCGGATTTTTTTGGGGAACGAAAGATCAAAGGAGCCGGGGGGAGACGCGGGGATATAGAAGAAATAATAAAAAAGGAAAAGGCGTTTTTTTTTTGGACCAGCAGGGGCAACGTATATCGCAAGCGTCACTTTCTAGTCGTGCTTTGTTTGAATCTCGGTACATTTATTACGCTTCACATTATTCGTATTTACTTTTATTAGCGGTTACTTCCATTATTATTATTATTATTATTTAAAAAAAAAATGTATAAATCATTAAATTATATCGGCATAAGTATAAGTTATAAGCTTATGACTCATAATTATTCTTAATCTACATACTGATTTTTGCTACCAGACTTACTATGACTACCTACTTGTTTAGTATTTACATTTACTTTTACATGCACTGCCTTAATTATCTTTAAGAGCAGCTTATTAAAATCAATATCCTTCATAAATTGTAGTCCTATTTAAAATTTCGAATTTCCTTTGCTATAGTTTGTTCTTAGGTGAGCAAAAATAAAATTTTAAATTTCAAGGTCTAATTTTTTTTTGTAAAAATTATTTTTCTTAAGTTTCCACCTTGTCATTTGCCCAGATTTACCCTCTGTGTTTTGAGGAAACCAACACACTTTGTTATGACTCCTTTGTACTTCACCAAATAGTTTTGTTTTATAAATAATGAAGAGACTGGATGCCTGGCTTCGGTTTGGCCTAGACTAGCCCTGGTGTTTGTGGCAAGCTTGAATTTCCTTTACTTTTAGTATAGTCAAGTCTGATTCAGTGATTGCACAGGATAAGGCTTTCATTGTTCACCTCCCCTCACTGTGTAGTGGTGTTGGCTATTCAAGCACACACTGTAAAGGAAGGTCCTGCTATTTCAAAAGGTGTAAGCCTGCTTGTGTGGGAGCTGGGGGTGTGGGCTAAACACAAAGGAAAATCCTTTTCCAATCAGAAATAGAATGTTCTCTAGGCCTATATCTTTTTATTGGGATACAATTTAACTTCTAACACAGTGTGCAAATTAAATCTAAATAAAGATGCCTAAGCTTTATCTAAATCTGTTTTAGTTTAAAGTTAAAGTCATCATTAATCATTATTTAGAGCTTAAAAATGATCTTAAGTTAACAATAACAAATGTTAATAATGACGCAAGAATATTGAGTAGCCAATGCAATATTAACTTTAACTTAATCTGTTAAGTGAAATAATTTTGTTGGACCACGGGCCTATCCATCTTTACTATTACAAAAAATTTTATATATAAGAATGTAACCAGTAAGTATTTATTTTTAAAATGGCTGAGTTGCAAAATATTAGCTAATTATCTTTATCTAAATTTTTTACATTAAAAATGTAGGTCTACATATTATTTATTAATACAGACACATGATAAATACTCATTAAAATTAAGAAAGTAGTTTGAATTAGAGAATTTACTTGTTTTTTATTTAGTTCATCTTTCATAATAATACTATCCATAAGGATATTTGTCTCCAATTTATAAAAACATTTAAGTAAAAATACAAATTATAATCTATGCCCTAGCCTAGGCTTACTCAAGAAAAAATTAATTAGTAACTTAAGACTAATACAACAGCAATTATCATTTTATAAAATATTATGCAACTTAAGTTGTTTTGAGTTCATTATTTTTTAAATATTAATTATAAAAGGGTAATATCAAAATAAAACCTTGCCCCAAATGGATTAGTTTACTATAAAGTTTCATAAATTTTAACAGCTGAAACCTGCCAGTGTAGCAGAACAATATTTTTGTTCAAATACCTGTTTCAAAGTTACTATATTTGAAATAAATGATACCGTCAGCATGGGCGTGAGGTTTAGAACACCATCTAAAAGCCTATAATCAATATACTATGATGAATGCTATGTTGTTTAGTTTTTAAACTAAATAAATTAAATGCAAAAAAATATAATAAAAGATTATGAATACTACATTATACATAACAGGAAGAATTTCCAAGTCATTTCTGAAATTAAATTACAGTAACAAAAAAACTCATATGGTTATGGATATAGTTAGAGACTTATCTCAATTTTATTTATATTTTGTATAGATGTTTTGTTTATGCCTAGTAAACTCGTCATGTAAATAGTTTATTTGTAATTTTTATAAACGTAATACTGCGTTATTCAAACTACTATATTCGATTTGTTGTTATAGTTCTTTTATTCAGCAGAAATATCAGTTACAATTAAGTAGATTTAATATTTTCTGCTTTGAAAATAGGAGTTTAAAAAGTTAAACGGAGTGCACAATCAATTACAGGTTTGAGATTAGAATAAAGAGAATTAATTGAAAAAAAAGGATAATTCTGATAATATTTAGGGCAAGGAAGATAAATTTATGATTTATCAGGTAATATATTATAATATAAGTTTAGAATAATAAAACAATTGAGGCCTACAGTTTTAATTTTTAAAGTGCTGTAACTTTTATAAATTGTGTTACATTTTTGAAAAAGTCAATCTGGTTGCAAGCAATTTATTTAGATAAGTTATGAAAACTTTCATCCAATAAAACAATGCTTTTAATACTACTTTTTAAAATGTAGAATATTTTTTTCCTGTTTTTGTTTTGTTTTTAATAATGCCCATAGAAGGGATGTAATAGTAATGTGTAATTTATTAAAATTTCTTGGGGAGTTAATTTACTGCAATGTCACTTAGGATGAAGTAATGGTTTCTAAGTCAGTCATATTTTATAAGCTTCCTGCTCCTCCCCCCACCCTTTTTAATATAGTCATATTTTTTTTCTTTTGATCTTTTAAAGATTTCTAGTATAGTTAATTTATATACTGTAATTAGTAATCACTCTTAGAAGATGGTTTTTATTGAAGTAATGGTTTCTAAGTCAGTCATATTTTATAAGTTTCCTGCTCCTCCCCCCACCTTTTTTAATATAGTCATATTTTTTTTCTTTTGATCTTTTAAAGATTTCTAGTATAGTTAATTTATATACTGTAATTAGTAATCACTCTTAGAAGAGGGTTTTTAAAAAAAAAAAAAAAAAAAGTTAAGCAATGCTGAGTTTTTGAAAAAGATTATCTTTGAAATGTTTTTTTATATAATCTATCCATAATTATAATTTTTAATGTATTTTTTTTGGTTGGTGGCAAAACAATATTAATAATTTAAAGAAGAAAAAAAAGGGAATATAAGCTTGATTTAGTGATCCTAATGGGTATACATATTTTATTTATGGTATCTTCTTTGATTGTCGTTATCACAGATGTTTACCAGTACATGCTTCTGTCTGGCAGCTTCATGTTATATTTGGGCTTGCTATAACAGTTGTTGAAAACCCAGCTCCATGCAACATATTATTAGCTAGTCAGTTGCTTTGTCATTGTGTGTCTTGGTCCAATGAATTTCAGTAAATGGGCACTCAACCATGTGTTGGGCGTTGTGGATGTGTTTCATCCCTCTGTTCTGTAGTTTTAACAACTCAACACTTGTACAGTTAAGTTTTACTGAGAAATGCAAGTTTATAAAGTCCGAAATGGAAAGAAAACATTGATAATAAGTACTGTATTTTTATTCTGGCTCAGAGATTATATTTAATAGGTGAAAGAGCAAAATTACAAATCTTTAAAAAAATGCAACAATTAGATATTGGATTCTTGAACAAAAGATAACAAAATACATTCACAAACAGGTATTATTTATTTAAAGGAGAAACATTAAGTTAAGATAAGCATATTAACTAAGTTATTCACGTTTTTATATGAAATATATCCTTAAGCTTCTAATAATAACTCTAGTTGTATACTTATATTAATTTTCACCATCAAATGTTGACCCAAATCCAGTTATCAAATATTTAGTTAAATTCTTAACTGGTCGTCTGCTTATAGATACATTTTTGTACTGCCATCATCGATTAGCCGCCCATCACGCTTATGATTAAGTCTAGCAATTAGACTGTGTTAAGAAAACAATTTTATGTGCAGACTGAACACTAAACCAAACATTAAAAAAAGAATGGTAGTTATTATTTGAACGTTTTAAGTATAGCAGATGGTTTTAGTTGGTACTATTTGATGATTAGCTGGTTTATAGCAGATGGTTTTAGTTGGTACTATTTGATGATTAGCTGGTTCCCCTTGCATTTGAATACGTTTTTAATGAATTTTTGAGGAATGTAGAAGAAAAACGCACAATTTCATATATACTTATAATTTGCTATGTATGTTATATAACCCACCTCATCACTGCCGACACATGGAATTTAATGGCGTCCTAATGACGAAAGCGAATACCAATATTAATTTATTTAATACTTCAGCTACAGTTCATAAATGCAATATTAATTTTAGTTTCCATAAGGCTATGTGCTTGATTATGATGTTTGCTTGTATTTGTATGTTGGTATGCTTCGTATGGTTGATGTTTGCCTGTATGCTGGCTCCACTTACGTAAGGTTAAAATTGTGTGATCCTTATTTAATATAACCGAACGCTTTTTAATATTAATTTCAAACTTTTCCTCGTGTTGTAAACCTACAACTACAAGTGTAGGCGAATTACATTATGAGAAAATTCGCAGTTAAAAACGCCTGGCAAAATCACGAGTACCGTCGCCTCTTTCTACTATCAGGGCTTTTAACAATACAGTCTCCGATGTGTTAAGTTCATGCAGCGTTTTCAGTTGAAAATGAATTTACTTACTTCCAATGCAAGTATACTGGTTTGATAATATATAACGTTTTAAATTAGACACAAATATAAGATCAGTATTTCTCGCTGTGTTAAAAAACGAGTCCTAACCCAAGTATTGATCGCCCGGTTTAACCGCCCAACGTTCTCTCTGATATTAATTGCGTCTTTTTCACTAGAAGACTTGCGAGTTTGATTATCTAATCTGGTCTAGGTTAACGGTAATGTAATGTCCATGTCCTGCGTTTATTGCACACGTGCCCTGTTGTATCCCCCCCCCCCCCCCGGAGATGATGAAACAACAAAATCTTGTCAATGTCCCCACCTTTGCCGTCTTTGTAGCGATGAGCCTTGTAAACATTTTTTTTTTGAAGTCTTGTCCTCGTAAATATTTTTATGGCTGCCGGCAGCTTGAAGGGATGTAAATTTTTGTTTGTTAATGTCTCTTTGCTCTACCACTTTAAAAAAAAAATCCTTCTGTAGATTAGAAAGGGAGTTAATGATTATACGCCATACCATCATTAAAAAAAAATAATCTCCGTTCGGTGTACAGATGCAGAATTAAGGATGGGTTATTGAAAGGCGTCCATGTTTCCCCCTGCACGTTTGATAACTATTGCTGTCTTGGTGTGTAGGGCTTCGAGCTGACCGTACACACAAAACTCACCGTAACAATTGTAAGTATTAGAAATAACGATATTTTTACTGAAATAAGCGAATTGGTATTAGAACAATAAGTTTACTGAACGAAACATATTAGAATAGTGTCATTTTTATTGAATGAGTCGAATTAGAATCAATACATTTGAGTGAAGGAATCCTATTAGCATAGAAGCGTTTTAATTGAAATAATCGTATTGGAATAATGACATTTTTACTGAGTGACGAAACAACTAATGTAGGTTTGAAAAAGTGAAATTTTTATATATTATGTGTGTATGTATTTATAAGTATATCACACAAACAGTCGATTAAAATCGATGTAAGTTTTTGAATAACATTTGTACTGATGAATCATGTCAAATCACTGAATGTAAGTACTTCATAGAGTGGCGACAAGCAAACAATAAGCATTGCCGTCCTGTTTAGATGTTGCTGACAAGATCAGCTGTTTTACAGCTCTGTTTGAATGAGTTTGTATATCATGAGAAAGGAACCATCTTTCGGTTGGGCTTATCGAACAGTTGTATTTATGTACTACCGTCGAAAGTTGACCACCCAGCGCTCATCGATATACATGTGCTAGAAAATGGGTTAAAATCCTGTCGGAATGGTCTCGTTAGCCCAAGCCAAGCAGCTATTCCCGGAGAATACATTAACCATGGGAAAATGAATTCAACTATCGAAGTAAGAAAACTATTCATTAAATATGGCTCTAGCGTAACAAAAAAAATAGCCGAAGCTGCCTAAAACTGCTGGAATACTTGTTTATAAGGCTGTCTTAAAGCTAATTCATTTATTGTTCGGAAGCATTAATATATAAATTATTATTCTTTTCTCTATGTTTGTTTTTGTTCTCGGGGTTACAGATTTTTGTTTAAAAAAGTGACAGTCACGCAATCATATTCTAGTATGCAAATTTATCTCAGAGAACCATTTATCTCCAAGCTCGCCGCTTTCACATGTGTGCCAAGTAAAGTTTGGTTACGATGCATATTTTGGCCATGACAATGGCTGGTTGTGTGCTAGAGATGTGGTGTTGTAGACACTGGCCTATAAGCTGTATATTTGTATGGACAATGCCATGTGTCAGTGTAACCACTTCGGATGCTCATTTGTAATGCAACGGTCCAGAGAGAGATTGCCGTTATATGTTCCCGGCGTCTTCCGAAAAGCCTGGATGCCAGCATATCATTAAATCTGTGCTTGAGCTTGAAGACGCCATGAGTTGCTTTAAAACAAAACAAAAAAAAAAGGCTGTAAGCGTCAAGCTGTAAATCTGTCATTGTTTCACTTGCATGGCTTGGGAGAATTAACGTCGATCCATAATTTAATGACCGCAAATCAGTTTGCCTATATCCCACGTCGTTCGTATTGAGGAAACGAATGAAAAGAGACGCTGTTGGAGTAAGGAATGAGACGGGGCGCTACTTGATCACGTCCACGGTCTTAGATGAGAGGCAACGACACCTTGGTTTCTGCCATACTGTTATGAGATTGGTGATTAGAGATGGCTGGTTTAAACAAAAGTTATATTTTTTTATTGGAAGTCATGTTATATATATATTGTGATGTGACGTTGTTATTTAAGATAGTTGTGGTGATACATTTTTATGAAGGGGCTCAAAAATTGTTCGTCGTTGATCATGTTTCTTGGGCACTGCCTCACTTAAGGAAATGAGCGAAACAAAGTATGCAACAACTTTTAAAAAAAACACACAAAAAAAGAACGACGCAAGTCAACAACGATAGTGTCGGCAAAAAGCCTTCTTTAGCGAAGAGACAACAGTAAAAAAAAAATTTAAAAAAAAACTTAGCTGCAATGTAGTACCCGAGAGGACAGCAAGAGGAATGTGGCAGAACACAAGTAGGTGCGAGATTAAAAACAGGCAAAATGGGACACGTAACCTTGTTTTTATATTAATTTCAACATACATTGCCTTACTGTTAGAAGTCATGGGCTTTAGAATAATCAG
>CAXITT010000834.1:290100-308873 GCA_964033795.1 Lymnaea stagnalis | reverse complement strand
CGCGCGTCCGATCTGGGGGGGGAAAGGACCCCGAAATGGGCTACACTTGAAAACCTAAAGGGGTCATGGGGACTCGAGAGACAGAAATGAAGCTATACTGCGAGCACCTTCCTTTTTTAACGAAACCATTTTCTTCTGTCCACAATGCATCTGCCCAGTTTAACGGAGAAGCGTGCCCAACATGCTGTGGTTACTTTTGGCTCGGGTGCTAGCCTAACCGTAACATTGTCTTGCGTACGCCATTTCGGCCTAGATGCCTCTTATGTCTTATGCACTGGGGCATCAGTTGCCTTGATTTCACCACAGAGGCATCCGTTGGCCTGGTGTCACCACAGGGGCATCCTTTGACTTGTCACCACAGGGGCATCATTTGGCTTGGTGTTACCACAGGGGCATCAGTTGCCTTGATTTCACCACAGGGGCATCATTTGACTTGGTGTTACCACAGGGGCATCATTTGGCTTGGCGTTACCGCAGGGGCATAAGTTGCCTTGATTTCACCAAAGGGGCATCATTTGACTTGGTGTTACCACAGGGGCATAATTTGGCTTGGTGTTACCACAGGGGCATCATTTGGCTTGTAACACCACAGGGGCATCATTCGACTTAATGTTACCACAGGGGCATCAGTTGGCTTGGTGTCACCACAGGGGCATCAGTTGACTTGGTGTCACCACTGGGCATCATTTGACTTGGTGTCACCACAGGGGCATCATTTGACTTGGTGTCGCCACAGGGGCATCAGTTGGCTTGGTTTCACCACAGGGGCATCATTTGACTTGGTGTCGCCACATGGGCATCAGTTGGCTTGGTGGCACCACAGGGGCATCAGTTGACTTGGTTTAACCCATTGAGGGTGTCACCCGGTGCAGTCCGCCCCCCCCCCACACGCCCCTATCGTCGCTATGGTTGGGATTTTGGTTCTCTTCTTTCCCTTCCTCTTTCTCGTCCTTTCTATCTCTCCCCATTTCTCTCCATTTTCCTCCCTTTTCCCCCTCTCACTCTTTATCTCTTTCTGTCCATTTCTCTCTCTCTCTCTCTCTCTTTCTCTCTCTCTCTCTCCCTTTCCCTCATTTCTCTCTCTCCATTTCTTCTTCTTCTTCTTCTCTCTCTCTCTCTCTCATCTCACAAGCACACTCATGTCATTAGTTTTCTAAACACAGCTATGTGTGTGTCGTTCCGAAACTGTAACTGTGTCAGCACGTCGTCTTCGCGCACCGATGGCCTGGAGTAGTCTCTAACACAGGGGGGGGGGGGGCCCGGCAAACTTCTCGTGACGCAGGCCTGTAAGAGGATCCCCTCCCCGAATAAAGATCGCAGTTAAAATCTTAGGTTCAAAGCTATTAGATCAGCGGTTCTCAACCTGTGGGTCGCGACCCCTTAGGTTGGACGGCATGGTTTATAATATGGCCCCACCCCCCTCGCTCTTGATTTCCAGTTTTTGCTTCATGTCACCGAAGTGTCATTGAAGTGTCGCTGACGTGTCATTGAAGTGTCACTGACGTGTCATTTAAGTGTCACTGACGTGTCATTGAGGTGTCATTGACGTGTAATTGAAGTGTTACTGAAGTGTTATACTGAAGTGTCATTGAAGTGTCATTGAAGTGTCATTGAAGTGTCATTGAAGTGTCATTGAAGTGTCATTGAAGTGTCACTGACGTGTCAATAAAGTGTCACTGACGTGTCATTGAAGTGTCATTGAAGTGTCATTGAATTGTCACTGAAGTGTCATTGAAGTGTCATTGAAGTGTCATTCTAAGACAGGGGTCGGCGAACTGGGATAAACAGTGGCGTAGTAAAAGGGGGGGGGGGGTGGTTGCAGAGGGGGCGTTACTTTTTTGTGTTATTGTGAAGGGCAGCACTATCGGCCACCGACTGGTTTCTTTTTTTTTTTCGTGGAAGGGGCGGCAAAAATCTCGTCCAGCCCCAGGTGGCACTAACCGGTTGACTACAGCACTGCGGGGGGGGGGGGGGTAAATGACCCCGAAATGGGCTACACTTGAAAACCTAAAGGGGTCATGGGGACTCGAGAGACAGAAATGAAGCTATACTGCGAGCACCTTCCTTTTTTAACGAAACCATTTTCTTCTGTCCACAATGCATCTGCCCAGTTTAACGGAGAAGCGTGCCCAACATGCTGTGGTTACTTTTGGCTCGGGTGCTAGCCTAACCGTAACATTGTCTTGCGTACGCCATTTCGGCCTAGATGCCTCTTATGTCTTATGCACTGGGGCATCAGTTGCCTTGATTTCACCACAGAGGCATCCGTTGGCCTGGTGTCACCACAGGGGCATCCTTTGACTTGTCACCACAGGGGCATCATTTGGCTTGGTGTTACCACAGGGGCATCAGTTGCCTTGATTTCACCACAGGGGCATCATTTGACTTGGTGTTACCACAGGGGCATCATTTGGCTTGGCGTTACCGCAGGGGCATAAGTTGCCTTGATTTCACCAAAGGGGCATCATTTGACTTGGTGTTACCACAGGGGCATAATTTGGCTTGGTGTTACCACAGGGGCATCATTTGGCTTGTAACACCACAGGGGCATCATTCGACTTAATGTTACCACAGGGGCATCAGTTGGCTTGGTGTCACCACAGGGGCATCAGTTGACTTGGTGTCACCACTGGGCATCATTTGACTTGGTGTCACCACAGGGGCATCATTTGACTTGGTGTCGCCACAGGGGCATCAGTTGGCTTGGTTTCACCACAGGGGCATCATTTGACTTGGTGTCGCCACATGGGCATCAGTTGGCTTGGTGGCACCACAGGGGCATCAGTTGACTTGGTTTAACCCATTGAGGGTGTCACCCGGTGCAGTCCGCCCCCCCCCCACACGCCCCTATCGTCGCTATGGTTGGGATTTTGGTTCTCTTCTTTCCCTTCCTCTTTCTCGTCCTTTCTCTCTCTCCCCATTTCTCTCCATTTTCCTCCCTTTTCCCCCTCTCTCTCTTTATCTCTTTCTGTCCATTTCTCTCTCTCTCTCTCTCTCTTTCTCTCTCTCTCTCTCCCTTTCCCTCATTTATCTCTCTCCATTTCTTCTTCTTCTTCTTCTCTCTCTCTCTCTCTCTCTCTCTCCATTTATTTCATTATCCCTCTCTTCCTTTCGCTCTATCTCTCTCTTTTTCTCTCCCAATTTCTCTCTCCTCTTTGTCTGCCTTTCGCTCACACTTTTTCTTTCTTATTTTGCATAACTTTGTATTTCTCCCTTTATTTCTTTCTCTCTCTCTCTTTCTTCCTCTTATTCTTATTCCATCTCTCTCTCCCACTCTCTCTTATTTTTCTCTCTCTCTCCATTTTTTTTTCTTTTCCTTTCTCAATCTCACTCTAACTCTCTCCTCCCTGCCCCCCTCTCTCTCACTGTCATCCTTTCATTCTCTTTGTTTTTATTCTCGCTCTCTCTCATTTCTATACCTCTATCTCTTTCTACCTCCTCTCTGCCCCTTTGTATAACTATATACCTCAGCTTTTAAAAGATAAAATGTTAAGTAACTTTTTTAGAAATGAAAAGATCATATAACAGATCCGAGCTTACGCAATCCTAAACATCACTTCAACAGATCAAATATTGATTCTGTGATTGTCTGGGATGTGGACTGGACACGTAGAAAAAACAACAACATACAATTTAAAAAAAAAAAGTAAATTAAAACATACACTGACAACGCAGAACAGCAAGCAAAAAAAAAAATGCTTCTTAACTTCTTAAGTCTAGAATTTCACTTCGTGCATCTAAAATATAGAACTTTCTAAAGCTGCTCTTAAGGTTATAAATAAGTCCATTGGCGTGTTGCAGTTTTCTGAAAGATGGGCACAACACTTCTTACTTCATTTAGTGATCTATTGGACACACTTCTTCTTCATTTAGTGTTCAATTAAACACAACGCTTCTTACTCCATTTAGTGTCCTTTTGGACACGACAATCCTTACTCTATTTAGTGTTCTGCTGAACACAACACTTCTTACTTCATTGACTGTTCTACTGAGCGGAGTTTACCACTTCTCAAAGTTTTCATTATTTTCGTCAACGATCTTTAAATGTAATTAGTTTAATTATTAGATATCCCTTGGCTTCACGGTATTGTAAATATCCCTAAGTTTCACTTTGTTAGATGTCCCTTAGTTTATTGTATGTTAGATCTCCCTTAGATTATTGTATGTTAGATCTCCCTTAGTTTATTGTATGTTAGATCTCCCTTAGTGTATTGTATGTTAGATCTCCCTTAGTGTATTGTATGTTAGATCTCCGTTAGTGTATTGTATGTTAGATCTCACTTAGTGTATTGTATGTTAGATCTCCCTTAGTGTATTATATGTTAGATCTCCCTTACTGTATTGTATGTTAGATCTCCCTTAATTTAAAATGTATGTTAGATCTCTCTAAGTTAATTGTATATTAAATCTCGCTTTGTTTATTGTATATTAGATCTCCCTTAGTGTGTTGTATGTTACATTTCCCTTAGTTTAAAATGTATCTTAGATTTCTTAACTGTGGCAGTATGTTAGATTTTCCTAAGTTTAAAATATATGGTGGATCTCCCTTAGTTTACTGTATGTTATATCTCCCTTAGTTTAATGTATGTTAGATCTCCCTTAGCTTATTGTATGTTAGATCTCTCTTAGTTTATTGCATGTTACATCTCCCTTAGTTTATTTTATGTTACATCTCCCATTGTTATTGTATGTTAAATCTCCCTTAGTTTATTGTATGTTAGATCTCCTTAAGGTTATTGTATGTTACACCTCCTTTAGTTTAATGTATGTTATATTTCACTTAACTTTAACAGTATGATATAACAACTTCTTTTTAATGCATGTTAGATCTAACTTATTTTAATGAATGTTAGAAATCCCTTAGTTTAAAGTATGCTAGGTCTCCCTTAGCTTAATGCATGCTAGATTTCCTTTAACTTTAACAGTATGATAGAACTGCTTTAGTTTATTGTATGATAGATCTCCCTAAGTAAATTGTATGATTGATCTCCCTTAGTTTATGATAAATTAGATCTTCCTTAGTTTAACTTTTAGAAAACATGATTGTCTGCCCTTGGAAACAAAGTCTCGATACATACACGATATCTCATGAAATAAAGTTGGAATCAACACAGTCAACAGCCAGATGTAATTATGTAATTAAACCCCAATTTTGGAGTAACAGATGCACTGTTAGAGTTAAAACTGAGCTGGTCCTTAACCCTCTGTGCGCTCACGGGGAAGGTCTCTGGTTTATGTTAATATTTGATTGAACCGATGTAAACAAAAATGCGTACAGTGTTTACAACGGCTTACACTTAAACAGGTCAGATTTATGACGGTCTTAATCTTGTGTGCAGTGGTTCTCAAAACGTTTGGGTTCACAAACATCACCCGGGCTTCCGCCAGTGAAGCCAAGTCGTAAAAAAAAAAGTATCCACTTGGAAAGATTAGAAACCTTTTAAATTATTTGGGCATTTAATCCGTAAGCCTGGCCGAAGATGATGTATCAGAACCTTAAAACATCCGCTGCGTCTAACATGTTGAGTCGCACTCATCAAAATAAACATCACTTAATTAAAAGCGCTGCCTACATTTTTACGACAGTGGATTGGATAAAGTTTTGGTTGAATGTTCGTCAACACGTGGATCAAGACAGTCACGTGGAGGTGGGAGACCTGTGTGTTCGGTTTGGAGTTGGAGGTGGAGACATCGCTATCATAAAGGACAACTTTTTACTTTTTAGTTTCTTGAATTTTAGTGGCACGAAAACCTATCAAGCAGAGAGGAAATTTATGTATCTGGTCCAAAGACTTGTGACTAGTCATAGACTTGTGATTGGTCATAGACTTGTGATTGGTCATAGACTTGTGACTGGTCATAGACCTGTGATTGGTCATAGACTTGTGACTGGTCATAGACTTGTGACTGGTCATAGACTTGTGTTTGGTCATAGACTTGTGATTGGTCATAGACTTGTGATTGGTCATAGACTTGTGATTGGTCATAGACTTGTGACTGGTCATAGACTTGTGATTGGTCATAGACTTGTGACTGGTCATAGACTTGTGATTGGTCATAGACTTGTGATTGGTCATAGACTTGTGATTGGTAATAGACTTGTGACTGGTCATAGACTTGTGATTGGTCATAGACTTGTGACTGGTCATAGACTTATGCCTGGACCGCGAAGACGCATAACTGAATCGCCTCTCATCTTACTCCATACATTTTAAACAACAAAATACAATTTGATCAATAAATCTGTGCCACTTTCTTGCAATAGTGTTCATACAGTATCTCATATTGGGGGACAGGTGGGGGTTACCAATGAGGTGGGCGTGTGTAACTTGGTCTTTTAAGACGCGATGGCAGCACAACAGCAAACGTCTCCAAACCTTCAGTTGAACCATGATCCACTTCATTGTCGTCATAATTTGTGTTCCGCTGGATACTTACTGCCAACGTCCATTGTGTTTGAAACCACGTGTCTCCTACAACAAACACACGATGCCACGTTAGAGGCATAGGACCACTCTGACGCGAGACAGTTCCTTCTAATTGGTGTATCTTTTCTATAATTATATTTAATTACTGTCTGGTAGTTCAAGTCTCCACTCTATTACCAAGAGTCGTGTGGAATCTAAAACCACAACAACATAAAAAAAATAACAAAATGTAACACTTGTATAAAGCGTTTCTTTTGGTTACCGTAGCAACACAAGAAAGAAAAACCCAATCAATAGTTGGTATCTTGTTCGAAATAATAATAAAATACATTAACTTTAAAATAGAAACCATCTTTTAAAAAGCCCAGGTCAGAAAGAAGTAAAAGAAAAATACATTGTTCAATGAATATAAGATTTTTTTTTTGTATTTCTTATATTTAACCAGAGGGTCACAATCTGGTCTCCTTCTTCAGAGTCACCATCAAGCGATTTCGTCAATGCCAGCCCTGGGGTTTAATTCTTCAAGCCAGATCTTTAACCTGGGGGAGAGATGAAACTAGGATCAATGGTAGTTTGTTTCATTTATTTTACAAATTTCAAAACATTGGTCGATTAAAAAAAAAATAGATCAGTGCGTCTAAAAGATGAGGTCTGTGGACCCGCAGGGCCTAGTTGCAAAGAGTTTACAATTTGGTTTTAATAGTTATTGGCAGTAACAAAATGTGTCCTCGCTCCATTCTGCGATTAATTAGCAGTGTGTAACTATGCTGAACATTTTAGATTATTGAAATAGATCACACACCATGACCAACTACGGCTACAATTACATTTTTAAAATATAATGTGTGCATGTAGGGCCGATCGTTAATTTTTTTGAGGTGTAAAACAAGGTGTTCAGCTACAATTCAGATGCGACTGCGAAGAAGATGACGTGATGATGAAATACCTTTCTAATCGCCTCCACTGGAATACATTTTATGACTTAGCCAAAACTGGATTTTTAAATTTTGCAACGCATTCGAAAACTCTGGTCAGATAAAAAAAAATTAAAAAAAAATGTTTTAACTTGTACAATGCTGGTAATAGATTTTTTT
Organism: Lymnaea stagnalis; assembly: GCA_964033795.1. NCBI lineage: Eukaryota > Metazoa > Mollusca > Gastropoda > Lymnaeidae > Lymnaea > Lymnaea stagnalis. The sequence continues at coordinate 301,351 of CAXITT010000834.1, read as the reverse complement.
TTTTTAAATTGGGTTTCAAAAGGCAACGTCAATATGGCAACTTACACATTGTGATCATCTTCTGGTACAGGCCGGTGATGTCATACGTGGCCAGGGCCTCGAGGAAACTGGGGTCATTTCGAGAGAAACAAGTTCTCAGGTATCTGGTGACACAGTTGAGAGCGTCCTGAGCATCCCTGGTGACGGAAGGCAAGCAGAGTTAGGAACTTAAACGGCACATTTTAAAAACAAACCAACTTGGTTGAAGTACTTCCTTTCAATTTTGAAATATCCACCAGAATCAATATTCAGGAATGAAAATATATTTAAAAATTATTGGTTTTAGCCTCATTTGTAATTGCCCGTTACCACAGCATGTTCACAAACCGGGTATTCTCATACATCTTAATGGTTATAGAGAGTTCTGGTTGGCCCCGTTCTCTAAATTAAGACAATCCCACGCCAGTGAACTCAATCCCAACTTAACCCAAAAACATCACCAGCACCCCCTGGTGGATGGGACGCTTTAGCCTTGGACGGCAATTCATCTAAGTGAAGGGAAAACTTTGACATCAAACCCGGAGATGGAGTCCCGTAGGCGGTATGACATTGACACATTGATAACTCCGAGAACTCCTGAGACGCAGAACGCATAAAGAGTGCAGTGAAACACAAACACACATACACACACATTGCTGGTCATCTACTTCATCCTGGTCTATTTCCGGTCGACTTGACTCTACGTCTTGCCATTGGATCTAACAGGCAAGGACGAGAGAGTGAGAGTTTAACGAATTGAGCAACTCTCCCTCACTTGAAACAAAATACAGCTACACCCAAGGTTACTACTCAAGTCAAAAAATTCCTTGGTCATCTCAAGTGCGAAGGGGGAACAATAATAAAAGTAAGTATAATAGCCAACGAAAGAGGTACACCTTTTCATGACAAATAAAGAGGTACCGGGTATACATTTTCATGGGAAAGAGAGAGGCATACATTTTCAGGGTAAAGAAAGAGGTATACATTTTCAGGGTAAAGAAAGCGGTATATATTTTCATGGCAAAGAAAGAGGTACACCTTTTCATGACAAATAAAGAGGTACCGGGTATACATTTTCATGGGAAAGAGAGAGGCATACATTTTCAGGGTAAAGAAAGAGGTATACATTTTCAGGGTAAAGAAAGCGGTATATATTTTCATGGCAAAGAAAGAGGTATATATTTCGGATCGACCTCCGCTTTCAAAGTTCACTGAAGGCGTCACGAGTTTAGTAAACGGAAAACAATTTTACGATATTTCGAGAAATCGTCGTCCCAAACTTCAATATCCGGTGGATTGACCGACTGGACGTCCACATGAATGTTCGTGTTATAAAAGCGTTTGAGAACCCTTGTGAAAAATAGAACTTGAATGAATTACTCTGATTGTAAATGAAGTAATAACGATTCCTGTCAAAAGTGCGACAAAGCTGAAATAAAAGAAGCTACGGATGAAAACAGTTCTATAACATCAAAGTTTAACCTAAAAACTATGGTTTCAGGAGCCTTGATTGTCTTGTTTTATTTTGTTGTACATGTGTTTCGTGTTTATTTCTGTCACACATTCTTAGTTTTTCCGCGTAATACTCTTTAGCACTCGCTTCAGGTCATTTATTAATTCAAAAGAGTCATTAAAAAAAAAAGACACAATGTTATTGTTATTGATGGTTGATTCTAGCAAAATTTTTTGTCGCAGAATCCTAATGTCAGGGAAGTAAAGTCGTAAAATAAAATTTAAAATTTGCGTCCTGTCCTTTTTTTTGTTCTTTTTATAGCCAGTCACTTAATAGGCTTTTAAATAACCGATTTACGGCTGATTGTGTTTTGATTAAACAATTTGAAGGAAATTGTCTTGAAGATTTAGTACCAAATTTGGCCTCGGAAAAAAATCAATACATGTCAAATTAAAGAAAAAAATCAATACATGTAAAATTAAAGGAAAAAAATCGATTCATGTAAAATTAAAGAAAAATATTAATACATGTAAAGTTAGAGAAAAAAAAAAAAGACTTTAAAAATTTAAAATGACATAAAAGATTAATGATCAATGAAAATTTCCCTAAAACTATTTTCACTGGACAGGAAGACACGTTTTTAAAAATTTACGTAGCAGTTCAGATTCTTAGTTCTAATTAAATATATATTTGAAATTGAGCTGTTCGCTAGAAAACGATTTCGAGGAACGTACTCTGGAAACAGTACTGCGGAAACTGGGGTATGTTGTATTGATAATAATTTAAAAACAACAACATCACACACACAGCCCAGTGGTGTGTCCTATTATTGACACAATTTTATTGAATTTGTCTCCATGAGTTGGAAAGAAGCTAGAGAAGACCTCAAGAGACCGGAAGGCTTCGAAAGAAATGGTTACTGGTCAATGCTCCAATGGGAATTGAAAGACATTGTTAATGGCCTATGCTCTACTAGAAAGTTCAAATAAATAGTTAAAGAGACCTATGCTCTACTGAAAGTTGAATGAATAGTTAAAGACCTTTGCTCTACTGAAAGTTGAATGAATAGTTAATGACCTTTGCTCTGCTGAAAGTTGAATGAATAGTTAAAGACCTTTGCTCTACTGAAAGTTGAATAAATAGTTAAAGAACTATGCTCTACTGAAAGTTGAATAAATAGTTAAAGACCTATGCTCTACTGAAAGTTGAATAAATAGTTAAAGACCTTTGCTCTACTGAAAGTTGAATGAAATGGTTAATGACCTATGCTAGACTGGGAGTTGAAAGAGATAGTTAATGACCTATGCTAGACTGGGAGTTGAATGAGATGTTTAATGACCTATGCTAGACTTGGAGTTAAAAGAGATGGTTAATGACCTATGCTAGACTGGGAGTTGAAAGAGATAGTTAATGACCTATGCTAGACTGGGAGTTAAAAGAGATGGTTAATGACCTATGCTTTACTGAAAGTTGAAAGAAATAGTTAATGAACTATGCTCTGCTAAAAGTTGAAAGAAATAGTTAATGACCGATGCTCTACTAAGAGGTGAAAGAAATAGTTAATGATCTATGCTCTAGTAAAAGTTGAAAGAAATAGTTAATGACCTATGCTCCGTTGAAAGAAATAGTTAATGACCTATTCTCTACTGAAAGTTGACAGAGATGGTTAATGGCCTATGCTTGACTGGGAGTTGAAAGAGATGGTTAATGACCTATGCTAGACTGGAAGTTGACAGAGATGGTTAATGGCCTATGCTAGACTGGAAGTTGAAAGAGAAAGAAAAAGATGGGGAAAAAAACCTCTGCCTCAAACTTTGATAAAAGTTCTTTCATAATAGTGTCCCAGGCCATGTTATAATAGTGTCCCAAGTCATGTTATAATAGTGTCCCAAGTCATGTTATAATAGTGTCCCAGGTCATGTTATAATAGTGTCCCAAGTCATGTTATAATAGTGTCCCAGGTCATGTTATAATAGTGTCCCAGGCCATGTTATAATAGTGTCCCAAGTCATGTTATAATAGTGTCCCAAGTCATGTTATAATAGTGTCCCAGGTCATGTTATAATAGTGTCCCAAGTCATGTTATAATAGTGTCCCAAGTCATGTTATAATAATGTCCCAAGTCATGTTATAATAGTGTCCCTAGTCATGCTATAATAGTGTCCCGTCATGTTATAATAGAGTCCCTAGTCGTGCTATAATAGTGTCTCAAATCATGCTATAATAGTGTCCCAAGTCATGTTATAATAGTGTCCCAAGTCATGTTATAATAGTGTCCCAAGTCATGTTCTAAAATTTTCCCAAGTCATGCTATAATAATGTCCCAAGTCATGTTCTAAAAGTTTCCCAAGTCATGCTATAATAGTGTCCCAAGTCAAGGCTGTACTCTTGGAGCACTCAGAAATTAGTTTTCCCTGAACTCAAGATGCTACGTGCTTTCTTAAGAGCTACTAAAATAGATTCTCATCATGCACCGAGTTAACATAATTGTCAACAAAATGTCTATTACAGGGGACATTCGTGGGATAGACGCTTAATCAAGAGATTGGATATTAAACAATTCGTTTTTTTTTCCTCTTACAATTTACGTCACGTTTGTTGAATGTCAGAATTGATTCGAGGTAAAAATAAAAAAAATAAATAAAAAAAGATAATTATCTGAAATAAAAGATATTAGCACATTATTTATATGAATATTTGTAAAGAAACCTGACGTATGAACTGCCTGAGGAGGGGCGGAATTTTTTTATATACATAAAGGAGCGGCATTTTCGGCCGACACCAAATTTTTTTTTTTTTTTTTGTTTTTTTTTTGTTGGTGGATTGAGGTCGTTAAAATATTTGCGCGCCCAGGGTGGCAGTAAGCCTAGCTACGCCACTGTGAAAGGGTGGTTGTGTCGAGTATTCCCTGGATGGAATCATTTTGTATGGTAATATGTCTTGATGAACTCACAGAAGGATTAATGAAAAAAGGGGGGGGGGTGTCAAATAATGCACGGGATGTCTCAGGGTAAAAATAGAATGATGAACGTATGGAAATAGTTTGGCTGGCTACGGACCTTGCATGTCCTTGCTGGACCTTGCAGGTCCTTGCTTGTACCTTATCGCTTACGATGTTATTACTATTATTATTCAATTAATATAAACTTTTGTTAGTATGGAAAAAAAAAAACAACTCCTCTAGTCGTAGACTAGCCTCACCCCTGTTCTCAGTGATCAGAATCGAAGAGTTAGTCCTGCGTGCACATATACGGGTAATATTTGCCGACACAAAAATTCAACTTAAATATATAAATAACTAAAGTCTGACCAAACCGGATGTGGTCACTTCAGACCAGTCATGCGCACCGCATTGTCCAGCCCACCTTTTACTAGGTCAACTCATTACTCGAGATGCTGGTCCCGATTTAGAAACAACGTTGTTGAATAGGTCGTATTCTAGAAGAGCACTTCCTGGTTGCAAAAGTTCTGACGTCTACATGATGCAATCTGACCAGTAGGACTTTTATGACGTTGGTCAGAGCCCGAAGCGGAAGAACCTGGCGTCCTGCGCTGAAGACGGCGTGACTCTATTTAGTGGAGGGACTCACGATGCCGAGGGTACAAGTCCAAATACCAGACGATATAAATGTGGAATACGAAGATTTCATTGTCAAAATTATCGGGGTGGCTAGGCGGAACATCCCGAGAACAAACGGTAATCAAACATTCATTTGATACTGTGAACTCAATCAGTCCCCAAGGGGGTACCTCCAAGTAAGGAGATTTTGGAGCCGAGTTGGAGGTATAGTACGAGCTTCGATGTAAAAATCTAAGGTATTTTTCTCGCCTCGAAGCAAGTGCGCCACCGATTAGCCAAACGAAACAATTTGCGCCCATGGTCGGGTTTACCGACTCCCAGTTTTCTCTCTAAACTCTCTAGGCACAAAAATGGTCAATGCCATTCTGAATATAGAACAAGACGAAGAGTTCAATGGAGTCATTGGATCCATGGAGACGCGGTATCACCCCAGAATGAGCGAAATGACGCTCCAGAGAGAGGCAAGGCCCCACCCAGCCACAACCAAACCAGCTAACCAACTGGGGCTCAAGTCATGGTTAAAAGATTACTTTCGAGAGGAAAGTTTGAAGGGCTGGGAAAGTAGAGGAATGGTGCAAAAAGCTTTACCGGACCATGTCCCACCCGAAAAAAAGAGGGATCAGTGGTGGAAATGAAAACGCGGTCACCAGAGCTTCATAAACTAAATGAGATAAGAGCACTGTCATACAAAAGATATTGAAACAAAGTCGCTTCTCTTCGGGACCCGAGCTGCCGCCACTAGATGTAGCGTTGCATTTGCTAGCCAAGTGCCCGATATTGTGATATTTTGTAGTTGGAACCTTCCAGAAATCTAAGTCCAAATTTTAATATATGGCGACGACAATAGGCTTGCCCGGGGGTACTCAAAGAGCTTAGCCCCCCCCCCACCTCCCCATCAATCAAAGATGAACATATTTAGAAGGTCGCTTAACTAATTAATTAAACTTCATCGAAGCGGTAAACAGGATAGCAAGAAAATATAATATAAAAGAATGTGCACTTTGTTGTTTTTTAAAAATTTTTACAAGACCTTTGTTTTTTTGTGTCAATTTTTACAAGACCTTTGTTTTTTTTGTGTCAATTTTTACAAGACCTTTGTTGTTTTTTTAAAAAATAAAAACGTAGTTGATTTGAAATTCCATTGAAAGCGATGTATTATATTTCCATGTGTTTTGTGGTATTTGTTTAAAGTTTGGCTGAATAGACATGTTTCTTTCTTTTATCTTTTTTTAAAACCTGATAGATGAAAGAATGACGGTTACATAAAAGGGGATGTTACTACAACTTTAATTTATTAATGACATTTGAAAAACAAGGAGCACCAAAACAGAACAGATACGTAAAAGATTTATGGATATAATCAGATAGACAGAAATTCATATAAAGAGACAGATAGGACATATACAAAGGTGGGCAGAGAGATATAGGCAGACAGGTATTCATGAAGACAGACGGATAGACAGACAAGCGGGGGCAGATAGAAAAGCCGATAGACTGATGGACAGGGACATGGACGGCCGGACAAACAGGTAGGCAGAACTAGAGACAATCAGACAGAGTGTGAGGTAGGCAGGTAGATATTCATTGATTCAGTCCTCGTTTTCCGGCAGCCGCCTGTGCCAATGACCAAGTAAAGTCCCATCCCTATGCTGCAAGCCCGCTGCCCTGAAAGTTATCTGCATTTCGTAAAGATTCTTTTCCCACAAATACCCCCACCCTCCCTATTCCTTCACCCGTTATGTCTTTGGGTTTTGTCTTACCGCGGGCCGTCCATCTTAGTGTTGTCCAGAAAAGTGAACTTGCTGTCATTCTAATCAAAACGTAACCAAAACCATTCCAGAAACTTGCATGTCGTCTTTGTCAAACGCTTTGACCCCCCCCCCCCAACCGACTGTTTTTTCACTCTTCATTGGAGGTTTCCTTCATTCAAAAAGTTATAAGGACGCGACGTGCGGGTTTTGTCCAGAAAAGTGAACTTGCTGTCATTCTAACCAAAACGTAACCAAAACCATTCCAGAAACTTGCCTGTCGTCTTTTTCAAACGCTTTGACCCCCCCCCCCCCAACCGACTGTTTTTTCACTCTTCATTGGAGGTTTCCTTCATTCAAAAAGTTATAAGGACGCGACGTGCGGGTTAGGTCTGGTAAATGTCCCGGATCCTTTTTTTTGGGTGTGTTTTTGAAGTTGATGTGTCGCGGTCTTTCAAGATTCCAGTCCACGGAGGAGCACTTAAGACATACGTTTTAAATGTTTCCGGTCTTGCCGCGTGCGCTTCGGCGGATCAGTCCCATATGTCGGTGCCAAATTTCTCGAAACCCTCCTTTCAAAGGTTTGTTCCTCCTCGTTAATGTTCTTCGTCTATAGAAGTCACGAATCGGTTGTGACGATGGCTCCCCTTGGTTTACTCAAGCTCTGTCCCATCATCCAGTGCGCCTTTCACTCAGATTGATTATGTGCGCCATTGTGTGCCGCTCTGTCATTCTTCCCACATCACCTTTGTTTTCATGGATATGACTTTAAGAATATATATTTTTTTAAAAGATATAAATATACATGTAAAAAGTTAATAACTCGGTGCCAAGTATGTACATCTATTTCATGTCGGTTTAGTCAGGGTTTCCCAAACTGAGGGCTGTCACTTACCCAAGGTCTGAAATAACATTTCATGGGGTGCGAGCACAAGAGAGTATAAGAAGAGAGGTGCATGTGACTTTAAATTTAATACCTTCGATAACATTGTACTTTTAGTCTTAAGTCAAAAGTTTATGCCCTAAGTTCTACAGTTTTCTGTGTTATACATTTGAAAGAATTGAAAGACAAAGAGGAAATCACTCTAATCATCTGCGGGCAGAAGTTAAAACGCCTTAACTTTTTTTTTAGGGGGGGGGNGGGGTGGGGGGGGGGGTAATGCTAGATTTAAATAATGTTTAACGGTGTAGAATATTGAGTCTATTGGAAATTCCCGGGCTAAGTTATTTTTGTTTAATTTTGAAACAAAGATCGGAAATCTTTTGACCACACTGGAGTGACTACTACAACTTTTTTTGCCAAAAAAATGTTGTAATTTTAGCCAATTTTTTAAAAATATTCATTACCTGTAAGGGATGGAAACGAGGAGGCGGGCGACCACCCAAGAAGGCATTTAAAGGGAAGGGGAGCAAAATCGGGTCTTTCAAATATTTTTAGGCTGAATTTACTATTGGAATAATGGGTCTTCAAAATATTATTTAAATTGAATTTACTTTTGGAATAATGGGTCTTCAAAATATTATTTCAATTGAATTTACTTTTGGAATAATGGGTCTTCAAAATATTATTTCAATTGAATTTACTATTGGAATAATGGGTCTTCAAAATATTATTTCAATTGAATTTACTTTTGGAATAATGAATTTTTAAATAAATGTTGCAGTACAATCTGTAAATATCACTTATCAATCCACACCCCCCCCCCCCCAAACCAACTGTTGCTAAAATAGAACTTTCAACGTAAAATTGAAATTATAACAACGAAAAAAAAAATCATTGAAAACGTTACAAAAATGCCGAAGTTTTATTACTATATACTTTCAGGTTACTTTTAAAACCAATCCATTTCTAATCAAATTTGTGGGCCAAAAAAAAAGAAATCGTATAAAATAAATTATCACGTTTCCAAAATTCAGTTGATTGTAATGATTATTTGAAATTTCAAAATACAATAACGTTCTGCATATAAATTACAAATTTCCCCTTCGATATACTGTACAATTTAAAGCATTTAAAGAAACAAACAAATCCGTAGAAATTATTTGTTCGAATTAACGATTTAAGGAAGAAGAATCATTTCTAAAATTAGCACCATAAAATCATAACGTGGAACCCCCAACCCTTCCAAACTGGTAACATTTATCAAAGGCAGCTTATCATCAATGCAATACCGGTACTTTTATATATATACATAATGATATAATATATCATTGTTTCTTTTTCTAGGGTGGGTTGGGGGCAATTTGGGGAATTTGCCTTGGGTATTGTATTTGGACAAGGTATGACACAGTTCAAGATATATTAAAAGAGTAAGAAGATTTTTGTGTGTTGGTGTGTCACCAGGTGTGTGGCAATATTTTTAACTTTACGACTGAAACTGGAATCAAAGTACAATTTTTTTTTTTTTAATTTTAGATTCTTTAACTTTTCTTATTAGACAAGAAAAATAATGTAAGTGATGCATTTAATTGACAATCCGAAATGTTGAAATTTCCCTGTCATGGTTTTTTAAGGTACTTAACTGTATATACTTAATATAGTTTTTGTATCCGCTAAACTGACCTTTCCGTGACATGACATGGCACTGTGTGTGACTAAATGTCACATGTCATCAATCACCGCTGTGGAATCTAGCAGCGTTATTTAAGCTTCAACAGTGTTAAAACTTGTGTTTGGCAATTTTTTTTTATATTAAGCATCCACCAGGGCCATCGAAAACCAACTGGCCAGGGCCAAGCTCCGAAGGGGCAACGCTGGCTCTAAAGGTCACGTTACATAAAAAGTAGATTTGCCAGCTACTAAAAATCAATTGACTGGCCGGAAAAAAATGGTCCGTTTAGTTTAATGTTATTCGCCTATCAGTACCACACAACACATCCTGACAAAACATAAGGCCTGCGATTATCCTTTTAATCGATTAGTGTTCCCCCCCCACCGCAGAAGAGGGTTTTGCTGTTAATTATTAACGTGCAATACCCTGAAGGGGAGTCAGATTTTCCGTGGTGGCAGTGAGTTACGTGTAAACCATACGTTCACGGAGATGGCTATCATAGAAGGAACTAAATATTAAGTTTCTAAATCGTCCTCACTAAAGATCAGACGGTGGTAGCTCGCGAATTTGTTATTGCAATAAAGAAAACAAAATTATAATGGTTATGTAATATTTAAATAATGAAATGTTGAGACTTCCATTCTTTATTTTTAAATGAAATTTGCTCTATTTCCAATGGAGAGATGATGATGATGATGATGATGATGATGATTATGATTATTTTTTAAAGGTAGATCCTTGTAGTGTCGATGATGAACGGTTCGATCATAACAATAATTAAAGAAACGTTGGTATGAAATTTATCCGGAGTATTTATTGAACTAAGGAACACTATGATTATATTATACGTAAGTCTTTCACCCAACTTTTAAAATGGTTACGTCTTCCAGTGACAATACCAGTCACGTGATTTCCATCGTCTGCATTTTCAACGGAAGGTTGACTAAAGATCTTTTTCTAAAAAAAACAAAAAAAAACAACAACCTTGATATAAATATAACTTCGCTTTTTTGTGGCTGGCTGGTAAACTCGTCGGACGGCTAACTGACCCACTTCCCGTCAACCATCAGCTGAAACTTGGCACATCGACTCGTTGCCGATGACAACGCATTCTGTCACATTTTGAGCCCCCACCCAGAAACCCCATAAATTTCCTGTTTTTCAAAGGGTGAACTGAAAGAAATATGATGACACTGATTTCATGAAAGACAATTCCCGAAAACTGCGCAAAATGCGATTTTAAAAAAAATATATATACACCAGTAAGTAGTGCCTTTGGTGCGTAATATTTTCTTTTGTTTCTGAAACAGTTTGCGAAATAAATCTTGCGGTGTAAAAGCGCGCGAGGCATTAGAATATTAATATTAAAAAAAAAAAAAATTGCATGTGAATGATTTCTACGGAAGACTTTGTATTAAAGGGTTGTTTAGTTTTTAAACAAACTATAAAGACCACCACGGACAAATTAATACATTTCAAATTCGTGAACAAAGCCCTTGCAACTATTTGAACAAAATCTTACTCAACCATTTGAGCAGGTTGTCAGTTATAATATTTAAGCAAATTCCCAGAAAACTATAGAGAAAAGAATTCTGTAAACCATTAAAAAAAAAATTCAGTGAGGAATTTTGAATTATTGAAATAGTTACAACTGATTTTTTCCCATAACTGCATTATTATAAAATTAGGAAATCCTCAGGGTGGTGCGAGACGTACGAGTCGTGCGAGCCGTGCGAGTGGTGCGAGCCGTGCGAGTGGTGCGAACCGTACGAGTGGTGCGAGCCGTACGTGTGGTGCGAGCCGTACGAGTGGTGCGAGCCGTGCGAGCCGTGCGCGTGGTGTGAGCCGTGCGAGTGGTGCGAGCCGTGCGAGTGGTGCGAGCCGTGCGAGTGGTGCGAGC
>CAXITT010000834.1:272150-283874 GCA_964033795.1 Lymnaea stagnalis | reverse complement strand
ATATATATATATATATATATATATATGTATATATATCACGCTAAAAGTGTCTTGGACTATTTTCTGGTTTAAAAGTGTATTTATTTCAATTCGTCTTCAGGGAAAAATATTATGCAATGAAGTTCAGCCTATTCAACATTTTTTTCCCCACTTCAAATTATAGATTCACCCCATTTCAGACACAAGATCTTAAGACTACTTGTTTCAACATCTCCCAAAGAGCCGGCTTTGATGAATGAAAATCCTGGAGAGGTGAAACGAGAATGGGTCACGTGTTTTTTGTGACGGCCAATAATTACTTCCTGTAGACAACCAAAGGAGAGAATCGTGTACCCACGTCCGTGCTCGTTCCTTCCATTTGTCTCATTATTTCGTCTTATTTAAATGCTGGCGTAAATTTTCGGAAAAGCCCAAAGCCCAGACAACATATGTACATAACTGATCTTCAAAGCTATTTCGAAACACAAGATTTAAGCCCCTAAAAACAAAGATTTTTCCAATAAATCCTTTATAAAATGTATCATCGAGCCCCCCCCCCCCCCCCAAAAAAAAAAATTTTTCCAAAAAATCCTTTAAAAAATGGATCATCGGGCCCCCCCCCCCCCAAAAAAAAAAAGGTGGGGGAGGGGGGAGGGGGGGCGGGGCTGAAAATTTGAACAACATGAACGCAAGTAACGTACTTTATAAGAATCCCAATTAGTGCCCCCCCTCCCTCCAAAGCTTGCAACCACACATTTTTTTCACGCCCCTTAATTATATTAAAATTCAAATGAGCCACACGCCTTTACACCGTGGATATAATATGTTTACCAACTAGTTCAGAAACAAACAAACAAAGAATCTCATTCAGCGCAGTGATCGAGATGTTTATTTCGTGAAATCAGCGTCATCCTATTTCCTTCATCTTCCCATTGAAAATGGACGATTCTGGCGGGGGGGGGAGGAGGCGAAAAAATTAATAGAATGTGTTGTTATTTGCAACAAGTCTGTGTGCCAAGTTTCAGCTCGATAGGCTGACGGGAAGTGGGTCAATCGAAGATTTTTTCCAGCCAAAAAACATATATCAAGAAGTTCCATTGCTTGTACTGTTCTACGAGCTGTTTTAATCCAACGCCGAGTTGGCGAATGCCGTCTCACTCAATTTTAATTTTTTTTTCTTTTTTTTTTTACTGAGGACTTCATTTCCTCCATTCTACACGGCCATAAATACAACAAAAAGTCCACTTCAACTCTGAGACACCATTAAGTAGTGGTCCATTCTGAGACACCATTAAGTAGTGGTCAACTCTGAGACACCATTAAGTAGTGGTCCACTCTGAGACACCATTAAGTAGTGGTCCACTCTGAGACACCATTAAGTAGTGGATTCTAATAAAGATATTTAACTCTCTGACAGTGAATATTTGACTTTAGTGCCCCCCCCCCCAAAAGGTGCGTGTGTGTGTTGGGAGAGGGGGCGTTCATTTTTTGTTTGGTTTGGGGGGGGGGGGGGGTGGACAAAGGATGGTTTTGTTCTCATTGTCCATTTAAAAAAAAAAAATAATAAGATATTTAACTCTCTGACAGTGAATATTTGACTTTAGTGCCCCCCCCCCCAAAAGGTGCGTGTGTGTGTTGGGAGAGGGGGCGTTCATTTTTTGTTTGGTTTGGGGGGTGGGGGGTGGTTGACAAAGGATGGTTCTGTTCTCATTGATCATTTAAAAAAAACAAATAAATTCTCTCGGTGAAAAAATTGTTAAAAGGTCCGAACGCGACTGAAGTACGTCGGCCATTTGGCCCTTTTTTTCTGCCACTAAATTGCGCTTCTTGAAAGTAAGCGTATCGCTTTGGGATCTCAACTGACCTCTGTAAAACTGTAAATCAGGTTATGTCTTGAGTCGTAAATGTCTTCGTCTAGGCAAACCCTGTAACTGGCGTATAATATGTGTCGAAAACAGAAAAGAAAGTTCTAAGTTGATATCGCCCCTGGCAACACCACTAGGTAGAACAGTTACTTCAGAGGACCATGAAGTCATGTTGAGATTAGCTGAAGTTGGGTAATAAACAAACTTATCTCGGTCGTCAGATCAAGGTGTTGGAAATGTAAGCATTGCTTACCGTTTTAATACTTTTGAAAGCTGGGCCGGAGACAGAGAGAGTGAGAGAGAGAGAGAGAGAGAGAGAGAGAAAGAAAGAGAGAGAGAGAAGGAGAGAGTGAGAAAGAGGGGAGACCTAGTGTTTCAGAGAGAGGGGGAAAGAGATGGAGAGATATATAGTGAGAGAGAGAGAAAGATAGAGAGGGAGAGAGCAGTAGAGAAGGAGTGAGTGAGAGAGAGATAGAGAAAGTGAGTGAGAGAGACAGATAGAGAGAGAGAGAAAGAGAGAGAGAGAGGGTGAGAGAGAAAGAGGGAGAGGAGAGAGTCAGAGAGGGGAGAGATCGTGTGAGAGAGAGGGGGCAGAGAAATATAGTGAGAGAGAGAGAGAGATACAGATAGAGCAAGACAGAGAGAGAGAGAGAGAGAATGAGAGAAAGTGGCCAGAAGAAAACAAAAAGTACCTCATTGACCTTGACCCCCCCACATTACCTTGACCCCCCACATTAACAGTTTCTACGACAAACAATTATTGACATTTATGAGACTGAATAAAAAAAGAAAAATTAAAAAAAAAAATTGCTACCCTCCTAGCACTACCCGCCCTGAGACGTGACACAAGCTGTTGGGGAAAAATAAATGTTTACTGTAGTGTTGAAGGGAGGATAAGAAATTTGACAAATTTTCCTCTCTTAAAATACAACATCTTTCCCTCTAGCGAAGACTATTCGCTTTAGCAAGGGGGGGGGGCACTATGCCACATAGGGCAAGGGTCTCAGACATTGCTAACGGAGGGAGCAGGGGGAGGGGGGCACTATGCCACATAGGGCGAGGGTCTCAGACACTTCTAACGGTGGGAGCAGAGGGATGCTGCGATGGTTTCAAGTGTGTATAGTCTGACAGCTATGAGTAACACAACTCATGGGGACGCTCGTTGGTTAGTGGAGACCCTTGCACACCCACATTACAACACACTCACACATAACCCCGTCCAGATAGTGACATTATTATTTAAACCCCAATATATATATATATATATATATATGTATGTGNTATATATATATATATATATATATATATATATATATATAAATATATAGTGAAAACTGCGCTGATGGCCCATTAACCACACAATGAGAGCCGTTCAAATCGTATAATTTTGACGAAAAAATCGGGGTCACCTGGTGAAGATTACGATCGGCTACTCTCATCACGGATTTATTAGCAGACGTGGCTTAGCTCAGGAGTCAACACTAAGAGGATGAGGTCGTAACGATGGTGACACTCCTCCAGTGCCGAGCTGACAGCTCCTCGTTGTTTAAAATGTTAACACGGTGGGGAAGTTATTTTTAGAGCTTAAAATTTCTTTGCTCGTATTTTGTGGTGTTTAATTTTAAGATTTGCTATTATGAACCTTTATTATTTTTTTTTTTAAATAAAAAAAACCCCTCATCTACCCACTGACGTAGACATCTGAAATTGACATTGTCCAAACTAGATCTTCCACCACTCTGAGGAGTTTACAAAAAAAAAAAATAAAAATAAATATTTGTGTCGCTTTTCTTATAATGTGGATCGCGGATTCGATTTCTGATCTGACATAAAATGTTGACGACATCTTTGACCGACTCCACATTGTCATAGAGCAGTGGTTCTTAACATTTTTTTGGAAAGTCCCGAACCCCACCAGTTTCATATGCGCATTCACCGAGCCCTTCTTAATAGAAAAAATATATATATGAGGATTTACATTGTTAGAAGCTATGTTTTAAGCAAACATTGTCTAAAAATAGTAACAATTTAGGTTAATGACCCCAAGCTAGGCTAAAGAATCACAATTTAGGCCAATCTGACCCCCCCCCCCCCCCCCCCCCAACTAGGGTAATGACCCATATAATTTTCTTCATGATAAACGCAAACACAAGAAAAGTGAAAACATCATCTGTCTGGGAATCATATATTGCTCTGATCACCCAGAGCCGCCACTCAGACGCGGGTCCCTTTAGACTAAATCCCATTCGGGTGTCATTTGTGGTAGTTTATTTTAGTTAAACTGATGAAGTAAGTTTACAAACATATAGTCCAGTCAATTATCTTTCATTTGATACCTCATTTTGTCTTACAAACCCAATAATAATATTTTAAATGTTTTTTTAATCCCAACCTCTCACTTCTGGTACCCGGGTGCGAATAGTCGCAGCCTTACAGAAAACAATCGTTCCCATCACTAATTAAAGAAAGCAGTTGTTCCCATCACTAATTAAAGAAATCATTTGTTCCCATCACTAATTAAAGAAAGCAGATGTTCCCATCACTAATTAAAGAAAACAGATGTTCCCATCACTAATTAAAGAAATCAATTGTTCCCATCATTAATTAAAGAAAGCAGTTGTTCCCATCATTAATTAAAGAAAGCTGATGTTTCCATCATTAATTAAAAAAAGCAGATGTTTCCATCATTAATTAAAGAAAGCAGTTGTTCCCATCACTAATGAAAGAAAGCAGTTGTTCCCATCACTAATTAAAGAAATCATTTGTTCCCATCATTAATTAAAGAAAGCAGATGTTCCCATCATTAATTAAAGAAAGCAGTTTTTCCCATCACTAATTAAAGAAATCATTTGTTCCCATCATTAATTAAAGAAAGCAGATGTTCGCATCATTAATTAAAGAAAGCAGTTGTTCCCATCACTAATTAAAGAAATCATTTGTTCCCATCATTAATTAAAGAAAGCAGATGTTCCCCTCATTAATTAAAGAAAGCAGTTGTTCCCATTACTAATTAAAGAAATCAGTTGTTCCAATCACTAATTAAAGAAATGGTTCCCATCACTAATTAAAGAAATCATTTGTTCCCATCATTAATTAAAGAAAGCAGATGTTCCCATCATTAATTAAAGAAAGCAGTTGTTCCCATCATTAATTCAAGAAAGCAGATGTTCCCATCATTAATTAAAGAAAACAGATGTTCCCATCACTAATTAAAGAAATCATTTGTTCCCATCATTAATTAAAGAAAGCAGATGTTCCCATCATTAATTAAAGAAAGCAGATGTTTCTATCATTAATTAAAGAAAGAAATGGTTCCCATCACTAATTAAAGAAAGCAGTTGTTCCCATCACTAATTAAAGAAATCCTTTGTTCCCATCATTAATTAAAGAAAGAAATGGTTCCCATCACTAATTAAAGAAAGCAGTTGTTCCCATCACTAGTTAAAGAAAGCAGATGTTCAAATCACTAATTAAAGAAAGCAGATGTTCAAATCACTAATTAAAGAAAGCAGTTGTTCCCATCACTAATTTAAGAAAGCAGTTGTTCCCATCATTAATTCAAGAAAGCAGATGTTCCCATCATTAATTAAAGAAAACAGATGTTCCCATCACTAATTAAAGAAATCATTTGTTCCCATCATTAATTAAAGAAAGCAGATGTTCCCATCATTAATTAAAGAAAGCAGTTTTTCCCATCACTAATTAAAGAAATCATTTGTTCCCATCATTAATTAAAGAAAGCAGATGTTCCCATCATTAATTAAAGAAAGCAGTTTTTCCCATCACTAATTAAAGAAATCATTTGTTCCCATCATTAATTAAAGAAAGCAGATGTTCGCATCATTAATTAAAGAAAGCAGTTGTTCCCATCACTAATTAAAGAAATCATTTGTTCCCATCATTAATTAAAGAAAGCAGATGTTCCCCTCATTAATTAAAGAAAGCAGTTGTTCCCATTACTAATTAAAGAAATCAGTTGTTCCAATCACTAATTAAAGAAATGGTTCCCATCACTAATTAAAGAAATCATTTGTTCCCATCATTAATTAAAGAAAGCAGATGTTCCCATCATTAATTAAAGAAAGCAGTTGTTCCCATCATTAATTCAAGAAAGCAGATGTTCCCATCATTAATTAAAGAAAACAGATGTTCCCATCACTAATTAAAGAAATCATTTGTTCCCATCATTAATTAAAGAAAGCAGATGTTCCCATCATTAATTAAAGAAAGCAGTTGTTCCCATCACTAATTAAAAAAATCATTTGTTCCCATCATTAATTAATGAAAGCAGATGTTCCCATCATTAATTAAAGAAATCATTTGTTCCCATCACTAATTAAAGAAATCATTTGTTCCCATCATTAATTAAAGAAAGCAGTTGTTCCCATCATTAATTAAAGAAAGCAGATGTTTCTATCATTAATTAAAGAAAGAAATGGTTCCCATCACTAATTAAAGAAAGCAGTTGTTCCCATCACTAATTAAAGAAATCCTTTGTTCCCATCATTAATTAAAGAAAGAAATGGTTCCCATCACTAATTAAAGAAAGCAGTTGTTCCCATCACTAGTTAAAGAAAGCAGATGTTCAAATCACTAATTAAAGAAAGCAGATGTTCAAATCACTAATTAAAGAAAGCAGTTGTTCCCATCACTAATTTAAGAAAGCAGATGTTCCCACTTTGTTTTTAAATTAATTTCACTTGAAACTATGCAAGGTTGACACTAAAATTTAATTTTCGAATCTGGAAACTCCTATCACGCTTAAGTTTAAGAAAAATAGATTGACTAGGCATGACACATCTTTTAATTTTAGCATTATGAATCCACAAAAAAAACAAAAACATGTCATGTTAAGTTTCAAATAATAAATTAGCACATTGATCAGCTTAAAAGGCTTTTTTTATTAAAATATATATTTCATAATAGGGAATGTAAAAACATTTTGCTAATATAAATTTAAAAAATCACAAATAAATTCCAAAACTGACAGCAAATAAACCTCAAATATGTTGAAAAGGAATGGGGAAAAAATAAATTCATTTGGATTTTATCAGTTTTGATAAATTTAACTTCTGAAAAAATACTTGTCTAAACATAAATAACTATTAAAGCAAATTGTGCACAAGAGAATTAATTAACAATCTACCTTTAAAGATTTCCAGCTTGAAATGTTTTAACAAAAGGAATATAGACAACATTTTACTTTTATTTGAAATAAAATTATAACTTTTTCCCTGTTGAGTTAGAAATGTAAAATAGTAATTGGTATATCATTCAATAAAATAAATAATATTGGGCCTATAGTTATTTTTAATTAAGTTTTAATTGGACGGTTGCAACATTGTAAAATGAAAACAAATTAAATATCACATTTTTTGCATATTATTAGGTGATGATGTCATAGATCCTCTTAGGTTAGTATTTCATAATGTGGACGGAACATTTTCAATTTTATAGTGACTGAGATATATTACTGGATGGTGCTATGGAATACAATTAAAAAAACCATCTAACTGTGCTATACCTATGTGAGTAAAGCAGTTTAACTTCATTTAAATACAATAATTTTGAAAATTTTTACTGTTGTTCTTTACCATATTTTGTTTAATATCAGAATCTACTCTAATTTTATGTAAATCTATTAATATAGAAATAGTCAAATACGTTAGCATTGAAAGTAAAGGTACGTTTCTAAAAGGGTTTTGTAAAGCATTTGGTTACGGATTCAAATTTTATTTTAAAATATTTAACGTTCATGATAAAATGTATTAACTGATAAATGAAATGTATAAAGTGCTAATCAAATGTATAAAGTGATAAATAAAATGTATTAAGTGATGGAAGTCAAATGTACTAACTGATATATCAAATAGATAAAGTGATAAATCAAATGTATAAAGTGATAAATCAAATGTATAAGACTTAAAAGATTCACTTAAAATAAATTCTTATGTTAGGTCTCCATGTTGACTGACTTAATAAAATTCTCTAATTTCAGTGATGTGACAACATGTGTCGTGCAACACAAACCATTGAGTGTCTCTATCTTTATGCAGTTATGCCAAGACCTCATAACACATGAAACAAAATACAAATAGCCAGCACAGTTCCTTTTCAAATACATACAAGGCAACAGGTTTAAAAAAAAAAGTAGGTGGGAATATAATCTAGAAAACTATGTGTTGTCGGAAGGCATTTTGAGATGAAAAGACCAGGAATACAGGAAAGAAGTCTATGTAAATGATACCAGTTTGAACAAAGGGATAAAAAGAAAAACCCAACTAATTTACATAATTTGAAAAAGAGATAGGGGGTTAAAATTTTCACCCTACTAAATAAAATAAAAATAACATAGTATGGAGTCCAGTCAACATAAAACAGAGGTACAATTTTAAACACACTCTTTGACAATTTTAAAATAAAAAAATAATCTTTAAATAAACTGAACACCTTGTGAACACCCTCAGAACTGTAGTTGCCAATACAGAACTACTCAGCACCAAAACAAATATTTTAAAATTGAATGAAGATTATTTTTTTTTTAATGTGTAAAAAAAACCCAGAAGTTTGTAAAAATCAAGATCAAGGTCAGTCTTGACTAGTTTAAAGAAATGGACATTCACGTCAAGATTAAAATGTTTGTTCACTTGAATAAATTGGACAATGAAATGTTTAGAAAAATTCTGAATTATTTTTAAATGATGCTTGATATAATGAGGGTGCCCTCCAAGGCAGGTTATCTTGAGGTGCCCAGTAAGACAGGTAATCTTGGGTGCCCAGTATGGCAGGAAATCTTGGGGTGCCCAGTAAAGCAGGTAATCTTGGGGTGCCCAGTAAGGTAGGTAATCTTGGGGTGCCCAGTCAGATAGGAAATCTTGGGGTGCCCAGTAAGGCAGAAAATCTTGCTGTGCCCAGTAAGGCAGGTAATCTTGGGGTGAGCAATAAGGCAGGTAATCTCGGGGTGCCCAGTCAGGCAGGTAATCTTGGGGGGGGGCCCAGTAAGGCAGGTAATCTCGGGGTGCCCAGTCATAAGGAAAACTGAGTTGTAAAAAATGAAGACTGAGATTGGAAGACTGAAGCCAACCTTATGTGGAATTGAAAATCACCCTAGCTAAAATATCCTAACACACACATATAAACACAGGTAGGTTTAATTTTAAAACAAGTATGCCTTATAAAAGAGTTTGATCCTCAAAGTTTAATAACAGGCATTCTACAAAAATATTTGACGAGGGGTAGGGGATGCCATTCATTCAAGAACTCTGTTACTGGGGGTTTCGATCTGCTGACTACATATTATTTCTTTATTCAGAAGTTTCTTAGATTATATTTTGCTTTTCAAACAAAGCCTACCTTAAGGCTGATGCCTCTAAACAGTCACTTTTCACAAATCTACCAATATTAAAAGTATAATTTCATTTGCAATAATGCAGTGCTGAATCCCAAAACAAAAATCTGACTTTAAAACTATTAAAATCATTATCACACAAATTCAAGAAGCTGACAAAAACAAAAATATCACAACAGAAATTATTTAATCCCAAGACTCATCATCTAAAGTGGGAACCCCTTGCTTTAATTGTGTGTGATGGATAATTTCTTAGAGGTAAGCTTAGATGTTAAATAAGTCATCTGCTTATGTTAGAAGGTGCTATTCGGAACTGGTCGTTCGCAAAGCCTCTAGCTTTCTTGTTAACCTGAATGTGGACAGTACATGCGTACTTACCATATGACATTACCTGTTAGCCACCAGGGTCTTAACCACTTGAAAAATGAGCCAATAAAATTCTGGACTTAATTTAAACCAATGTCCAAATGGAAAGGGCAGTTTATGGCATTATAGGCAATGAGTAATTAAATGTATAGATATAAATACATATTCAGTAATACACACTGTTCATTTATAACGTTAGAACAGACAAATGTAATAAAAGTATTCAATAATTATTGCTTTGATATATTTCAAAGGTCAACGTCATAATGATAGTATTCCATTTAGAGTTTTATGGAAACTTTAAACTTAGCAGTATAACAATCAGGAACCTTAATTGTTCATTCGACAAAATATTTTATATGTGGAAGCAGACAGCAAAAACTGAATATCTTTAAAAAAAATTACCATAGCAAAGTGATATGCTAAAATATCCATTAAAATAGCATTAAATGTGCCACATTAGAGTAGCAGTGTGAGATAAAAGTTACCCCATGGCTTACAAAGAGACTTATATTTCTCAATGAATTTTTGCAACTTACAAAAAGCCATTTAATTATTTTGCATTTGTGTTGCCTTGCACTTGCAGAAATTATTACCTGACTAAATAAAACAAATGGCTTAAGCAACTTATGGCTGGATTTAAAAAATGCACAATTTTACAAGAATAAAACTCTGAAATATAACGCTTTTGGCATTTTGTGAATGTTTGTAATTCAAATCAATACACTTGGTCCCTTTGGCAGTGTATTATTAACATTAATAATGAATTAAATTTGCTCGGTAAACAAGGTTGGTACATGTAAGTATTGTAAGTATGGGTACAAAAATAATAGTCAGATCCAATCAAAACTAAAGATACAAAAAAAAAAGGAGAGCTATTTCCTTTAAACTATGTTCATGCCTCCTCGTAAGACGTTTTTGTCAAAAATTTTCAAAATCTTTCCCATGGTGAGTTTCTGGTGTCTGGTGTGGAGCAGTGGGTGTCTGGTGTGGAGCAGTGGGTGTCTGGTGTGGAGCAGCGGGTGCCATTTTATTAAATCTCAGGACCACCCAGAGTTGCAAACCAGGAAACATAACTCTTTATGATGTCATGAATGCCTTTCTGAAACGAAAAGATAATTGTTTAAAAAAATTTAATTTAAAGATCAACCTACCTTTTAAATTTTATTTTTTTTAAAGGTGTTTAACATTGATATTAATTGGAATCGTAAAATTGAAATACAACCATTTCAATTACTTAAGAAATGTTAACTTTGTTGAGGAAAAAAACAAAAAGAAACTTTAAACCATTAATAAAAAAGGATTTTTGATTAACTTAATATTCAAACTGAAAAAATAAGTAGGCTATGTTAAAAAAATAAATATAAAGTACAATAATACAAATAAAGAAAGATAAATCATTAACAGAAACAAAAATTTTGGTTAAATCCGGACAGGAAATTTAAAATGCTCAGATAAATGCTAACAGACTGAGATAACCATCATCCTATTGCTCAGACAATCTTTGGATTTTATTCAGCTTTCACATCATTGGTTGAATATTTACATTTTTCAAAAAAAAAAACAATAATCTTACAGCCCCAACTGTGTCATTTACTACTGAATAATTCCCTTATAAGGATTATTCCATTTCATTTGATTAAATCAAGGATAAGAGACAAAACCAGATAAAACAACATCCACACATTTCTTTAAGCCCTTGTACTATTGTTTAAAACTTCAACAACAGCGAATGTTTTCTAAGCTAAAGAAATAAAAGCTCTCTCAACTACTTTCCTATCATTAGCACCTGACGAAACTATAACACTTCAAATGAAAGAAAATTATCCTTCAACATTAAACTTTTGACAGTTTTGTCTGATATCTTTTGTAAGTGTATGTGCATCTATAAAGGGCGCATTTTGTAACTAAATATTTTACTTAAACAGAAAAGTTTTTTGATTAATTTAAGAATACACATGACAGATACTGGTACAAACAATCCCAAAAAATAAAGTAATGTCTTTTCATGAAAATTGCAAAAAAAAAAAAAAAAATAAGAATAACATTTATTGCATTTATCATTTCATTGAAACATAGTTAGTTAATGGCCAAATTTTTTTTAGATATTTATAATTGAACACATTCCAATCAGAAAAATATAATAGTTGTGAATTTTTTTTTTTT
>CAXITT010000834.1:232401-271210 GCA_964033795.1 Lymnaea stagnalis | reverse complement strand
TCAGGGGTTGTGGTTTTTTGGGGGGGGGGGGGACACGACTACTTGAGAATCTTATTAAGTGCGTTACTTGAATGCATGTTTTGTAAATTAACTTTAGCAGACCAGAAGTTCACACTCAGTGACCGCCATTGTTTGGCGGGCTGTAACTAGTACAAGATATATTCTGTGACACAGGACCTGCTCGCCACTCTGGCCTCACCGACCAAGGTCAATCTTCAGGCATTTAGTTAGCAAATGTTCTTCAAACTTGACAGTTGTCTGTCCTCATTTGAGTGACCGAACACTGCTGCTGTTGGAGCTTCAGTTTCTCTGGGAATGCCAGAAAGTGTGCCTCTGGTTTTTGTACAGTCTGCCCACTGGCAAAAGCACTTCTAAAGTGATGCCCCAACTAGTTGCTGATACTGATAGAAGTGACTGGATTTGGCGGTTTTGGCCAAGTAGCAATAGTTTTGGCCAGAGTGTACCCCCAACCCCTAGCAGCTTCAGTGGTCTGTGATCAATTTTTAGCGTAGTTTTAAAATTAAATAATTAGGAACTTTTAGTTAGTATGTCGCAGTCTTGAGGGTACTGCTCCAAGGCAACCTCTCTCTCCCATCTACGGTGTGAATTAGTCGCGCCGTAGAATAACCATACAAACCCTAGTAGAGGGCGTCGGTCTTAAACAACTACGCGGTCCCCCTTTCGCGGCCCGATCGGAATAAAGACCACTGGGGGAGTGGTTGACGGCCGGTTTGGTTGGCGGGGTGGTGCGTTGGGGAGGACCATATGAGCCTCAAGGCTCGGTGTTCGCTGATTTTCTTAAGTTAGTTAGTTAGTTAGTATGTCGCCATGGTCACCATGACCACATCAAGAAGGGCTGACAAGCAGGAATAACAAAAAACAATGACTTTTCGGTTTTCAAAGGATTGGGTGTTTGCTGACTCTGAGTTGAATGTTGTTAGCTACACAAAGTCTAAAGCTGGTTATAAAACTTTTTATACTTGATCTCAATGTTACTAGTAATTTACATAATGGATTCTTAAATAAAGATAAAACTAAACTGATTGGTTAACAGATTCCTTCTAAAGATAAAACTGAACTGATTGGTTACACAAACTGAACTTATTGGTTACACACCTGCAGCTGAAGCTTGTTCATGAAAAAGACTTCCCTCCATCCTTTCTGATCAGTCAACATAAGAAGCTCCTGACTGATGGGCTGTGTCGTGTGGTCCATGTAGATCTTTGACCAGACGGCATCACAAGCACATAACTACATTATTAACAAAATTTACTTTTTTTTTTAATGAACACAAAAATTAAAACCCTCTTTTATTAAAACCTAACTCAAATATGGAGAAAAAAAATATTTCTGATGTTGATAAAAAAAATGGAAGAAAAAAAAAAAAAGAAAAGAACAAATGTACTGAACATAATTTTCAAAGGTAGGACTGCCTGAATTTAAAGTCCATAAATCAACCCATGCTGCAGTTACTACAGTGCATCATGTATAACAGTGCTACCATTGTGTAGATATATTTTATGCAATGAGCTTGAAACAATCCATTGTCATGTGCCAGATTTTTAAAATTAATTTTTTTATCCATTGTGAGACTGTTCCTGAGATATTTCCCTAGGGGTGTGAAAAATATTGGACAATGCTGCTAGAGTTTAAATCTGGTGGGAAGGGTGTACATAAGTTCAAAATGAATTTCTGATTTACGCTACTCATCAACTCGAGTATCACTTTAGCATTGTTGAGTATTTTATTTTTTTATCTGTAAATAAAAAATCTAAATTAAAACTGATCTTTAAAAATGTGCTAAAATCATTAAAGGTTTTTGTTTGTTAGTTCAACAAAATGTAATTTTTATTTAAACTAAAAATATTTGATGATAAAGCTATGTAATTTTCTAGTTAAAAATTATAAAATTATTTTTCTAAATTTGAAAATATTACATTTATCCTCAATTTACTTCAAATTTGCAAAAAAACATTTATCTAAAACCTTTTTCATTTTCCTAAAACAACAACAACCCCAAAACAATATTTTGCTTAAGATCTAGCAAGACTGAGAAGTAAAATGATATCTCAAGGACCATGACAGAAATAAATTACACAAAGCTGCACAGATTTTGAATCAGGAATTTACTTTCATAGAAAAAGAAAAGTTTTTGTGTGAAGCAAGTAAGAATCTGAACTAAAAACATTTAATTAGTTGGTTTGTTTATGAATTCCAATCAAAATCTATAATAGTAAATAGGGAGATCAAGTGAGTCACATGAGAGCAGAGCATATATTACCCATGCTTCTAACGCGTTTTTTTAAGGATAGAAAAAACTTACTTCTCTAAACTGCTTGTTAACTTGGCTGAGTTTTGATAATGACGTTAGATCCAGGCAGAAGATTATTCTCAGAAGCACCTTCCTTGGAAGTCTGTTCAAGTAGTCAATATGTCCATTCACAAGTTCATCTACATATCTTAATTCTGCTAGTCCCATTGATCGTTCAATTTCACCTGTTGGTTAAATCTAAAGCAATGAACAAGCTGAATAAACAGAATAAAGGGCTGATCTTACCAACTAGACACAAAGTCTGGCAAGAAATAATTATGAATTAGTAAAACAAGGTATGTTGATGCTTGAATCAAAAGACAGGACAATAAGATATGGATGTTTTGGCTTAAAGCCTTCTTCAGCTAACAGAAAAATATTTATAAAACTGTTTAAAACTTATTAAAATTAGGGATTGCGAACAAAAAAATTAATTTTTTAATGAAATAAGATTTTTCAGCTGTATGTACTAGTTTTTATAAAGTTAAAGATGATGGGATGTCTTTCAAGTGTATTTACAACACAGTACACAAGAGGAAGTGTGCTATTAATTGCATTTTAGGACTGTATATGAAAATAAATATATGTCTGCTAGATCAATGTCATTCTATTAATTAATTATAATAGAATCTACCTTGCAACTTGTCATCTCCACAGAAATAGACTTATGTCTGTTACATCAATGTCATTTTGTTAATTAATTAAAATGGAATAGAATCTACCTTGCAACATATCTTCACAGAAATAGACTTATGTCTGCTAGATAAATGTCATTCTATTAATTAATTATAATAGAATATACCTCGCAACTTGTCATCTTCACAGAATTCCTCAAATTTGCATTTCAATTCAACAGGTTGCTGGTTGGCATCTGCTCTTGTAGGGGGAATAATTCTCCAAATTCTGAATATAACCTTAATTAAAGAAAAGATATCCATATTTATATATCTATATCCAGTGGCGTAGCTAGGGTTGGTGTCACCCGGTGCGGTAAACTCACGGTGTCACCACCCCCCCCCCCCCCCCCTTCCCCTATTTGTGAAGCTCCATACCCCCCACCCCCAACTCCCACTGTGACTCATGTCATTCTAGAAATTTGTGAAGCTCCATACCCCCACCCCCCAACTTCCACGATCGATATTTTCTTGTTAAGATAAGTCCACAGTATAACAAGAACAAAACACATAAATCGAAGTTAGGTCAGGGTATTTAAAAACTGTAACAACGTTGAGTTATAGTTATTTTTGCATTACATTTAATGTATTTAACATTTTCTTTTCCTTGTCTTCAAAGCTGCAAACCTGTCAATCATTTGATCAAAATCAATTTCCTTCAATGTATCCCTTGAAATAGATAGCAGAGCCATCTCCGAAAGCCTTGACGGTCCCATGATGGATCATAAATATTTCTTTATGAGCCTTAGTTTTGAAAAGCTCCGCTCACATGAAGCCAAAGACTCATATAACGTAAAAATAAAAACTTAGCGAGAGTATTGGAAGAGATTCTAGGAAGTCCCTATCAGCTATGAATTTCAAAACATTAATTACTGACCTGTCAATGACTTTGTGAAAATTCAATATCAGCTGCCTTTAGATGTCTTTTAAGCCATGGTAATTCTTTTGAAAGTTCATCTTCTGATAACTCATCATAGAAAGAAGTTACTTTTGGAACGTACACCAATAAATCTTCTTCACTTGCTGATACTAGACTCTGGTGTTGAACACCCCCAAACATATCTCCTACTTCCATGATCGCTGATGATCTGATCTGTAGTTCCGAATGAAAGCGATCAATACACTCCAGAATCTCCCTAATGTTTTCGTCTCGAAGAAAGAGTCCAGCATCTATTAATTTTTCTTTTGCCTTTCTCTTCTTAAACCTTAATCTTCTCACCACCAAAATTCCATAGTGATCTGATTTTAAATATTTCTTTTCAATAGCATGTTCCACCAAGGATCTCAAGCTGATGAGCCCAAAGGTAAAAGGTAGCAGATAAACGTAAAATCACAAACATAATAATTAAAGAATTGCATTTCAAATCAAAGACAGCATGCAAAAGACTTTGTTCTGTACCTCTTGTATCCAAATTTTCAAGATGATTACACAAAGCTTCAATAGCCGCCACACATTCATCAAACTCATCTCTCACTTTCACTGTCTTAACAGCAGCATGATAAGTACTCCAATGCTTTGTTGATAGCCTTTTCACTGACATTCCAGTGTGTTCAAATAGAACATTTCATTGATGAGTGGATGCAGCAAAGAAGGAAAATATTCTTTCAAGAGTACTGAAAAATGTCATACGTGAACCTTTCCGCAAAAGAGTGTTGACCACACAAGTTAAGCGTATGGTAAACGCATCCATTAAAATTAGCGTTCTTATTATTTCTTTTCAGAGTAACCTGAACACCTCCATGGATTCCAGACATTGTGGCAGCATTATCGTATTCTTGAGCAATCAACATCATTATGTCTAGCCGATCACGTTTCAGATTTGCAAGAATTTCAGACTTGAAGTCATCAGCTTTTGTCCCTCTTAACGGGAAAAATCAAACAAAAACTTCTCACACTTCAACTTTCCCTTTGTGGATGTTCACATATCTGGTCACTTCAGATATCTGGTCAGTTTGTGATATATCAGGTGTACTTTTGAACATAATTCCAAAATACCTCGCAGCCTTTATGTCCATGATAAGAATCTCCTTCATATGATTTTCAAGGACATTTATAAATTCATTTTAGGTTTATGGTGAAAGGTAAGATGCGGATGCTTTTTCTGTAGATGTCCTCCTCTTTAGTCTTATTTGGTGCTCTTTTAGCACTGGGTCATATTTAGATAGCATATCAACCATTTCAATATAGTTTTAGTGAAGATTCGTCTCCGATCTGGCCACAAAATGCCAGAATTTGCTTTGCAAGAAATAATGTGATATAAAGCAACCTGTGAAGGATATCCCTTCACTTTTTTTCTCCCCGTCCATCACAGCAATACTTTCGGCATCTATTGTTTTGTGTATCCTAAGTCCTGCTGCCAATGATTTCCACTTTTCAAGGCAACATAGGCGCTCTTCCGATGCTTCATGATTTTGTAATTTTGGGCTCAGTTTCCACCACTTATCAAAGTCAGTAACAAATTTGGATGTTGTTTCTGTAACATTAACAGCCAACAATCTGCAGCACAAACAATTCAATTTATGACTGAAAAGTGAAAAAAACAACCCCAAGACCGCCCCATTTTCTCGCCATTTTGCATCATCCTGTAGATCCATTGTTTTGTAAAATAAAAGAGCATCATTGTAAAATAATATAATTTTTAACCCTATAAATGGGTAAAAATTCATTTATAATGTTTTTAATTTTTAACAATTCGTATACTTATAATCGCCATACTACACCGCCCTATTTCTCAGAATCTATATAAATATAGCCTCCTGTCACTTACAGACGTTACCGAACACTTCAATTGGCGTGGAATAATGACTGTGTTTTTCTGACCTAAATATAGGATCATCTCATTTCTGACGCATCAACCTTGAACTTTTAATAAAGCACGCATTTGGATTGGTTACAATTTGTGAATAATATATGTGTGATCGGTTATTCTTTTATGAATCTCGGTTTTTGAGAGCAATGTGTGCCCTGTAAATATGCAATTTTTCAATCGGGTGTCACCCCTAAAATGGTGTCACCCGGTGCGGTCCGCACCACCCGCACCTGCCTCGCTACGCCACTGTCTATATCTATGTATATCTATATTATATCTATCTATATATTTATATTTATATATATATATATATCTCGATATAAAATATATCTATATATATCTAAATATAAATATAGATATGTATGTATATACAATGATAAAAAGACTAAAGAATTGAAACAGTTTTCTTCATGAATTGATAGTTTGGGTATCATCCAACTATTTATATATTTGGTAAATAGGTTCTGGCCAGTGCAATAGAAATGCACCTTAAAGAGCAAGTAACAAGTACACTGATATCCCCACCAATGATAAGCCAACAGACTATGACTAATTTCTAATTCTATTTATTCATAATAAATTATATAAATTTGGCATTAACAAAAAAAATTATTAAAATATTCTACAGTGCAACAGTTGGAAGCCTAAAAAGCTTCAGTATTAGATGCTGGTATTGGAATTCCTCAGTTCTCTTCAAACAGCAATTAAATAGACTATTTAAGAAATTAATTAGTATCAAACAAATAAACCTACCATCTTGTGATGAAAGATAAATGCGTTTGGAAAGCTAAAATAAATTCGGAGATATCTCAGCCTATACTTCATAAATACTAAGACTTAAGATCAGTGTGATCAGCGTTAAACCTTTTGCTAAAAAAAGGACCGAAAGATAAAGATATTCATTGCTTCCCAAAAAGAATTTAGCAGTATGCTTCCCCCTGCTGTTATAAAAAAAAAAAAACACACCAAAAATCTTTCTTAAAATCAATGCTCAATATTGGCATTATAGAAGTGATATGTCAAGGAACAGGATGGCTGGGTTTTTTTTCCACTTAAAAGTACTTTGAAATGTCTTAGGTTAAAATTATCCTGTTTCAAAATTATTATGGTAATCAGAAAGTTAACTTCTGTGCTTTTTTAAATTTACTATGCTGAAATGAATGTGTGCAATTTAATCAAAGCAAATTTCCATTTAACTGCATCAATAAGATAATTTTATCTTTTGCTATGTACAGTGAAACCTTAATATTAGATGATAATAAAATTGCATTAAATTGGATCTTGTTAATAGTTGGGGTTGTGTTAATGTGGAAATTTGCAATATTCTATTCCATGAAGAAAACAGGTTTTTTTTTTTTTTTTTTGCACAATGGCTTTTTCAATTTCATGTGGTATGAGGGCTAAGTGGATTTGAAGTTGGAGTTTTTATGTTGATTTTTTCATTTGTGTTTTATAAAATTGCATTAAATTGGATCTTGTTAATAGTTGGGGTTGTGTTAATGTGGAAATTTGCAATATTCTATTCCATGAAGAAAACAGGTTTTTTTTTTTTTTTTTGCACAATGGCTTTTTCAATTTCATGTGGTATGAGAGCTAAGTGGATTTGAAGTTGGAGTTTTTATGTTGATTTTTTCATTTGTGTTTAATGAGATATAATTTATACTATTTTTTAACAAACTAGTATTTGGAAAAAAAAATAAAATTTAAAGGTGAATGATTATATGAAATTTCAAAGGCCACGAATATCTGAATTCACATTAAAGTGGGCACATTATAGAAGGGATTAACTGTAATTTGTAATTTTACAGAGAGCATAGGCAGTTCATACATAATTTCATTTGATGTGAGCAGATAAAACGGTTGTTTACATAATGTAACAGTTCTGTATGAATTCAGGATAGATGGGCAAATTAATTTTTGGAATTACTATTAAATTGGTAGACTATAATTAACCATATAATAGTATGAAGCTTGCAATACTAGAAGACTAGAGATTGCAACTTTATCTGAGCTGTTTTGGAGAATTTAGATTTTAGAATTTTTGAAACTCTTAATTTAGATATTGTGATTTCAACCAAATTTTTGAAAATTATTTAATCTTTTGTTATTTTATTAATGAATACCTACATAGATCATTTGGATTTTTGAAACCCAGATTATCCAAATTTTAATCCCTACTATACTAGGCCTAGGGTGGGTAATTATTAAAATAATTAATTATTGGCCATTGGGACGTAGAAGTTTAGATATTCACACTGATAAATAGGCCTATAGTAAAGCATATGATATTGCAATATAAAATATCAACATAGTAGCTCTATCCTAAAAAACACCAATCAGAAAAAAGTCAATGCTTGGATGCAGATACACTTTTTTTCTGGGTGGCCACTGCTATAATGAACAAAAAGAAGCTGGTGTTGGCTTTGGCTTTGCCATCAAAACAAGCATTACTTGCACACTCTCAGAGTTAGCAGAAGGCATCAATGACCATTTAATGACACTACGTTCAAGGACACATTGGCTCTCTGTATTCAAACATAATTTAGATTAAGCTTGGATAATGAGAAATTCCAAGAAAACCAAAAACAAATTTTATGACCAACTAGACAATGTCATCTCAAAAGTCACAAAATCAGAGAACCTCAGTATCGTCAGGGACTTCATTGCTAGAGTTGGAACAGACCACCACACATGGGAAGGGACTATCCAAAGACATAACAATGGAAAATGTAACAGCAATTCTTCTGCCTCCCCACAAAAACTAAGATTTCCTAGATGCAAATGAGTTCAATCCACTGGCAGATGATTGACTATGTCATCACCATAAAATATGACATGGGTAACCAAGGCAATGTGTGGCCCTGAATGCTGCCCTGACCAACAGACCATATCCAAATTAAAATTTCATGTTATACCCACGAAAAGACCTCAAAGGCCAGAAATTTAAAACAAAGCTAAATGAACACAAGCTTAAGTGTATAAACATGGCTGAATAATTTTCCACTGAACTTGAAAGCAGGCTGAGTGATAATTCCTCGGCGGGAAATGAAAATATTAATCCCAAATGATCTAAATTTAGAAATACTATCTGCTCCACTGCTCTAGAACAGTGGTCCCCAAACTTTTTATCGCCATGGACCGGTCAATGTTTGATAATTTTACCACGGCCCGCTGAAGGGTTGGGGGTGTTGATTGTTTATTTTAGGATTGTTTGGATCGATAATTTTTATTTAATTGTAGTTAAACATGCCTTCAAAATAAAATACCGTTATATCAAAAATGAATATCAACTGATTTATCATTTTAACTCACTATAGCGCTAAATCAATGAGAACCATGAGCTCCTTGTTTTTCTGCAATGAGATGGTTCCATCCAGGGCAGGCCCTAACAATTGCGGGGCCCTATGCCAAACGGATTGCGCGGGGCCCAGTCTGGGTAGGGATAAGGATAATAAGGGAAAATTAAGATTTTGTATTAGAAAAAAAGTGTGAGGCCCACATAGGTTGCAGTGGCCTAAGGCCGACCCTGGTTCCATCTTGGGGTAATAAGAGACAATGACACCCGAAGTGTGTTGCTTATGTCCAGTTTATTCCGTTGTTTTGTTTTCGTTGCTGTCACTGCAGAAATCCCCGCTTCACACAGATAGGATGTCGGAAATGGCAATAGGTATTTAAGTGCTGTGGTGGCAATCTCAGGTATTTTGCCATTAATATTTTAATTCACTATTAAGATACTATATAAATAAGAATTTGGTGCCCGCTGTAACTGCCCTCTTTGCCCTAGGGCAACATGACACCTAAAGCGACTCATAATAAGGGGACCACTGGGCTGGCCAAATTGTCGGCTGTATAAACACGCGACTCATTTTTAAAAAAAAATATTTATTCAGAAACGTCACAATTACCAATTAAATTGTTTTATGTCTTTGTTTTTTTTTTAAAGGGATGGGGGCTAAAGCTACTTGTACGTACGAGTGTGGGGGGGGGGGGGGGGTGCCCCACCCCCCAAAAAAAAAATCCAGGACAACAACACCACCCCCACCCCAACCGCCTGTATGGTTCCGGTTGCTGTGAGCCTCTGTGTCCGTACTTATCATCCAGAAAATGTGGTAAGCTTATAAAATGGAAATAATTTAATATTTCTTGGGCGGCCCGGTACCATTTGAGAAAACTCTACGTCACAGGTAAAGAAAAATGCTCTCAGCAAAATGGAACATAACGTGCAAAAGAAACTTTGTGAAATGCATGACTTATGACTCAGCATGATAGACATGATACTAAAAAAATCTATGATGCCCATAAAAGAAGTCTATGGACCACAGTCCTCAGGCTGTTAGCCCATTCTTAACAAAGATAG
This sequence comes from Lymnaea stagnalis, assembly GCA_964033795.1. Lineage (NCBI taxonomy): Eukaryota > Metazoa > Mollusca > Gastropoda > Lymnaeidae > Lymnaea > Lymnaea stagnalis. The sequence continues at coordinate 261,058 of CAXITT010000834.1, read as the reverse complement.
AACTTAGCTACTGACCAAACACTTTTTTCAAGTCTACAGCTGTTCGGCTGCTACAAACGATAATGCCATTGCCCATTTATCACATGTGGAGATCAACCAAGAGCTATACAATAGTCACAATATAGGTGAAGTCGGTATGGCAATCCAGCATCACTCCTCAAATAAAGCCCCCCGGACAAGATGCAATCCCTGCCGAAATCTACAAAGCAAAAGGCAAGTCCTGACAAAAAGACTGACAAAGCTATTTCAAACGATATGGAAAGATGGTACTGTCTCTCAGCAATTCAAGGATACAAATATAATATGCAGAAACAAGAGAAAGGGCAGTTACCAAACCTGTGATAACTATCAAGGCATTTCTCTCCTTTCCACAGCTGGGAAGATAATGGCCAGAGTCCTACTTAATCATTCTACATCTTGAACAGGGACAACTCCCTGACAGCCAATGTGGATTTTGTTCAGAACATTACACAGCTGACATGATATTGCTGCACGCTGGCTCCAGGAGATATTTAAAGAGCAGCACAGCAGCATGTTCATCGACCTCTGTTGATCTAACCAAGGCATTTGGTAAAGATGGCCTGTGAAAGATAAGAGAGAAGTTTGGGTGCCCGAGTAGATTTATTATATGTCAACGCCATGATGGTATGATGGCCAGGATGATGGATTCTGGTGATGAGTCTATGGCTTTTCCTGAAACTAATGAGGTAAAACAAGGTTGTATTCTAGTCCCAACTCTTTTTACCAAGGTATTCTTAGCAATGTTTACTGATGCATTTCTTGACAATAATGACATCAATCATATAAGATAAAGGACAGAAGGAGTGCTATTTAATCTTAAGGGACACCAAGCCATTACAAAATTTAAAGAAATGGTTATTCGAGACCATTTATTTGCTGATGACTCTGCCCTAAATGCAACAACTACTGCCCCATTATCAGTATGAAAAAACCCCAGAGATCTTGCAGAGATCAGAAATCTTTAAAAAAAAACTAAAATATAAGTGAAGCAATAGAATCTCAAGAGGTAAAAAAATTCCCATATTTGGGCAGCACCATCTCAAGGTCAGTAACAATAGATAAGATCAACAACCAAATTTCCAAAGTAAATGTTGCATTTGGAAGCCTCCGCAGGACTGTCTGGGAGTGAAGGGGTCTCAGTCTTATCACTAAGCTGAGAAAATATATAGGGCAGTTGAATAAACATCTCTCCTATATGATAGCGAGAAATGGACAATGTACAGCAGACATGCTAGACAACTAAACCATCTCCACCTACACTGTATACAAAAATTCTTGGCATAAGGTAGCAGGACAAAGTCCATGATACAGAGGTCCTAACACAGGCTGACTTTGTCATCTTTGTCAGCTTCTACAAAAAGGACAAGCTAAGTGGGAAGGGCATGTTGAGAGATTCCAGACAGCAGACTTCCTAACTAATATTTGATGAACTCTCCAGAGGGAAATGCTTACTTGGTGGGCAGAAAAAGCACTTTAAGGATTGTGTAAAAGCTTCACTCAAATCCATAGACGTCGACTTTCATTTGTGGAAACACTTGACTATGGAATGTACAAGCTGTTGATGCAGACTCACTGTGTTGGAACACAATCCACAGAGAATAAATGCACTGCCCATGCCCAAAGAAAGAATACAGCAAGGAAAAGTAGAATAACTCCAATCCATCTAGGACCCAAAACATGTGTCCCACATGCAGAAAAGCTTTCCAGGCACAAGTAGGACTGGCAAGCCATCTGCGTATTGGCATCAGTTGACATTGAGCTGAATATTTATAGCCTTGGTCATCTTCACATGGAAAGGGCAAACCACATCTTTATTTACTATCTATTTTTTTCTAGTATGCTTATTCTTATAATTATATAATTATTGTATTACTATGCTGCTCATTACTCAATCATTCAATTTCATGCGTATTTCGATTTTGGCTTACAACTTACACTTATACTACGACTTTTATATTGAGTCGCACTTATATTGTACATATTAATAATATTCATAATCTTGACGAAAAGGCTAATACATACATGATCCATTGTTATAAATAATTGCAAATAATCCTTAGAAGGCGCTGGAGCAGTGGCTGTTTTTTGATAAAGAGAGCCATCGGATTTACTTATCCATGGCTTACAAATTGCAGGCCACCTTTCTTTGTAAAACGCCATTTTGATACTTTTCTATCACCATCCCAACAACCTTGAACTTGCAAAAGTTGTGTTTTTTTTTTAAATTTTAAGTCAACATACGATTATTTTTATTTCTTTTCCTTGATTTATAAATAAATAAAATAAATAAATAATAAATAAAATATATATGAATTTATAGATATTTAATATAAACAATTTTTAAAAAGTTTCGACGTGATCATTATTAAAAAATTATGCCTGCAGTCTGCAGTGGATCTTTAGGTAGTATTATGATTATGGATACATTAAATAAATCAGAAAATGCCATTTGAAGATCATTAATATTAATTGATATTAATTTTAATACAAACTAAAATTAATTTCAACACATTCACAATTACACTAAATCAAATATGTTGGCTATTTCAATTTCAATTTTCTACCTTAAATGTTTATCTGATATTAAAAAAGAAAAGAAAACTATGCCTAAACAAAACATCAATAATAAAATAAAAAGGAGTCCTCAAACTTTTTAGTCAGGTGACCAGTTCGAACATTCGGGGGGGGGGGGGGGGGGGTCCTTCCCCCCCCCCCCTTTAATAAGCATCAAATTATCATTACTTATTATTTAAGTGGTCTTATATAGTGCGGTACCCCAGCCTAGTGCTAGGCTCACCGCGCTTCGCATAAAAATTAGCAAAAAGATTTAAAAAAAAAAAAAAGAAAAGAAACATGTAATAAAAACAGTTGCGTAAAATCATTAATTTAAAAACAACTTTATTAAAAGATTGACCTCACCCACCTAAGTACTATTTACCCCCTTTCTAGCCATGGACGTCCCACCCAGCAGCATCGAGCGTTGTTTATCAGTCAGAGTGGGGTGAAAATAAGTCGGAATTTTTCGGAATAGTAGAGTTTGAAGAGATGTGTCTTGAGGGAATTTTTGAAGGCTTGGATGGTCGGTATATTGCGGATGTGTAATGGGAGAATTCCATTGTTTGGGGGCATTGTTTAGTGCGTGTCTTGGGAACAGAAAGAATATTACTTCAATGGGAAGTATGAGTTAGCTTTTGCCTTTAGTCCGATTCCACTTTGTTCACTGCCTCCCCTATAACCGAACGATGACCTGGGTTCTAGATCGCAAGATATAGTTTGAGGATCCCTGCTCTAGAGCCACCAAGCGATTTAGCGTACTACGTCATCAGTATTAGCTGTGTACATTTATACCAAAGTCGTTCTACGAAAGACGAAAGGCTTGAAAATGACCATCTATTCACCATCACAGTCCGAAAAGAAGCCTGAAAAAGGCACACCTGAACCAGAAGTTGTGACAGAACCGCTGGTAAGACGGTTTATTTACTACTATTTGGATAATCACAGTAAATTGCCATTTTAGAGATTTAAGAAATGGATAGATTTTCGTCTTCCTATTTGGACTTGTGAGCTCAACCCTGCCAGCCGCCATTGTTTTTTGTTTGTCAACACTGCAAAAAGAAGAGGAGTTTAAATAAAATAATGTTCGATGATAAAAGCCAAAATTAAGAAGAATAATTTATTCCCTCTCGTATTCAAGCCTAGGTCATCTAGGCATGATTAATTATTTCTAGTGAAATAAAATAAATTTATTAAAACATTTTTTTTAGGCCTAAACCTTCCATTAATTAATATCATATAATAGGTACTTCAGTTAAAAAACTTAAAATAATTTTTTTGATACTACAGTTAATTAGAGCAAATTTCCAATAAAAAAAATGAAACCAGAATCAACTTTTTAAGCTACGAATTTTTAAAGTGTGAGTTCGTTGGTATTTTTTACTATGGACGAAACCTCCACATCTTGTGACCTCATTCCGCTGATCACGTCTTGCGCAATGGCTATATAGTTTATATAAGGCAACGCATCCACTTATCACTAAAATACTGTTTAGGGTCGACTTATTTTAAACTTTCAACTTTGGGACATGAATAATTAACTAAACCTTTCCCTGATCAATTGTTTAATAGTTTTTGGACACGGTAAACTCTTATAAATGAAACTCTGAGGTATTACTACGATATAGCCATTATGCAAGTGGCTGTGAATGGTTGCCAATGACAACGTGTTGCACACGGAAAAATCTGATTATTTATAATATGGACTCTACAGGATTTTTAAAGCTCATATTAAAACATTCCAGTTTAAAAGTCAAAATGCATTCTGAAACACAAATTATCAAATATTTTGATGTAAATAGTGGTAATAATTAAATATTTCCTAAGTATCAGCAACTTCTGCCATTAAAAAAGGGGTGTGGCCCACGCCATGTCGAAATTAGGCTGAGTGACCTTATGGTGATGTGGGTCACAGGGACAAGCGTAACGAACGTCAGACACGACCTACATCAATGAGAGTTGGCTCAAATATACTTCAATATCTAATGCTTTTCAAGATTTAATATGAAAGGCCTGTTCTTTTTATTTCACAAACAATTTTGTGTGCGAAGATGCCTTATGTAAACCAAAGATTTTCAAAATAAAAGTCGATTAAAAAAGCAAAATTGCTTGGTGGAAATGTAGGCCAAGATGTCTTCTAAAGTGAAAAGGCCGAAGCGGAACTCAATTATATGTCAAAAGGACTCATTTATCAATGAATTGACACGCTCATTAAAAAATTTAAAAGTCGGATTTTACTGCGCCCACGCCTATTTCCGATACAAATTTTGACGTAGTCTCCCTTGCTTTACCACAGTATCTATTCATATGTAATAATTCGGTAATAAAGCAATGGAGACTACTAAAAAATTTGAATGGAAAATGGGCGTTGCCAGTCCGAAAATCCGAGTTTTTAATTTTTAGATGTTGGTGCTATTTCATTAATAAAATAATAAATTACTATCCTACATCCAACAATTGTGTTCCTTTTTCGGTCTTTCACTGTAGTTTAGTCGGCTTTAGAGGACATCTTGGCCTACATTTTAATCTATTTCTTTTTCATTTACAATCGGTCAACTTTGAGTAAATCCTTGGTGAATATAAGGCAATTTTCATCATTAAGATTAAGTCGAAGTTAAAAATATGTCATATTTATTACGCATATCGGGTATATATTGATCTACCAGTGTGCCAATTTTCAAAGCACCATGTCTTTTATGAGAGACGCTATGGTTCTAGGCGTGAGCAGTGTACTATGTATGTCGCTCTACCCAAATTTGCTACGATGTGACCGCACCCCCTATTTAATGGCGGAAGATGCCGATACTTGAGAAATATTCAAGTATTATCAACATTTAAAAAAAAAAAATTATGAAATAAAGAACAGCGTCTAACCAAAAAACATAAAAAAAACAAATGAATATTCACCCACCCACCCCAGAACTTTTACAAGGCAAACCATGGACAGCAGCCTGCAAGATCGTTTATCGGTCAGAGGAGGGGAATCAGTCAGGGTAGTATAGTTTAAAGAGATGTGTTTTGAGTGCAGTTTTGAACGCCTGGGTGGTTGGTATATTGCGGATGTGTAGCGGCAAAGAATTCTATTGTTTGGGGGCGCAGAAAGAGAAAGATCATTCACCATATGTTTTAGTGCGTGTCTTGGGAACGGACAGAATACGCGTGTCTGCAGAGGAGCGAAGCTGTTGAAGGGGTGAATAGATAGAAAGAAGTTCTGTTAGATAGGAAGGGCAGGAATCCAAGAAAAAGTTGTGACAGAGAACAGACAACTTGTAGTCATTGCGTGCCTGTATAGGGAGCCAATGAAGTGAGTGGAGTAGTGGAGTGACGTGATCACGTTTTTTTTTTTGCCTTTAGAACTAGCCTAGCAGCTGAGTTTTTAACTTTCTGCAGTTTTTCTATGAAGTGTTTTGGTGAACCTGACAGAAGAGAGTTGCAATAGTCAAGACGAGAGAGAACAAGAGCACACACTAGAGTTTTTGTTGCGCTAACTGTTAGGTAGTGGCGTATGGAGCTGATCTGACAGATAGCGGTGTATGCTGAACCACAAATGTGAGAGATATGTTTATCAAGAGACATGTTGTTAGAAAGAATATAAACAAGATTCCTAGCAGAGGGTGTAAACTGTATGTCGGAGTTACCTACTTGAAATGAGATCCCATATTACTATCTCATTCATAAGAGCTTGCCGTGTGCAAAAGCTATTAAACCATTGGTCAAGGAAAGCTTTACTTAATTATTCATGTGCCTAAGTTGAAAGTTTAAAATAAGTCGACCCCAGACAGTATTTTAGTAATAAGGGGATGCCTTTTATAGACTATACTGTTTACACTGGTATAATGGACGCCATGGTCTTGGTAAACAGAAAAGCCATATTTTAATATATATATATATATAAAAAATTACTGATACCGGTATACATAGTGCATAGTTAAATAAGTTACAATTTATTTACAGACCTGCAAATCCTTCCAATTTTGTCAGAATTATACAGATTTTTTACCCCTCATTCCGACCTACAGACAAACTCCTTAAAATTCCGATTTTTCGAACATTTTAATCTTTCACTCGTCATAAAAATCCTAAAGCGACTAAAAAATAATTTAAAAACAAATATCGGGTACGACAGAAGTGGTGAATTTCGATGATAACACTTTCTTTGTTTTACGAAGTGTCTACATGTCCAGCGTCTGGATGAATAGGTTATCAGCCTTGTCAAATGAGTGCTAATAGTCTATCAGAGTCTGCGGTACCGGTACTTCATTTCAACAAATTCAAGATAGTCTGGACATTTATCTTAATTAAATGGATAAATCTATTGAAAATGGTGGGTACAATGATATTAATAAACATATTTTAACAAAAAACAACATACAACTGCAGTTAAAAGCAGTGAATATACGACATCCATGTTTAATTTCTTTGCTAAGGAATCGGACGATACAGTTGTTAGATCGGAAGTTTTATTTACCACCTTTCTTATTGAAGGAAATATTTCTCTAGCCAACTCTGATCGTTTTAATGCCGAAGTCAAAGAAAGATTACTAGAAGACAATGAAGAAAAAATACAATGAAACAAGGGCAAGCATGATATTTGATTCTCTTTCTATACTCTTTCTAACTTGCTTGTAACTAAATCAGTTGCAATGCTAACCTTCAGTTGTCCAAAGAGCTGTTGGACAAGTGCAAAAAGGCTACGAGGGTTTGCTAAAAAACTGAACTCTTAGCACCCTGTGCACATATGTAAATAAATTGGACATTCTGATCTGTATATATCTGTGTATAGACATTTCCAGAATTATTTTTCTCATGTTCTATGGACTATTCAAAGACAGTGGAGGTAACTTTATATTTCTTCATACACTAAAAATGGCTTGTGCATTAGTATGTAGATCTTAAACCAACGCCGTTCCCCCTCTTGGGGCGCCGCGCACACCCCCCTACAGATTTATTTTCTTGGCAGGTCTGTAATTATAATTGCATAACATTATTTAAATTACTTTTTAATACAGCATTAATTCTAGAAATAAAAGCTGTATAAAATTATCACTTTATTGCGCAATGGGGTCACTAAATGTGAAGGTGTTTGAGTTGATGAGTTTGTTTATGGTCTGTTCAGCCGATGTATGACGAGATTTTTCAAATTTTCCCAGACTCTGATCAAAAGCAATAATTTTATCAATCTCTAGCTAAAACAGCACATTCTCTCTTTCCCCTCCCTATTTTAGTAGAGTGTGTTTGCACTATTTTTTAATTTTTACACAGCCACCATCTTGTTCTTATGACACGTGCCATTGTGGCAACCAAGATGACGGTTGTGGGAAATATGTGGTGCAGATTGCGTAAATTTACCCAGGGACCAAAGTTTTAAGTGAAACCAGTGGTGTATGTATTCTAAAGGGGCGGCACAAATAGGTGTGAAGGTGTAATTTTGGGTTTTCGCATAGGGCAACATTTAGTTAAGGTAAGCCTTTGGTCAGGGTAACTTGCAAAGTCTGAAAAATCACATTGTGTGTGATGCTTAAGGAGAAAAATACTATAAATAGCTTTGCAGCTCTCATTTGAATCTACTTTCTCATAATAAATTTCTTAATTCTTTTTTGTCCAAATTCTCTGAACAGTTCTGTAATGTAAATGTATCACATTTATAGCCAATGGAAAATTACTACTTAACTTCTCTTAAGGAAAAAAAAAAGTGGCGGGAAAAAAANNNGGGGGGGGGGGGGGGGGGGGAGAGGCCTCATCGTATAGGTGACAGGCGAAACATTTGGCACAGGCCACATTTCAAAGAGACCTCCTCAACTTTACTCATGTACTTTCCATAAATAAATACATGTTGTCTAAAAGAGCGCATAACCTGACGTTATGTTCATACAGAATTTTAGTTACCTGAATTAAATATGGAATTTGAAATCAACTGAATCCTGATATTCACAATGTGTTCAAACAGGCTGGGACAATGCTCCCAAACAGGGATAATCCTGTCAAACCTAGATTTTCGGTGAGCCTAAATACAGACAGGGGTGTTTGTCCAAAATGTCTTGGAGTGCTGTGTCATAAGAAACTGTATTAATTCAACATTTTTTAATGCATTGGCGGAAATTGTATAAAGTTTCCTTTGGACCAGCTTCATATTTCTCAGTTCCACACATTCGTTCCAGTGGCTGCCATTTCGATTGATGTAATTATCAATAACATTGAACATTTCTTCAGCTGTTTTCAAAGTATATGTTGGATAAATTCTTTGTGAGTTTTATTGACATTGCCTGATATGTGTGAACGTTTTACTCCCAAGGAAGAAAAAGTGTACTCTGTCTCTGTTTGTTATTTGATGCCCCCCCCCCCCCCCCCCCAAAAAAAAAACAAAAAACAAACAAAAAAAACCGTGTATGCTTTTCTTTCTAATCTGACATCCAACTTTGTTTTCAGGCAAATACATTTTGTATTTGTTATAGTTTTATTATAGGAATTATACATTTTATCTAACCAATAAATAAATAAAAAACAGCATGAATCTTGTCAATAATTAGCCTAACATTTAAAAAGCTCAATTTTTAATGCTTTATACTTCCAATTTGTAAATATTCTCATGAAGAACTAACATGTCTGCTTTAATTGAAGGCAGAAGCAGAATTAATTTTCTAATAGTAAATAAAATGAAAAAATGACCACCCTCCCCCATGACTGAAGATAACAGACAGCAAATAATACAGCTTTACTCTAATCAAATCAGTCAGCTTTAAAATTGTTTCTTGGCTTACCTAAATGAATATTTTCTATTGTAAAAAAGCGCATCATTTTGCAAGTAGTTATTGAGTGGGGCCTATATAGTCATAATGAATTAAGACAAAAAGGATTAAATAAGTAGAGCGAAGTAATAATTTTTGGTTGCAGCTTTTTAAGGAAAATGTTCTTAAAAGTATACTTTTGATGTCTAAACACATACACTGTTGATGTCTTAACTCATACGCTTCCGCATTGGATGTGATGAGAGCTGAAACAAACATAAAAAAAAAAAATAAGCAACCCTGATATTTTGAAGCCGCCTCCCCTTTGATAAGATAATCTTTATGACACCATCCATTCAGAAATTAAGATGTCAGGGTGTTTATTAATTGACCTTCTTTAAGTTGGCTTTTGCTGTTCAACTTGACACAGTCGTCGATTGAAACGTGTGACATTTGTGTTTTGTTAAATAATGTCAATTTTTATTCTCAATTGTATTAAAAAGGCTTAACGAGAAAGCAATTTGTTTTTTACAGACCAGCTTCAAAGATGAAGAGGAAGGAGCCTATGATGTTGCATCCAAGCCTCTGCAGGTCAATTACTTCCAGAGGAAACGCCGCACATTTTGTATTCACCTGTTGTTGACAATCTTCATCTTGGTGATTCTGGCTTGTGGAGCTATTGGGGCTGTTGTATTTTACAGGCACCTCAACAAGAAGGTGTGTTTTTTTATCTGAATAAAAAGAATAGTAGTTGGGGGGGGGGGGAAGAAGAGGTTATATTTTATGACTCAATAAACAAGGTGATAAGTAGTAGTAACTATGTTTTATTCTTCTGCCATTGTCGCTCACATGGTTCTTTCACATGTCAATGTCCAAAAAAAAAACAACACTTTCTAAAAAAAAACCACACAAAAAACATTGGGGTTGTGAACGCCAGTGATTTTTTCGCAATGTAATTGGGTGCTTTCTTTATTTTTGAAGATACAATTACATCATATTCATATAACTGTTTTCTTAATGTCATGTTTCTGCTTTTCTTTTTTACTAATTTTTATGAGAAGCGCTGTGAGCCTAGCCCTAGGCTGGCGTACCGCACTATATAAGACCACTATAATAACACTATGCAATGAAGCCTCCTGATTGTGCCTCTTCTCTCCCCCCTCCCCCCATTGTTTTTTTTTTAATTGCAAGAAATTTAGTCAACTGATAGAAGCATTCAGGTGTAACTGTAGTCATGTGATGTTTTAACTATTCATGTTATTGGCTGCTCATCTGCTTAGACCATTGAACAGGTTTACAGTGGTGTCTGCGGGAACCTGTACTTTGATGAATCCTACCACAACAGACTCCCAGAACCCATGGCTTTTACCAACGACGAGGACTTTTTTGAAGAGAAAATCGAATCATCTGATGTAGAGATGTACGAGCAGCTGATCACGCCCAGCTTTGACGAGGTTCAGTCTCACCTTGTGTGGCACGACTTTAGTCGGGTTAGTTTGAATCTTTTACTTGAAGAGATTAGAATAAGAGCTTCAATCTCCCAGTTTATTGCTAACTTTTAACGTCTTTGTCCATTTTTTGTTCAATTTTAAAAAAAATTCAGTGACACCGTTTGCTCTAAAACAATTTATCTATTCAGATTTAATTTTTGCTTGACTTTGACTTTTCCTCTTTTCCATGCCAGAACTACACAGCCATAGTGGACCAACACAACCAAGTCTGCTTCATCATGAAGCTAAACAGAAGCATGATTGCTCCTCCCAGAGACGTCATTGACCTGATTGAAAAACTCCTGGTAAACACACCTCTATTCACAACTGTGCCACTAATCAAATGCTCATGATCTCATTTCTTTGTTGAATTAGCCTCTTGAAAACTTGTTCCTTTCCAAATAATACTTTTCAAATTTCTTCTTTTAGTCTGGCTATTACATGCCTGGTAAACACACCTCTATTTACAAAGTAGCCTATTCACAACTGTGCCACTAATGAAATGCTCATGATCTCATTTCTTTGTTGAATTAGCCTCTTGAAAACTTGTTCCTTTCCAAATAATACTTTTCAAATTTCTTCTTTTAGTCTGGCTATTACATGCCGAAGGCGAAGGTCATTCGAGAAAATTACCGCCCTGTGCAGCCTCCAATGGTTGACCTTTCGCCTCTGGGCAGCCGAATCACCAGCAAGTGTTCATCTTTTAAAACTTTCTGGTTGGAGAAATTTGTCAGTGGAGGTAATTTATGTCGTGTTTCAGTGTTTGCTTTGTTGAAGTCATATTGAAGTTTGCCAAGTAATGAGTTTTATGACTAATAATATATGAATATATATATATATATATTGTTTAATTACTGAAATATCACTTTTGGAAATGGCATCAGGGGGCCGTGGAGCTAAAGTTCTTTATGCCCTCCCCAAATTAGCCCCCCCCCCCCCAAGCCCTAATAATATATGAATATATATATATATATTGTTTAATTACGGAAATATCCCTTTTGGAAATGGCATCAGGGGGCCGTGGAGCTAAAGTTCTTTATGCCCCCCCCAAATTAGCCCCCCCCCCCCAAGCCCGAGTATCGGGCAGCGAAGCAGCACGTTGGAGATTCCCTTTACCAGGACAGCCCTCACCCGAGTCTGCTCTATTGGGTTGCGCTGGAGGCTGCCCCAATCCAAGGACATTCAGGCGGTCTGACGCTGCGTACTCACAGTGCACACAATCGACTTTCCCAGGAGTTGGGATGGTAAATTTACGTCCTAATATCTTCCCCCACCTATCCCGGGAAGCATCGGGATGCCCTTTAAGATGGTTTCTACGGTGGGTTTCCACCCCGCAACTAGTTTGCGATATCACTTTACCTATCTAGCTGTTACACATTTTTGGTAGTAGACATTCTTCCCTGTTACTTAGGTTATGACTTTTGAAAAAAAAAAATCGTTACGTGTGTCTTAGATGATTTGCTTCCACTTGACACAGCTTGGATGTAGATCTTTGGTGCAGTATTCAAAGGTCAGGATCTGTTACCGTTGAAACAGCTTTAAGTTTAAGAAAATGTGACGTCAAGTTTTAAAGCTTAAAAAAAAAGATGCTATCCTTGTTGTTGACCTCTTCACGTCTTATTTCAGTGGTGAAGCGCAGCCTGAAGGAGGTCGTCGAGGACACGTTCTACTATGGGTGGCCCACCCTTCACAAAGACCATCCTGAGGTGGTCAAGCTCATTGTTCACAAGATTACTGAAACAGAGGTGACCAGTGCTGAGTAGGCGAAAGCCGGCCCTGGGAGTTGCACAACTGAACACCTGTTTGCTACACTTATCCCCCTTTTTTAAAAATTTTTTTTTTCCCGTGGGGTTTAATGGGTTGGGATTTCATACATTCCCCGTTGGATTTAATTTTTCAAAAATGGATTTTCAAAAGAAAAGATTGGGTACTCCAATAACATTTGGTAATGAAACTCAATTTTTCCAGACTCAAAATTTAAAAAAATTGAGTAAATGCATTCATTTATTAAAGTATGGGGAAAAAAAAAAATCAAAAATTATTTATTTATTAATTTACATTTAATTTCCTGAATCCCTAAAATCTGGGTTTACCATAAATAAGTTGATAGGATGCAATGAACCAGATAAGATGGGCGGTTTGAGGATGTTTGTATTGATTTACTTACTGGAATATTCAACACGTTTCTGTGTGAACAGTGTTCCCATGCTGTAAATAATGACCGTGATAGCCATTGGAGGGCACATCTGTTGTATGCATATGGTACCCAGACCATGAACACGGATGCCTTGCTGGGAGGCAGTTACTTTTCTCTGCCCGTGATGAATCGTAGAAGTGAAATGAAAGTAACTTCATTCATAAGATTTAGATTTGTGTATTTTTTTTTTTTAAAATGTGCTTCGATTTTAAAATCGACTCATTGCTAGCAACAAACATTTCACTTACCGGTACATCATTTTAAAGAAATAAGAATTTGTAGCCTTGCTCATGTTACTTGAAAGAGCTTATCTCATGATTGTTGTTTTTCAAGATCCATCTAATTGTTGAATGATAATGGTTCATCCTTTGTCATATATTTTAACAAAAATTTAAAGGTGACCTGCCCACAAATCTTTTTATTTTTGGCTTTGATTTAACCCATTGTATCCCCCATGGTCTCAATCTGCATCAATTATGATGTTCCATAATTAATAGTATTGATCATGATTTAAAAAATAAGTTTAAAATTAAAAAAAATTTTTTTTAGTAAGCTCTTTCTGAAAAATTTGGAGATATGGAGAATTTCATTTTCACAATTTTTCTATTTTCTTGTTTACATTTTTTGTTAAGTGGATCTTTATTTTGTGCATGCCTTATGTAGCTCACTAACTTGTTCACCTTTGTTTACACTTTTTTGCACAGAAAACGATATGCATTTCTATGTCCTTTACTTGAAATATAGTTTTTGGTCACAAAAGGAGTTTTAGTTACGGTGGTAAAAGTTAGGGATTCATTTTGGAAAACTAAATGAAACTATTCAGTAGCAACCATGAGTATAGCTTTTAACCGGTTGACATACTTTTACTACGTGAACTGTTAAGTGGCTGATGACGTGATTTCTATGAATATGATTTGAAAATAAATCTTTCTCATTAAAATTAATTTTGCTATCATGAACAAATGAGATAAACACTTAAGATACTTGCTTGTGCTGTCTCATAGAAGGAAGTACTTTGGTTGAAATCAGTGAGTCTCAATCTATTTACCAGGCCAGTTATGTAATTAGCTGTCTTTTTTTAGGTTTTTGTATTGGATCTGTGACCATTATATTTGATCTATAGCTATATTGTTTGAACAATTAAATTACTCCTCTGTGAAGTAGAACATACAAAGTGTTGAATTTAAGACCTGCGGCTCACATACATTTTAAAATTTAAAAAAGGGGACTCACTGCCCCTGTGTCCCAGTGAAACATGTCTCTTCCTTGTTTTTTAAATTTTTTAAATGGCTAAGTGTTGATGTTGAGTGGGTTAACACAAGTGGGTTGAAAATAACAATGTTATTATTTTTCTCAAAAGACACTGACGTAATAAGATACGTTATTAAAATTTAGGATGGCCCATTTTTGTTTAGAAAGGTATTAATGAGACTTTTAACCGTATTAAGTAAATCTGGAACTAATCAGAGATAGGCAATTGTTAAAATTCATTCCATTGCTGTATGAGCAATTTTTGTACACCCCCCTTTTTTTTTATAGTAGTTTTAAAACTGTTTTTTGTTTTGTTTTTTTTATGTTGCCTCCATTTTTATTTACCAATATCATGTTTTTGAAACTAAACTTGTGTTAGGGAAAGTATGATTTATTCTTACCTCTACAATATATTTTACTAATAATTCAAACGATCCAAGTCAATAAACTCCCATTGGTTAATTGAGCTTTTTTGGTTTCAAACGGCTTAAGTTTCTAGTGGACCTGTTTATTACAGGTGTTAAAATATTTTTGGAGAGCCGACCAGGTATTAAAAATACTTTTCGGAGAGCTGACAGTTATTCATATGCATGTTATGGGATCTTGCCACGAAAATGAACTGTATATTATCCTAGATGTATTTTTAAAAAATATATAAAAATTAGTTAACTTTTTGGTGTCAAACAGTTTAGAAATATAAACTGACTTCCTTTACTCGGTTTCAAACATGGCTAACATCCATCCGAGTTAACTATGATAGATAGAAATTGAAATAAAAACAAATTCATTGCACTTATCCGACACACAAGTGCATTAAGGTTTGGCAAAATGTCTCATAGTAAATTTAGAACATTTGCTATTAATAAAAACTTGTTGCTAATATATGTTTATTTTTTAAAAATATTTTTTTAAAATTTAAATTTCAGCTTAAAGATTTTCCCAGGCCTGTTCTTATGCATACGCTGACTACGCATCCGCGTAGGGCGCCGAACGTGAGGGGGCCCTCATGAGGCACCCTCGATCCCCCTGTTTTTTTTTTTTAACTGGCACTTCAGCCGTCTGCAGTAGAGGGTGGTGTTTTCTCCTCAGCTCGAGGGAGCTCCACCCCCGGACCCCCCTTTCCGGGGCCCCCAACCTATGCTCCATGCTTAGGGCCCACAAACTCCTAAGAACGGCTCTGATTTTCCCTTAGCTTTCAAGATCAGCTTTATAACGCTGTCAAACTCTGTCAAATATTAACCTATCTAACATTCAATCTTTTTTTTCAATATTGTTTGTAATTTTAGATGTTGATGACATAGTGCCTGCAGATCCAACCGCACGAATCAAAATTTATTTCTACAAGCTTTATTTCTCTGTCCACATCAAATTAAGATTGCTGCTTTGATACTTGAAAATGAAATAGTTTTACTATTTCATTCACATATCTTGAATGCAGTCCTTAAATTATTATCTATTTATTCTTTGATACCCGCAGCAGCGAATGCAGTCCAACTCTGCATATTTTAAGAAAAACGATACATTTAAAAGCTTGTTACACAAGGTACCAGTACATAAAACTTAATTCTTTGTGGTTGCTTCCCTTTTAATACAAAAAAAAAAAAAAATGAGAAGTTAGGAGTTCTCTCAAATATGTCATCCACCTATCTTCCTAGCTTTTCTGATATGTTTGTGTATCTCTCTTGTTTAAGTGTATTTACTAGAGAAATGAAATGTTGAAAGAAAACCGAAACGTACAAATTAGACAACTTTTTTTTTTTTTTGCATTTGAGGTTTCCATTAGTTGCATAATTTCAAAAGGAAAAAATTGCAAACTATTTAACAATGTGTAAAAGAAACAAAATTCAATAAATTATCTACAGTACTTGTTGATTTGTGTTTTTATTTTCATTCATTTTTTAAAATTAATTGTCTTTAGGTGGCATAAAGCAGATCTCTCTTTGTGGCAGTCAAATATTGACTCGTTGAATTGCCATTCATGCTTGACATGACTTTCAGTCATAAATCTCAGGACAGTTGGTCTCTTTTTAAAACTTGGACAACTTTTTTCTTTTTCAAAAGGTGAATGTTAGAGAAAATGAGGAATGCTTTTAAATTCCACAGAAGTCTTTGTCAGGACTGATACTAAAATCTAGTGTAGTCTATGTCAGCAATAATGCTAGAATCCACTGCTATGTCAGCAATAATGCTAGAATCCACTGCTATGTCAGCAATAATGCTAGAATCCACTGCTATGTCAGCAATAATGCTAGAATCCACTGTAATCCACTGTAGTCTATGTCAGCCATAATGCTAGAATCCACTGTGTCTATGTCAGCAATAATGCTAGAATCCACTGTAATCCACTGCAGTCTATGTTAGCAATAATGCTAGAATAAACTGTGTCTATGTCAGCAATAATGCTAGAATCCACTGTTGTCAATGTCAGCAATAATGCTAGAATTCACTGTAGTCTATGTCAGGAATGATGTTAAAATCCACTGTAGTCTATGTCAGGAATGATGTTAAAATCCACTGTAGTCTATGTCAGGAATGATGTTAAAATCCACTGTAGTCTATGTCAGGAATGATGTTAAAATCCACTGTAGTCTATGTCAGCAATAATGCTAGGATCCACTGTGTCTATGTCAGCAATAATGCTAGAATCCACTGTTGTCAATGTCAGCAATAATGCTAGAATTCACTGTAGTCTATGTCAGGAATGATGTTAAAATCCACTGTAGTCTATGTCAGGAATGATGTTGAAATCAAATGTAGCCTATGTCAGAAATGATTTCAACATCCACTAATGTGTTGGTACATCAAATGTTACAAAAGAATCCGTTATGAGAGGTGGAATCGAAGTCATCCAACTGTTCAGGGCTCTGTGTGTCTTGTAATTAAACCAGTGAACAGGTCTGAAGAGAGAATGTGTTGAGACTTGAGCCAGACTTGACCAGGCCAGGGGATGTGCTGCAGAAAGTAGATCTGAAAATATTGTAGAAATAGTTGGGAACCACACGATATTATGATTATTATTTGTTGTTGTTGACACGATGGCTGTTTCATGTATCTTGTTAGTTTCGGAAAATTAAACTATAATTGTGAGTCTCCCTGGGATGCTTAAATTTGGGAGTAATGGTGATAATGGGACAGGCTGTTCAGTCACCATTCTTTTGCTGCCCGCTCGGATTCTACTTCTCACTTATGTGCTATTTTTAATATTTTTTTCTTCTGTTTGTTCGTAAACGAAGACTTCCTGCCGACACGTTCCACGTTCGTTGTTTTGTTGCGTTATCTTTTTTTGTTGTTCAGGTTTGACCATCCTTTGTTTAACTCATTTCCTAATTTGTGGGGTAAGAATGTGATCGGGCAGCTACATTTATGATTCACGTTTTGTAGGAATCGTAGGATCATTTTACCTGGTAGCATTGTTTAAAGCCGACACCGTAATCTTTTCAACTGAGAGGTAATCAGAAGTTCCCAGGGAGGAGAGTCCAGTCCCCTTATTGAAAAGCAGCATCACCTGTGACAGTTCTCCGAGGCTTTCGGTGACGGTCACCAGATGGCGCTCTAGTTGTCCCGAGTGGTAGTGGTTGTTTGATCTGATTCCGAGAAGGAATAAACATATCTCAATGTCTTTCCAAATTGTTTATAATTTATAATCCAAATTGTTTTAATAAAATAAATGATAGTAGACAATACCTAATTGCACCCCCCCCCTTACACACACAAATGCGGAAAATTTATGTAACAACTTGAGAGTATAGACTTAATGCGAAAACCCTCCATTATCTTTATCGCACACACTTTATGAGACTATGACAGAACATGCGACATTCAAAGAAAGAAAAAAAAAAATCCCTTTTAGTGGGGTAAGAGAAGCACACAATGATTCCAGTGCAAAAATACAGCATCTAGATTTAAACTCCGATGTCTTGTTCAGTTTATTTACCTGGAGAAATCCACACTACCGGAGCTCCCACGGGCGTCCACCAGCGCCAGGAACAGGCGGCCGTAGGCGTGGGCCTCTGAGCGGCTCAGCACCACTTGGACGCTGTAGGTCTGACCTTGAACAGAAATGGTACGGTAGCGGTTTGTTAGCTGGGATCACACCGGGGACAAAGGAGCTCCACATTTTTCTGACTTCGACCCTGCTTTGCTGATGTTTAATTCAGACGTTGCAAATATATATATATATATATATATATATATATATATATATATATATATTAGGTACTCCAAAACGCTGAGAAGCAGTGTTTTATTGACATTTTGACAACTTCCATCAACATATTTTCTTACAATTGTAACATGCATACTAATAAAAATGATACCATTTAAAAGATCGATTCAAGCACTTTAAGAATATGATGTTTGTTTTTCTATTGGTGTTCGTAAAATATTTTTTTTTGTGGTTTGAAAAACATCACCGCATCGAGTTTATAACATCACCGCATGTAATATATATATATATATAATATGTAGTCTATGAATCTATTTGATTTGATGACCTTATTTCAAACGTCCTGAAAACAAACCAAACGTCTAAAATATAAAAGCGCCAATGTACGTTCAGCAAATATCAGGAATCTGGTGTTCATTTTATTTTAAAATTAAAATCTCATTCTTAATGTTTCAATTTATCAATAGCACATTTTCGACTAGGCTACCAATTTTTATGATTGGATTAATTTGGAAATGGTGAACTCATACCCCAGCGGCGTGGCAATCCCAGCGGCGTGGCAAGGGTTTTTGCCGTGCGGGGCGGGTCAAGATTTTTTGCGGTCCCTCTTTCGCGAAATAAAATCCCCTCTGAAGTTGGCCGAGAATGCCGCCCCTTCATGTAAAGCATGGAAAACACAAAAAAAAAAAAAAAAAAAAAAAAAGCCACCCGAGGTGGACCTCCTCGCATACGCACCCCCTTTCCTACGTCACCGCTAGCACCCTCGGTAAGCTACTCTATAACTGTAGTAATCTAAATTGACATTTTACCGCAGAAGGGCGCTCTACTTCCTGTGCTTAGAAAATATTGGCCTGTGGCGTCACTTGGAGGCGCTGCACCGATACCCATAGGAAGGCAACCGTTGGCGGGACAGCTCGTACAGTTGCCCGCGTCATACTCCTCCCATGACGTGCACCGGTAGGCTTCTAGTTGACATGAAGATGGACTCAGCGATTGGATGAATAGATCATAAGACCGAGCATGGCTGCAAGCGATATCTTTGTCCCACGCTGGAACAAGAAAATGGTGGAAACTGAGAGTTTCAGGGTCAAATCATTTTATTTTTTCTCCCAAGATCGTTATATCTATTTGGGAAACCTTATTCTTAGCCACTTGTGGGACCGTTATCCTATTCACACCCACCCCCACTTTTCCCCAACCATCAATGGCTGAGTTAAATTCAGATATTACAGAGGTTTTTTTTAAAAAAAATGTTTAAAAAAAACAATGTGTTTCTTACATTTCTTACACAAATCCTGGTAATATTTTAGCTACTGATAACGATAAGTTGGAATTGGTAATTTGAGGGTCCTACAAAATTTGAAAAATAATAAATCTCGCGAGACAAAGCCGTGTGCTAAAGGCTTAGCTTTAACGAAACCTAAAGAAGAGATGTCAGATATGTTAAACCATTTAATTATTAGAGAGTTGGATCGCTACAAAGCTCTTAAGAAGATCAATGAGACAAACACTATTTGTGTAAATATAACTGCGCTCTTACCAAGCGGCGCCTTCGTTGGTTAGACCATGAAAAGGTAACGTACGGAGAATGGAGGAAGGACGTATTCCAAAGGATCTGCGGTATGGAGAGTTGGCAGAAGGGGCAGGACTTATTGGACGGCCAGCGACTGCGATTTAAGGACATTTGCTAAAGGAGCATGAAATCAACGAATGGGAGATCATCGCCGAGCACCGTTCCAGCTGACGAGCAGCAGTGTTTGAAGGAGTCGAAAAAGGGCGTAAAATGCGCGAAACAAAGCCCTTGGGAAAAAAAAAATGAGCATTACAGAAGACCAAATCTAACCAGAAGGCAAATGTCTGCTGCGAGAAATGCAGACGAGACTGCCATCCCAGGAGCGGCCTATGGAGCCATTTGATGAAGTGTGCGCAGCTACTCCATAGTCTCGCGAAGACGGAAGAGTGCCACATATCTATTGTTTTATTTACACAAATTGCATGTGTCTCATTAATAAACTATTTAACAGGGACCACGAACCCCCTAATGTCAATGGTATGGGCGGTTTTAAGACAAGCAACCAACTGCAGGATCAGAATCAAGTAGCAGCCAATAGTTACACAGCTAAATGTTAGTACATTTGCGTATAACGCTTTAAGACAATGTATGATTTAGACAAGAAGGACCACAAGACAGCTTGCTGGTCGATGAGCTTGTACCACGTGATCAACATACCCAACCCAGGTAGAAATCCTGAAAGGTCAGAGCTCACACATCCGGGCTGCTTCTGTCCGCCGTTGGGGTAAAAGTCTGCATGTCCTTGGGGTCTAAGGGATCCGTAACCTGGCAACCAATAAAAAAATTGTTAGTTTGACTCTAAACTTCCGTCAAGTTGATTGTAGGAACATGTTTTAACTTCCAACAGGAAATGAAAGCGGGTTTTTTTAAATATAAAATCCTGGATCAACTGTTTAATTACAATGAATAAAAGCAACTAGTATCTACGAATACAACTGTTTAATTACAATGAATAAAAGCAACTAATATCTACGAATACAACTGTTTAATTACAATGAATAAAAGCAACTAATATCTACGAATACAACTGTTTAATTACAATGAATAAAAGCAACTAATATCTACGAATTTCAATCCCCAACAAAGAACCGTTGTTACCAAAATTTAATTTGATTGGGTAGGTCTGCCACAACGATCATTTGATTGGTTAGGTCTGCCACACTGATCCTCTGATTGGTTAGGTCTGCCACAACGATCATTTGATTGGTTAGGTCTGCCACACTGATCCTCTGATTGGTTAGGTCTGCCACACTGATCCTCTGATTGGTTAGGTCTGCCACACTGATCATTTGATTGGTTAGGTCTGCCACACTGATCATTTGATTGGTTAGGTCTGCCACACTGATCCTGTGATTGGTTAGGTCTGCCACACTGATCATTTGATTGGTTAGGTCTGTCACACTGATCCTCTGATTGGTTAGGTCTGCCACACTGATCATTTGATTAGTTAGGTCTGTCACACTGATCATTTGATTGGTTAGGTCTGCCACACTGATCATTTGATTGGTTAGATCTGCCACACTGATCGTTTGATTGGTTAGATCTGCCACACTGATCCTTTGATTCGTTAGGTCTGCCACACTGATCATTTGATTGGTTAGGTCTGCCACACTAATCAACTGCAAACGAGACTATGTACACACAGAGCCGTCACGTCACTTTTGGACCCCCCACCCCCGTGGCCACTTTCCTGCCCCGCCTCTCCTTGTATTCAAAATTGATAGTTTACTTTGTTTTTCATAAATTACAGCTTCGGGTCACTGAAATATTTGAGACCCTCTGCAACAACAGGGCACACGCGACGGCTCCGAGCGCAAACATTCCCGCCCTGGGCGCCCGCGCTACTAAGTACACCACTTTTCTAACCCTGGGTGCCAGTGAAAGTGGCTCCATCTGTGTGGATGACGTCAACGAAAAGAGCGTCGGTGCTGTCCAGCCTGGCGCTGTCGTCAACTGTGTCAAAATGGGGCTCTGCCGGGTCGAGACCTGACGTAAACAAAAATCAGGAGAGGCAGTTAAAACAGTCGCAGGCATTTTTTATATCACGCTACAAACATTTTACACTGACATGAAACGGTTGCAGCGGCGTAGCGAGGGTGTTTGGCGCCCGGGGACAAGATTCGCGCCCGGGGACAAGATCCATTTTAAAGCGCCCCTTTTTATTTTTTTCAACTCTCAAACCCACTATTTTCATCAATAAAATAACATAAAAGCACATTTTGGCGCCCCTAACTACCTGGCGCCCGGGGAAATCTGTCCCCCCTGCACCCTCTCGCTACGCCTCTGAACGGTTGAAAAAGTGGATTATGTTGATAAAGTGGATTATGTTGAAAAAACAACAACGTCTTTTAAAATTGTGGAATAAGTAGATGCTGGTTCAAGGTTATCTTATATTTTAGCTACACAAAGGCCCCCCCCCCCCACAACCCTAAAAAAATGATAAAAAAATAACAATTTTAAAAAAGAAAATAATAAAAAATGACGGGATAATCCAATGGTGAAAATATAACCGTGGTATCAAAGGTCAAAGTTAAAGTCTCAAGTTATCTTCACTTTGTTTCACCCCCTTTTTTTAACGTTAACATTTTTTGAACGCTTGACCCACATACGTAACATGTGTAATGGACGAAGATAAGGCTTGCTCACATTCCTCGATGTATATTCTTCTTCTTCTTCTATCTCTTAAGGGCCCACGATCAATTTATGGATCATTTTGGCTCCTATGCATGTAGATGGGATTTGCAATGTTTCTGTTCCTGGTGTTGATGAGGAAATTTCACAGATTTCCAGTGCCACTTTGTGAGGGAATCATGCACTAGTGGTTTGTATTGTCCATTGGCTTGTATGTAGATTTTGCATTGTTGCGTTTGGTATTGTATTGCCCTTGCGAGCCTTAATTTGGGATGAAGCGTGTTTTTTAAATGAACTTTATTATTATTATTATTATTATTATTATTATTATTGACGATAACCACCTACAATAAATTAAAAACGGCCTTTCCCTAAAAACGAAATCCTAATGGTTCAATGATGAGCTGTATCATTTAAAAAAAAAATTGTGTAGCGGCAAAATAGCTGAAAACATGTGGGCTAAAATGTGTGCATTTAAGTGTTTTCTTAGCAGTGCTTGATTATTCCACCACTTTTTTTTTTCAAAAGCTGTTCATGCCTAATTTTAAAATGTAGTATGATGACATAAAAAAAAATTATTAGTCTAAAACTGGTTAGTTAGTTAAAAATTTGGGAAATATATAGTTTTTTTACGGTATATATCAATTCCACATCCAGATTAAAAAAATAATAATAATCGATCCCCTTCCAATAACCATAAAATAAATAAATAAAAATCAACCAAAACAAACAAACAGCTAAAAAAAGAAAAGAAACATTCCTATATTTATTCGGTACATTTATGAAGCTTTTAAATCCCATTAAATTTGAATCACGATGTGTTTTCGATTAGGAAATTATTTGGACAATGAATCGGACACAATTTTAACAGGACACCGGCCAACAAAGATGATGCAACTGAATAAAAAAAAAAATGGATTATAAGGATTTTAACTCTCTTATTCCAATTACGATGTCAGAATCTGCATAGCCCGTCTAGATATCAAGCCAGAATCTGCATAGCACGTCTAGATATCAAGTCAGAATCTGCATAGCACGTCTAGATATCAAGTCAGAATCTGCATAGCACGTCTAGATATCAAGCCAGAATCTGCCTAGCAAGTCTAGATATCAAGCCAGAATCTGCCTAGTACTTCTAGATATGTCTTCAGAATCTGCCTAGCACTTCTAGATATGAAGTTAGCATCTGCATAGCACGTCTAGATATGTCGTCAGAATCTGCCCAGCACTTTTAGATATGAAGTTAGCATCTGCATAGCACGTCTAGATATGTCGTCAGAATCTGCCCAGCACTTCTAGATATGTTTTAGAATCTGCCCAGCACGTCTAGATGTGTTTTAGAATCTGCCCAGCACTCCTAGATATGTCGTCCGAATCTGGCCAGCACTTCTAGATACTATGAAGCCATAATACGATACGATAAGATAAGATGCTTTTATTAATACAAATAAATGGAAATTTGTTTTGATTGAATTGCACATATTGTTTTGGAAAGTCCTTGAGAGAAAGCTGTCCCACAAAAATTGGTCAGCAGCGAAGTGTTTAGTGAATCATTGTGTGGTCAGAATAGCTGTTCGATTTCTGAGTGTCTCACTGTGTGGACAGACTAGCTGTTGTGTTTTCGAGTGCAAGTTTGCATTTGGAACAGACTAAGAATTTGTTAGAACCGAGTTCCCGGCCTTTATGGATACTCACAATCTCTGTGGCCGACTTGTCTTGGGTTTGTTGCCTCGATCTCTGCCATTGTAGATACGACGTCAGAACACGCCCAGCACTTCTAGATATGACGGCAGAATATGCCTAGCACTTCTAGATGTAAAGTCAGAATCAGCCCCTAGCACTTCTAGATATGACGGCAGAATATGCCCAGCACTTCTAGATGTAAAGTCAGAATCAGACCCTAGCACTTCTAGATATGACGGCAGAATATGCCCAGCACTTCTAGATGTAAAGTCAGAATCAGCCCCTAGCACTTATAGATATGACGGCAGAATATGCCCAGCACTTCTAGATGTAAAGTCAGAATCAGCCCCTAGCACTTATAGATATGACGGCAGAATATGCCCAGCACTTCTAGATGTAAAGTCAGAATCAGACCCTAGCACTTCTAGATATGACGGCAGAATATGCCCAGCACTTCTAGATGTAAAGTCAGAATCAGCCCTAGCACCTCTAGGTAGAAAGATAACCACCTCCAGGGGTTGATTTAATCCCGCAGGGGGACAGTCGAACGCTAATTAGAAATAGGGGGTGCTGGTGATTTGTATCAGAAATGTTTTTTTTTATAAGTAGGTTTATATAATGTAATTAAGAACAATCAAGATGTATTTACGCCGACTCCATAAATCTTTTTTCGGACGTCTAATTGGCCCAGTTGCCGTCAAGCTATCGAACGGAAACTTGGCATTAAGACTTGTCGCCGATGTCAAAACATTCTATCACATTTTCTTTACCACCCAAACCCCCCACAAAAATCAGTTTTTCTGTTGTTTTTTTCACCGGTAAGATAAAATAAAGTTCCCAAACAACGGTTTGATCAACGTACGGCACTTGTCACTTTTGACAAAGAGATAATTCAGGAAATCAAGGTGAAAGATAATTCAGGATATCAGGGTAAGAGATCATTCCGGATATCAGGGCGAGAGATAATTCAGGATATCAGGGCGAGAGGTAATTGAGGATATCAGGGTGAGAGATAATTCCGGATATCAGGGTGAGAGATAATTCAGGATATCAGGGCGAGAGATAGTTCAGGATATCAGGGTGAGAGATAATTCCGGATATCAGGGTGAGAGATAATTCAGGATATCAGGGTGAGAGATAATTCAGGATATCAGAGTGCAGCCAAAGTTTCATGACTCGTACTTGAGAGTTTCCGCTTCAGAAATTCTCTGATTGTCATCATCCTGTACTTTAAAAAAGTGATTCCAAAGGTCATTGTTGTGTTTGTACGATTCTATGTGGAGGAACGTGGTTTCAGTGTGGTTGTTTAGCTTTAGTGTGGTTGTTAAGCTTTAACGTGGTTGTTTAGCTTCAGTGTGGTTGTTTAGCTTCAGTGTGGTTGTTTAAATTTTAGTGTGGTTGTTTAGCTTTAGTGTGGTTGTTTAGCTTTAGTGTGGTTGTTTAGCTTTAGTGTGGTTGTTTAGCTTTAGTGTGGTTATTTAGCTTTAGTGTGGTTATTTAGCTTTAGTGTGGTTATTTAGCTTTAGTGTGGTTGTTTAGCTTTAGTGTGGTTATTTAGCTTTAGTGTGGTTATTTAGCTTTAGTGTGATTGTTTAGCTTTAGTGTGGTTGTTTAGCAATAGCGTGGTTGATTAGCTTTAGCGTTGTTGTTTAGCTTCAGTGTGATTGTTTAGCTTCGGTGTGGTTGTTTAGCTTTAGTGTGGTTGTTTAGCTTTAGTGTGGTTGTTTAGCTTTAGTGTGGTTGTTTAGCTTTAGTGTGGTTGTTTAGCTTCAGTGTGGTTGTTTAGCTTCAGTGTGGTTGTTTAGCTTTAGTGTGGTTGTTTAGCTTTAGTGTGGTTGTTTAGCTTTAGTGTGGTTGTTTAGCTTTAGTGTGGTTATTTAGCTTTAGTGTGGTTGTTTAACTTTAGTGTGGTTGTTTAGCTTCAGTGTGGTTGTTTAGCTTTAGTGTGGTTGTTTAGCAATAGCGTGGTTGTTTAGCTTTAGCGTTGTTGTTTAGCTTTAGTGTGGTTGTTTAGCTTCAGCGTGGTTGTTTAGCTTTAGCGTGGTTGTTTAGCTTTAGTGTGGTTGCTTAGCTTCAGCGTGGTTGTTTAGCTTTAGTGTGGTTGTTTAGCTTCAGTGTGGTTGTTAAGCTTTAGTGTGGTTGTTTAGCTTCAGTGTGGTTGTTTAGCTTCAGTGTGGTTGTTTAGCTTTACTCCGAGCAGCAGTGATATACATCAGATTTGTGGACGTGTTGTGCTCAGAGTCTTGTTCAGCTATTATAAACACAGACAATGAACTAAGTGTCTGTACTAAGCTGAAAGAGAGCATTAAGGATATTTTATCAGTGTGCAAGTAAGTTACTGTTAATATGGGTCATAGTTTAACTGATTCTGTGGCTAAATAATGACCCCTATAATGTGAAAAAAAAGACTGTGGTATTGATGGGTCAAGAATAATGAATCATTTGAACATTATTAGGGAATTAATTAAAGTACAAAGCATTTCTTTGTATTTAATTAAATGTTCAGTCATATGTTAGAATTTTAGACTCTTAGACTTTTAGACTGCTGGTCTTTTAGATCTTATTGTCTTATTATATGCCGTACAGACCTTGTTTCGCAAACTACTATCCTGGGTTATTATATTTTTGCAGTTAGACCCGGGAGGAGGAGAGGGGGAGGAGCCGAAAGGGGTAAGTATATGGCTCAATGCGGGTGGTGGCCGGAAAAACAACAACTTGAGAACCAATACTGTAGGCCCCAAAAGACAAATAATGCAATGAAACTTATTTTGAAAGTCATCAACTGGTCAGAAAACACCCGGAACATCTGTGTGGCCCAGGACTATAGCTGGGGTGCACAGAACGTGTGTGTTTCATTGTTTGCGTGTGGAAACAGTCGCCGATGAAAGCAGCCAATTCAAAGGGAAACTGTGGCCCTCTAGCTCTGAGCACACTGTTGGTCTGCACAGCGTTCATCACGAATCACTGGCTGAGCCATTGACCGTGTACTGACCGCCACTTCACATTAAACTGGGCCTCTTGAAGTGCGTAGCGGCAATTGGATTTTGTAACAGGAAAGGCTCCCAGAATCTGAAGGAGAACTTGGAGCAATCAAAACTTATGATTGGCTGAAGGCTGGACTTTTTTTTATTTTCGCCGAGAAATCCTCGAACTGATGCGTGATGCTGTATATAGAACCAAGCTGAGCCCACGTGATCTTGCCGCTTGGGATGCACGTACGCTTGGCTGTGGGGGGGGGGGAACTTGCTTGTGAATCATCGTGCTCAGGGGGCAATGCAACCAGCCCACTAGCAACTTGACTAGCTGATGACACTCGCTTGCAATTCTTACAGTCTCATGAGGTTGATGAAAGCGAGGAACACGGGGAGACAATCCACCAAGTCGCCTTCACCTTGGAAGCAAAGGTAGCAAAAGCCACCGAAACTCCTGCATGAGATGCGATTACTGCTGGGTTCAGCAGTGAGCAACAGCGGCCAATCACACGAGCAAATGCCAACAGCGGCCAATCACACGAGCAAATGCCAACAGCGGCCAATCACACGAGCAAATGCCAACAGCGGCCAATCACACGAGCAAATGCCAACAGCGGCCAATCACACGAGCAAATGCCAACAGCGGCCAATCACACGAGCAAATGCCAACAGCGGCCAATCACACGAGCAAATGCCAACAGCGGCCAATCACACGAGCAAATGCCAACAGCGGCCAATCACACGAGCAAATGCCAACAGCGGCCAATCACACGAGCAAATGCCAACAGCGGCCAATCACACGAGCAAATGCCAACAGCGGCCAATCACACGAGCAAATGCCAACAGCGGCCAATCACACGAGCAAATGCCAACAGCGGCCAATCACACGAGCAAATGCCAACAGCGGCCAATCACACGAGCAAATGCCAACAGCGGCCAATCACACGAGCAAATGCCAACAGCGGCCAATCACACGAGCAAATGCCAACAGCGGCCAATCACACGAGCAAATGCCAACAGCGGCCAATCACACGAGCAAATGCCAACAGCGGCCAATCACACGAGCAAATGCCAACAGCGGCCAATCACACGAGCAAATGCCAACAGCGGCCAATCACACGAGCAAATGCCAACAGCGGCCAATCACACGAGCAAATGCCAACAGCGGCCAATCACACGAGCAAATGCCAACAGCGGCCAATCACACGAGCAAATGCCAACAGCGGCCAATCACACGAGCAAATGCCAACAGCGGCCAATCACACGAGCAAATGCCAACAGCGGCCAATCACACGAGCAAATGCCAACAGCGGCCAATCACACGAGCAAATGCCAACAGCGGCCAATCACACGAGCAAATGCCAACAGCGGCCAATCACACGAGCAAATGCCAACA
>CAXITT010000834.1:182415-204915 GCA_964033795.1 Lymnaea stagnalis | reverse complement strand
CTATGGCATGTGAGCAGCTTTGTGTCTTTGACCCTGTGTCAGGCCCAAAGTGTCTGTGTGGCGAGGGCTACTTACCAGACGATGAAGGCAGCATCTCGTGCAAACGTAAGTAGCAGACGTGAAAGATTACACATTTGTATCAGATGTGAAAGATGACACATTTGTAGCAGACGTAAAAGATTACACATTGGTAGCAGACGTGAAAGATGACACATTTGTAGCAGACGTGAAAGATGACACATTTGTAGCAGACATAAAAGATGACACATTTATAGCAGACATTCAAGATGACACATTGGTAGCAGACGTGAAAGATAACACATTTGTTACAGACTTAAAAGACGACACGGTTGTAGCAGATGTGAAAGATGACACAATAGTAGCAGACGTTAAAGATGATACATTTGTAGCAGACGTGAAAGATGACGTATAGGTGTCGGATAATTAAACCCTTTCCCCGACTTGGTTCCAGTCTGCTACCACCCATGAGTGGTTCCACTCTGCTACCACCCATGTGTGGTTCCACTCTGCTACCACCCATGTGTGGTTCCACTCTGCTACCACCCATGTGTGGTTCCAGTCTGCTACCACACATGTGTGGTTCCAGTCTGCTACCACACATGTGTGGTTCCACTCTGCTACCACCCATGTGTGGTTCCACTCTGCTACCACCCATGTGTGGTTCCACTCTGCTACCACCCATGTGTGGTTCCAGTCTGCTACCACACATGTGTGGTTCCAGTCTGCTACCACACATGTGTGGTTCCACTCTGCTCCAACATCCACCCCCCGCTTTGGTTCCACTCTGCTCCAACATCCACCCCCCGCTTTGGTTCCACTCTGCTCCAACATCCACCCCCCGCTTTGGTTCCACTCTGCTCCAACATCCACCGCCTGCTTTGGTTCCGCTTTGCTAAAAAATCCCTTACTTTTAGACCTGCCCAACACACGGCCCGCGGAACTGCTTGGGGCCCGCCAGCATCCACTTGGCGGCCCGCGGAACTGCTTGGGGCCCGCCAGCATCCACTTGGCGGCCCGCGGAACTGCTTGGGGCCCGCCAGCATCCACTTGGCGGCCCGCGGAACTGCTTGGGGCCCGCCAGCATCCAATGTGCGGCCCGCGAAGCAACGAAATATTCTTTATTGTTATTATTATTTTCTTAATAGCTTTCGTCCCTGTCCTATTATCTTTTGCCCAGCACATGTTTTTCATAAAGTTTTACGGCCCGCCGTAAAATTAGAGTGTGCAGGCCTGCCCTAGGCGTTCATTTTAATTTTATCATTAATTAAATAACCCTTGAATATATAATTACTATCTAATACCACTATGAGCTGCCATAAATATCTAAATACGTTCTATTACCACCACCCCCTCCCAAAGTAAATAAAAAGGAATTAAATAATTTAAAAAATGTGTTTTCCTTCTTGAAGATTTTATTTTTATCGTCACCGATTTCATCAGTGTCTCAAGTTTTGATTGGTCATTTAATTAGAGACGGTAGGCAGCTTTAAATGTACACATGAGCAATAGTCTCAGAAGAAGGCTCCAAGCCCGAATTGATGTCCATGATTGCCCTACGGCACTAAAGAGGCTTAAGGAAATATGGAACGACAAAAATATAGCCCCAAGCACCAATATCAGGCTGATGCGCTCATTAGTCCTCTCCATTTTCTCTTATGCCTGTGACTCCTGGACATTAACAGCAGAATCTGAAATAAAAATAAAGGCGACGGAGATGAGATGTTTCAGAAGCTTCCTTGGCATCTGCTGTAGGGACCATATCTCCAATGAACACGTGAAAGAAAGGATACGTCACGCAATTGGGCAGTACGATGATCTCCTGGTGACTGTAAAAAAAGCGCAAACTGGAATGGTAGGGCCACGTGACAAGAAAAGAAGAGCTCGCAAAAGAAGAAATCATGCAGGGCACAACGAGAGGAGAGAGAAGAAGAGGAAGACAGAGAACAAGATCGGAAGATAACATCAAAGAGTGGACAGGACTAAAACTAGACGATGCAGTGCGAAGTACAAAAAAAAAAACAAAGATGAATAAAAGAGGATAGTTTTCATGTCATCTGTGGCGCTCAAAATCCAAGGACTAAGGGATATGATGACGATGATTAATTAGATCGATGTATTTCAATCAGTCCATCTGTCTGTTGTTAGTTATTCATTCAGCGTAATAGATTTGTGTTAGACGCATAGTTATCTAGATGTACCTTGATCATCCACAGCTTCCCAGAAGTTGGTTCATCCGTCTCACATCTACGCCATCAGAGACTCCATCTGTCAGTACCCAGCTAACCTGGCGGACATGTCACTCCTCAACATATCACTGGACTCCCAGTGTTTCCTGGAGGATAGACAGGTAATGATGTGTAATGTATCCCATGGTCAGGCAATGATGTGTAATGTATCCCATGTTCAGGCAATGATGTGTAATGTATCCCATGGTCAGGCAATGATGTGTAATGTATCCCATGTTCAGGCAATGATGTGTAATGTATCCCATGTTCAGGCAATGATGTGTAATGTATCCTATGGCCAGGTCATGATGCGTAATGTATCCCTTGGCCAGGTAATGATGCGTAATGGATCCCATGGCCAGGTAATGATGTGTAATTTATCCCATGGCCAGGTCATGATGCGTAATGTATCCCATGGCCAGGTTATGGTGTGCAATGTATATCATGGCCAGATAATGATGTGTAATGTATCCCATGGCCAGGTAACGATGTGCAATGTATCCCATGGCCAGGTAATGATCTGCAATGCATCCCATGGCCAGGTAATGATGTGTAATGTTTCCCATGAACAGTCCATTACATAGATTGCCTATCCTGTCCAAACATGCAATGTAAAAGTTGATCATTGTGCAGGACATGCTTCTTAAGTTGAAATAACCAACTGCTAATTTTAACTCACTTCAAGCACGTGTCTTGGGTTGTAAACATCACGTGCTGCTAAAACTATATTATGTAACGTAATTCAATGCACTAATGACAATCAGCAGAGAGAGAGAGAGAGAAAGAGAGAGAGAGAGAGAGCGAGAGAGAGAGCACTCACAAAGTCGTCATTAAAAAAATGACTTTCTCTCAAGTCCAGCCTCTCACAGTTTAAGTGTGTTAGTCAACAAAGGCGTAAGTGTTTATTTCAAGGGTAATGGGGGAGGAGTGGGGGGTGGGTGTGGGGGGGGGGGAGAAAAGGAAAAGTTTAAAGTGTTACCATTCACAAGCTGTCGTGGTTTTCATTTCAGTAATCCACAAAGTAATCTAGTTCATGTTTCGAGAACCCTTGCGGAAGCGTACAGCCTCCACACATCCACACACACACACACACATGCACACACGGTTGGCTGGTTAACATCCATAACCCTAAACTCTATAGTCATTGATTATAAAATAAAATAGTTTGTATACATAGATATCCAGACTTCCCATTTGGTTTAGAGAGTGTTGCCGATTCCTGTATGATTGGGGTTCATTCATCAAATTCTTTCACACGTACACACGTCACATATTTCGTTATCAAACATGATTGATACACAAGTTCCTTTGCAAATAACAATTTAAACTTTATTCCAAAAAGCGTATATATATATTATATATATATATATATATATATATATATATAGGGCTGTACAATGAATCAAACACATGTATAATAATTCATCTCGCTATATGTAGAATTATATTTGACAATCCTTGTTCCACATTTGTGTGTCTCACCAAGTGCCCAACGAAAATGCGCGTCTATGAAAAGATAGACTCCGGATACAACGTCACAAGTACAATAAAAAATACGCCACAATACGTCCTCAGCCCTTTAAAGGCGAGAAGAAAGCGTTCATTTACTACACTACTACACAAGACGCACCGCGCAAAATGAAATATAATATTCGGTGCGCAGCAATGATTCGTAAACCCTTATTCGACACAAGGGTACCTTTTCTAGGGCGTCCAAATTTTATTTTGTGACAACTGACAACTGACAGACGAGCCATCTTTTTAAATCGCTTGCCGAATAATTCTACGACCCATTTCAAACTCGCCCCCCCCCAACCCACCCTCTTTTCACGAGTACTTACGAACCAGCGAAAGTAATGCTCACCTATGAAAACGTCCTCCTCCACCGAGAGACCCATTTCCAACAACTTCTCGAAATATCTTACTTTGCACCATGCACCGTTGATGACCGCATGCACGCGTTTCAAGATTCAGGAGTTCAGGTCTGGATATTTTGACACGACATACCCTATTATACATCATACATGTTCTCTGTGATTTCTAAGCTTCACACAGAACGCGTATCAGGCAGAATTTTATTATAAGGATGACTTCATTGTGACCTTTTTTAATTTTTATTTTTATGACCCTGTTTCCATCTCCACTTTTTTTTTTTTTTTAAAAAAATATTTTTTTTTTTTTTTAAANCTTTGATGCACGCGAGAATATGCTTTACTATTTTGCCAACAACACAAAAACAATCAGCCGGATTCCCCTGGAGCTCGGCGGGAAGGGCAAGGGTGTGACCGGTGGGTCAGGGGAGGTCAAAGGTTTGTATTTTTTGTTTCTGTCTTTTTGTACCTTGCTTTGGGACTCGCAAACTATGTAACCTGATCATGTGCCCCCCCCCCACCCCCCGTGTTGTCAAGGGTACGAGAATCACTGTTGTTAGTATGAACGCCTTTTTTTTTGGGGGGGGGGGTCTGAGTTGTGTCATGGGTGTTATTGTTATTATTGTGTCTGAATGATCATTGGATGACAGGAGTGGAGTAATAAATAAGTGTGTGGATATGAGGCGGGAGATAGAGAGAGCGGAAGATAGATAAATAGATAAATAAATATATATATATTTATATATATACAGAGAGAGAGAGAGAGAGAGAGAGAGAGAGAGAGAGAGAGAGTGCGTTGGTTAAGGACATAGTGATGAGACATTCGTGAGTGATAGCTCCTGTGTTCTTGGATAGACTGTGTAGTTATAAGGAGGTACTGTAACCAGGGGAATCTGTGCGACTATGTAGTTATAAGGAGATACTGTACCCAGGTGAATCTGTGCGTGACGGATACACGGACTAAAGAAGAACAAATTGTTGTTCATAAAGTGTTCGTGTTCCAATATTCGGTGTGCCTGGGTATTTGTTGATCAGCTGGGTTGTAGAGTATCATCGACAAACATGGCCATTGATAGACAGTGTGGTTGAGGACCATCGACAAACTTTGCCATTGATAGACAGTGTGGTTGAGTACCATCGACAAACTTGGCCATTGATAGACAGTGTGGTAGAGTACCATCGACAAAGATTGCCAAAATAATATTCGAAGATGCCCGACTAGAGTTATAGAGTATTTTAACACATTTCATAATCATTTTGTCAAACCTGTGATGTGTAATCGTGTCTTCTATCCCCTCCCACCCACCCACCCTTCCCTCCGAACAGGTATGGCCCTA
This sequence comes from Lymnaea stagnalis, assembly GCA_964033795.1. Classification (NCBI taxonomy): domain Eukaryota; kingdom Metazoa; phylum Mollusca; class Gastropoda; family Lymnaeidae; genus Lymnaea; species Lymnaea stagnalis. The sequence continues at coordinate 199,461 of CAXITT010000834.1, read as the reverse complement.
GACTGGGTGTCAGGCAACCTGTACTGGACGGACTGCACCAGCCGCGCCATCAGGGTTTCCAAGAAGACTGGTGCCCACCAGAAAGTTCTATTGGAAAAACTGAACAACCCGGTGGCCATCGCCGTGCACCCGGCCCGGGGGTAAGTCGTCAATATCAGTGGACCCAGCCATTCTCACTAGTGAAAATACGTTGGTGTATAAGTGAACCTAGCCATCCTTACAAGTGAATATAGGTTGGTGTGTAAGTAACGTAGCCATTCTCACGAGTGAATATAGGTTGGTGTATAGGTCAACCTTGACATTCTCACTAGATGACAGGGGGTAAGATTTCAATATCAGTGAACCCAGACGTTCTCACCAGTGAAAATAAGTTGGTGTATAAATGAACCTTGGCATTATCACTAGAGTGATAGGGTGTAAGTTTTCTTTATCAGTGAATTGAAGGATTCTCACTAGTGAAATAAGTCTAATTTAGCCTATTCATGCTTGGCTACCATCACACTCCGCCTAGACTCTAGTTCCTAAAGGCAAGGCATCGCCATTATTTTCAGAGAAATTTACTGGACCGACCATGGCCATCTGCCGGACATTGGCGGCAAAGTCGAAAAGGCGAACATGGACGGGACAGGCAGAAAGGTCATCTTGGACAGAAACATTGGTCAGCCGAATCATCTTTATGTGGATTACCAAAAAGACTGGTAAGTTATATCCCTTTTTAAAAAAAAAATGCAACACACATACATAATAAATAGATACAGAGTACGACACATGCAATTAAGATCTATTTAAATAACAGGATTTTTCGAAAGAGATATTGCAAAATAAGTTGGATTTGGAACTTAAATTTTGGCTGTTTTATTTTGAAACAACCCATTAAAATAAATGTCCTAATTGAATTCTTTATATTCAGTCGGATTTTTAAAAAAACGCAGTTATTTCGACTTGAGTTTTACCTGGGAATAAAAAAAAACAAGAACAAGAACACAAGGATTATCATTGGTATACATCGGTGACTCAAAGAAATAAAGTGTTATCTTTGGTATCCATCGGTGACTCAATGAAATAACGTGTTATCTTTGGTATCCATCGGCGACTCAATGAAATAAAGTGTTATCTTTGGTATCCATCGGTGACTCAAAGAAATAAAGTGTTATCTTTGGTATCCATCGGTGACTCAATGAAATAAAGTGTTATCTTTGGTATCCATCGGCGACTCAATGAAATAAAGTGTTATCTTTGGTATCCATCGGTGACTCAATGAAATAAAGTGTTATCTTTGGTATCCATCGGCGACTCAATGAAATAAAGTGTTATCTTTGGTATCCATCGGTGACTCAATGAAATAAAGTGTTATCTTTGGTATCCATCGGTGACTCAATGAAATAAAGTGTTATCTTTGGTATCCATCGGTGACTCAATGAAATAAAGTGTTATCTTTGGTATCCTTCTGTGACTCAATGAAATAAAGTGTTATCTTTGGTATCCATCGGTGACTCAATGAAATAAAGTGTTATATTTGGTATCCTTCGGTGACTCAATGAAATAAAGTGTTATATTTGGTATCCTTCGGTGACTCAATGAAATAAAGTGTTATCTTTGGTATCCATCGGTGACTCAATGAAATAAAGTGTTATCTTTGGTATCCATCGGTGACTCAATGAAATAAAGTGTTATATTTGGTATCCTTCGGTGACTCGAAACTATTCTGTTGGTTGTTTTTTTTTTTTGGCTCCATTCAAGAGACTTCCCCATAATTAACATTGCAGTTGATGCTCTGTAGAATTCGTGTTTCCGAATCTCACGGCTCAACTCACAAATGTCTTGGTAGCTCCATCCCTGGTACATAATTTTAAATGACTTATTCGTTTACATAAAGAGAGTTTCTTTTTCTTTCTTTTTTTTTTTTTTTAAAAAATGGGTTTTTCCTTTCCATAGTCTCTACTGGGCGGATTCCATCCTCTACCACGTACGGAAGTACGACCTCAAGTCGGGGACGATAACTGTTGCTTTCGATTCTGTAGAATTCGTGTTTCCGAATGTCACGGCTCAACTCTCAAATGTCTTTGTAGCACCATCCCTGGTACATAATTTTTAATGACTTATTCGTTTACATAAAGAGAGTTTCTTTTTCTTTCTTTTTTTTTTTTTTAAAAAATGGGTTTTTCCTTTCCATAGTCTCTACTGGGCGGATTCCATCCTCTACCACGTACGGAAGTACGACCTCAAGTCGGGGACGATAACTGTTGCTTTCGAACAACCGAATGTGAAATTCTACGGGATCTCATTCTTTCAGGTAAGGTGACTTCCCATTGGTAGGGTTACTCCATCATGGTGACTTTCCCTTTGGTGCGGCTGATCCGTCCTGGTGGTACCTGGCCGTCAAAAAAGAATTTTAAAAACAATTATTAATCAATCATTTAGTTTAAAATTTTCAAAATATTAATTTTCCATTTTTTTTTTTAAAAACGGTTCAATGTAAACTGGTCTGGTCAAATATTTACACTGGTTTAGGTCTCTTGTAAATAAATGATACGCCGATTTCAATCGTTTCAATGAAAAAAAAAACAAAACTTTTAATGAATCGCCCGTTGTAATCGACATAATGAAAAGTATCCGATTATTACCTCATCTCATTGATTATTACCTCATCTTATTGTAAGACGAGGGGCTACAACAAAAAATGGCGAGGCAATAATAAAATTTTTTCTGTGTTGACAAATTTAAGCTGCTCATAGTGTTATGTAAGCCTTTTTTTTAGTTTGTTATGTAAGTGTTTTCTTAGTTTTATGTGTTTCGTAGTTTTTATGTAAGTGAAATGTTTCTTAGTTTTTATTTAAGCGTTTCTTAGTTTTATGTAAGCGTTTCTTAGTTTTATGAAAGAGTTTCTTAGTTTTTATTTAAACGTTTCTTAGTTTTATGTAAGCGTTTCTTAGTTTTTATTTAAGCGTTTCTTAGTTTTATGTAAGCGTTTCTTAGTTTTATGAAAGCGTTTCTTAGTTTTTATTTAAACGTTTCTTAGTTTTATGTAAGCGTTTCTTTGTTTTTATTTAAACGTTTCTTAGTTTTATGTAAGCGAATCTTGATTTTATTTAAGCGTTTCTTAGTTTTATGTAAGCGTTTCTTAGTTTTTATTTAAGCGTTTCTTAGTTTTATGTAAGCAAATCTTGATTTTATTTAAGCGTTTCTTAGTTTTATGTAAGCGAATCTTGATTTTATTTAAGCGTTTCTTAGTTTTATGTAAGCGAATCTTGATTTTATGTAAGCGTTTCTTAGTTTTATGCAAGCGTTTCTTAGTTTTTATGTAAGCCTTTCTAAGTTTTTTTAAAGCGTTTCTTAGTTTTTATTTAAGCGTTTCTTAGTTTAATGTAAGCGTTTCTTAGTTTTTAATTTAAGCGTTTCTTAGTTTTATGTAAGCGAATCTTGATTTTATTTAAGCGTTTCTTTGTTTTATGCAAGCCTTTCTAAGTTTTTTTAAAGCGTTTCTTAGTTTTTATGTAAGCGTTTCTTAGTTTTTATGTAAGTGTTTCTTAGTTTTTATGTAAGCGTTTCTTAGTTTTTATGTAAGTGTTTCTTAGTTTTTATGTAAGTGTTTCTTAGTTTTTAATTAAGCGTTTCTTAGTTTTTATGTAAGTGTTTCTGAGTTTTTAATTTCATCTTATGTCGCACCTGCCCCAATTCAGGACTACCTCATCTGGACGGACACCGAAGACCTGAATGGCATTCACATAGCCAGGATGGACAGGAAAGAGAAGATCAGGGGCATCATTCACCCTAAGAATGGAATAGCCGCTGACCTCATTACATTTGACATCAAGAACCAACCAGAAATGAACAGTAAGGTTTTGGGAAAGACTTTTTTTTTTTGACAGAGGGGTTTGGTCATAGTGGGGCGGGTCGAAACGTGGGGGGGGGGGGGGGGGGGGGGGGGGGGGGGGGGGGGGGGGGGAGGTCATAATTGGGTTTTAGGTCATGACTGGGGTTTAGGTCCTGACTGGGGTATAGGTCATGACTGGGGTTTAGGTCACGACTGGGGTTTAGGTCACAACTAAGGTTGAGGTCACAGCTAAGGTTTAGGTCACAGCTAAGGTTTAGGTCATAAGTAAGGTTTAGGTCACAGCTAAGGTTTAGGTCATAACTAAGGTTTAGGTCACAGCTAAGGTTTAGGTCAAAACTAAGGTTTAGGTCACAGCTAAGGTTTAGGTCACAGCTAAGGTTTAGGTCATAAGTAAGGTTTAGGTCACAGCTAAGGTTTAGGTCATAACTAAGGTTTAGGTCATAACTGGGGTTTAGGTCACAACTAAGGTTTAGGTCATAACTGGGGTTTAGGTCATAACTAAGGTTTAGGTCATAATTGCGGTTTAGGTCATAACTGGGGTTTAGGTCACAACTAAGGTTTAGGTCATAACTGGGGTTTAGGTCATAACTAAGGTTTAGGTCATAATTGCGGTTAGGTCACAACTAATGCTTAGGTCACAACTAAGGTTTAGGTCACAACTAAGGTTTAGGTCACAGCTAAGATTTAGGTCATAACTAAGGTTTAGGTCACAGCTAAGGTTTAGATCATAACTAAGGTTTAGGTCACAACTAAGGTTTAGGTCACAGCTAAGATTTAGGTCATAACTGGGGTTTAGGTCACAACTAAGGTTTAGGTCATAACTGGGGTTTAGGTCATAACTAAGGTTTAGGTCATAACTAAGGTTTAGGTCACAGCTATGGTTTAGGTCATAACTAAGGTTTAGGTCACAACTAAGGTTTAGGTCACAGCTAAGATTTAGGTCATAACTAAGGTTTAGGTCACAGCTAAGGTTTAGGTCATAACTAAGGTTTAGGTCACAGCTAAGGTTTAGGTCATAACTAAGCATTAGGTCTTAATGGGGGTTTAAGGTTTACGTTAAAATTTTACTTCGTATTTCTTTTTGAACACATTATTTTGTTTTTAGCATAGTGCGTTCAAAAAGAAATGTGTCGAACATTTTAACGTGTAAACTGAAAAAAAAAAAACAACAAGATTCGACCAAATTTCCGTTCGATCAATATTCCGTCGATCAATTTACCGTCGACGAAATTTTTTTCGATCAAAATTCCGGTAACCAAATGAGACACTTTTCCTGCATCTGCGATCTGCTGTAGTCAAATGATGGTGTTAAAGTTGTCCACGAAGTAAAATGTTAAGGTCTAATTGTACATTGACAGACTTTTGTAGTGAGGGCACCCATAGATGTCCCCCTCAGCTCTGTCTTTTTATTAAAGCCTAACTGTACATTGACAGACTCTTGCAGTGAGGGCAGCCATAGATGCTCCCAGCTCTGTCTCACATCCGAAGGCAACAAGGGGACGTGCGCGTGCGGATCTGGATATGAGATTTCAGTCATTGATGGATTCACCTGCAACACAGGTAGGCGATTTGCTTTGTAACAATGGAACGCCATTACCTTTTACTAGAGTTAATTCGTTGCTTGTACCGTAAGGGAGAATCAAAAGTGTACAAAGGTAGCTTAATAACTTTTAACACAGAAGAGCTATTTTTTGTAACACGGGCCAGCCATTGCTTTCAAAACGCATGTAAAATATTACTTGTAACACAGGCCAACAATAACATTCTACACGTGTTGTTGAAATTAACGCTAAAGTCATTTGCACCTGTACGGCTTATTGTTCTAGAAACTAATTTTGAGCTTACCCTGCATCAAACCTCCAGGTGAATACGTCTTTTTTAAAACTTTGTTCTTTTAAAACGATTGTTGGATTTGAATTTAAATGGGTTGTAAGGAGTCGGTTAGGCGTCTGTATTTAACAGGTTTGCGAGAAGTTAATAAGGAATCTACATACGAACTGTTCAAGTTGATCTCCGATTCTGTCCGTCCGCAGAGCCGGTGTTTGACAACTTCCTGCTGATGAATGACGCCTACCAGAAGCAGATCTTCCAGATGAGCCTGGTCACCGCCGTTGTCGGGGCCGTCAACCTGTTCCCGACCCACGAGCCCGTGGCCTTGGCCTACGACCCATACGAATTCAGGGTGATTGAATGTTAATAAATATGTTTTACTTTTCTCTCTTCAGATGAACTGTGGTGTTTTTGCTTAGCACTTGCAATCAAGTATGGCGCCACTCGTACTAGCTCACGTTAAGGAAACTAATTCAGAGGAGGCTCAAACGATTTAATAGGTTCAGTTAACTATATTGTACAGGTCCTGGCATAAGGCGATAGTTTGTGACAATCGGTGACAATTTGTGACAATCAGTGAAAATTTGTGACAATCAGTGACCGATTTGTGATAATCAGGGACAATTAGTCACCAATGTGTGACAATCAGTGATCGATTTGTGACCTCTGCTCAACTTTCCCTACACTTGTGCCCCCCCCCCCAGCTTGACTTTAGGGAAGCCAGGACGGTGGGGAAAATAGGGAAGCCAGGACGGTGGTGAAAAAGTCAAGCACATGACGTTTGTACTCAGGGTGCCAGCCGGCGCCATGGAGTGTCATTTAGTTCGGCCTCCACCAGTATCGATATATATATATATATGGGGATTAGTGTTTGTATAGTGTCTAAGTCGATTACCTTCAACCGGAAAGCCTTTGACCAGTGTGTATAACTGTAATCCTTTGTCTCCAGGTCTATTGGTCCGATAACAAACAAAACATTGTGAAGCAGGCCACCATGGACGGACACAATGAGAAAATTGTTCTCTACCTTAACAATGGTGAGAGGATATTGTCATCAAAGACAAGCTTAAAATTAATAAAAAAAAATTTTGTTATGATCTTACACCCTATTAGTAAATATTAGTAATTAAAAAAAAAATCCATGAATGTCAATTAATCAACAAAACACCTTTTGAGTGTTTTACCGTGATCCATCAGTCTAACGGACCACCCTTTGTCCATTACCAAGATCCATCAAACCATCTTAACACTTTTTTGTTTATTTCCGTGATCCATAGCGTAGCTAAACCCCTTTTGTCTAACTGCATGATCCATCAATATATCACGTGATCCATCAATTTATCATGTAATTCATATATCTATCACGTGATCCCTCAATCTTCCACGGTATCCATCAATCTCTCATGTAATCCACCAATCTAAAACGTTATCCATCAATCCAGGATCTATGTGTGATGGTTTGGCAGCGGACTACTTAAACAAACTCCTCTTCTTCACCGACACCGGAAATGACGTCATTGGCGTGGTGAGCATGCGAAACTACGATTTCTACACGTACATCATTTCATCGAACCTTGACGAACCTCGGGACATTGTGGTGTCTCCCAACTTAGGGTAAGGACATGGTGGTGTGTCCCAAAATAGGGTAAGGACATGGTGGTGTCTCACAACTTAGGGTAAGGCCATGGTGGTGTCTCCCAACTTATGGTAATGACATGATGGTGTCTCCCGACTTATGGTAATGACATGATGGTGTCTCCCGACTTATGGTAATGACATGATGGTGCCTCCCGACTTATGGTAATGACATGATGGTGTCTCCCGACTTATGGTAATGACATGATGGTGTCTCCCGACTTATGGTAATGACATGATGGTGTCTCCCGACTTATGGTAATGGCATGATGGTGCCTCCCGACTTATGGTAATGACATGATGGTGTCTCCCGACTTATGGTAATGACATGATGGTGCCTCCCGACTTATGGTAATGACATGATGGTGTCTCCCGACTTATGGTAATGACATGATGGTGCCTCCCGACTTATGGTAATGACATGATGGTGCCTCCCGACTTATGGTAATGACATGATGGTGTCTCCCGACTTATGGTAATGACATGATGGTGCCTCTTGACTTATGGTAATGACATGATGGTGTCTCCCGACTTATGGTAATGACATGATGGTGCCTCCCGACTTATGGTAATGACATGATGGTGTCTCCCGACTTATGGTAATGACATGATGGTGTCTCCCGACTTATGGTAATGGCATGATGGTGCCTCCTAACATGATGGTGTTTCCAAATCTAGCCTAAAGTCATGGTTTTTGCTCTGAAACAAGAATGAGAAATAGACATGGGGAAAAGTTCTAGATCGACTCTTCAATTTTGCGCACGATCGGTATCATCACCAAGATAGACTCAATTGAAAAGATATAGCGGCAGCCTATTGCTGAAGGCATGAGGACAGATTGGAGTTGGATAGGGCACACTCTCGGCAAACCCCTCAAATAACATCACCAGACAATTCCTAACAAGGAATCCACGAGGAAAAAGAGACGAAAGAATAAGAATACATGGAGGCGCGACCTAGAGTAAGACACACACACAATGGGACACGCCAGGAAAGGAAAGCACAGGGCCGAGATGAATGGACGATACTTGTTGACGGCCTTTGTCCCAGGCAACCTATACCTTAGACGGCCTATGCCCCAGACGGCCTATGCCCGAGACGGCCTATGCCCCAAACGGCATATGCCCCAGACGGCGTATGCCCCAGAAGGCCAATGCCACAGACTGCCTATGCCAATGCCCCATAGAGACAATGCCCAAGCCGACCTATGCCCCAGCCGCTTTATGCCCCAGCTGGCCTCTGCCCCAGCCTGCCTATGCCCCAGACGACATATGCTCTAGGCGGGATGAAAGGCATACGTGAATTCAACATCTTTGATAATTACAAAAAAATTACTTCTTGCACAGGTTGATCTACTGGTCAGACTGGGGGCTCAACGCCATGATAGAGCGGTCGAACATGGACGGCACGGACAGGCAAACCATTGTCAACTTCACGGGCATTGCCTGGCCCAACGGTCTTGCCCTTGACCTTTCAGGTGAGTCGTTCACTGTCCCGTTACCAGGTCTCCATTGTCTCATGTGCCAATTACATTGTGTGGAGACCAGCTCCAGTGAGTTAAAGACAAAAGTTGCGGCCAGTTCATGTACTTTTTTTATTTGGTAGAGGGGATTTATACTGCTCCTCTTCTTTGCCTTTTCAACTCCCAGCGGGGCATAGGTCATTTGCATTAGTTTAACTGTCAGTGGGGCATGGGGCATTCACAATAGTTTAACTCCCAGCGGGGCATAGGTCATTTGCATTAGTTTAACTGTCAGTGGGGCATTCACAATAGTTTAACTCCCAGCGGGGCATAGGTCATTTGCATTAGTTTAACCCCCAGAGGGGCATGGGTCATTTATATTAGTTTAACCCTCAGTGGGGTATAGGTCATTTACATTAGTTTAACTGTGGGGGTGAAATATTGACATGCATTTAGATCAGTGGTTCTCAACCTTCCTAATGCCGCGACCCTTCGATACAGCTCCTCATGTTGTGGCGACCCCTAACCACAAAATTATTTTCGTTGCAACTTCATAACTGTAGCGTGTATGTGTTTTCCGATGGTCTTCGGTGAGCCCTGTAAAAGGGCCGTTCGAAACCCAAAGGGGGTCCCGAACCACAGGTTGAGAAACACTAATACAGATGAAGACACTGCCAGCTTTAGATCATCTGTTTCCACCCAGAGATATCCAATGGTCTCTGACGTAAAATTCTTGTATCCTGGAAAGGCGTCAGGGGGGATACTTTTCAATAAGTGTATTTAATTCCCACATAATGGGTTAGTGTTTTATGGCCGCCATGTCACTTCACAGAGAACAAGCTGTACTGGGTGGACGCGCACATGGACAGTGTCAGCGTCATCGACCTGGCCACCAACGCAATCACCAAGCTCATCGAGGAGCCCGGGGCGCACTATTTTTCTATGGACGTCATCGGGCCCTACCTGTATGTGACGGACTGGAAGCGAAAGTAGGTCACTGGTATGAAAGTAGGTCACGGGTGTGAAAGTAGGCAATTGGTCAGAAAGTAGGTCATGTGTCTCAAAGTAGGCCATGGGTCAGAAAGTAGGTCATGGGCCAGAAAGTAGATCATTTCTCAGAAAGTAGGTCATGGGTCAGAAAGTAGTTCATGGGTCAGAAAGTAGGTCATGGTTCTGAAAGTAGGTCATGGCTCTAAAGTAGGTCATGGTTTGATGTGCGGGTAATGAAATGTGTGTATATGTCATCAAAAATGATGAAGAAAATTTTCGTCAGTTGCCATTTACGGTATAACGTCCGCATATTGTATTTACCTGTTATCTTTTTACCTAGGGACCATACATTTTTTCCCGCAACCTTATACCTTTTTGTCCGGTAATTATGATCACGACACGAAATAAGATCAAACAAACGGTAGATGTGTTTTCGTCACCAGATGCCATTAATGATAATTAATGTTGAATACTGCCACGGGATGTATAGGATTGTTACTGTCATCTATTCGTATACATGTCATTCTGTATCACCATAAACATGCCTAGTACCACCACTTCTGAAACAACGTCACTGCTTCGCGTTAAGCCATCCAGACACACACACAAAAACAACAACAATAACAACAACAACAAAACAACACCAAACTCTTGTCGTAGCTCATGAACCTGCCCCATTACTGACGATCAAAAAGATTTGTAAATTTTTTTTTTTACAAAGCTATTGTAGGAGGTAACTTTATTTCCCCCCTCCCCCCTCCCCCCTCACCCCCCGACAGTTACTTGAGACGAATGAGCAAGAAAGGGGGTTCACTGGACCAGTTTGGACCGGCCATATTCACTCGGCTCTACGGAATCAAGGGATTAAACACATCAGAAGCGTTTAAAGGTTAGGTAACTTTATCACCCCCCTCCCCCCTCCCCCCTCACCCCCCGACAGTTACTTGAGACGAATGAGCAAGAAAGGGGGTTCACTGGACCAGTTTGGACCGGCCATATTCACTCGGCTCTACGGAATCAAGGGATTTAACACATCAGAAGCGTTTAAAGGTTAGCAAGTGTTACGTAAGCCACTGAACACCGATCTCCTCTCTATTGATCTAGATGTTCCTCTCTCCATTCATCGATTTCATATCTTTTCATCTTCTCCTCTCTATTTATCAATGTCCTTTCTATTCACCTATTTCCTCTCTATTCACCTAATTCCTCTCTATTCATCTGTTTATCTCTCTATTTATCTATATCCTCTAATTATCTCTCAATTCATCTATTATTCCCGCTATTTATCTATTTCCTCTCTATTTATCTCTATAAATCTATTTATCTATATTCATATATCTCTATCTAACCATATAATATCGCGCTTTGAAACTATTTTACCGTCGTATACATTTTTCGTATTTTTATTCTATATTAGTATGCATAATTTCTTTTGTGAATAAATATTTATACAAACATGTTAATATATTATTAAATAAGAGCATTAATTTTTTAAAATTATTTTTTTTTCGAATTTTATTATAACATCGTGATTAACTATGAACTCTGTGTTCCCTGTCACGTGACACGCATTTGATCATAAAATATCATTGTGCCCTGCCAGGTGTGACATCATTCGTCATAACATTTCAGTGTTCCCTGCCAGATGTGACAATTCATTTTATCTTCAAATTTAATTGCCTCGTGCCAGGTTACACATCTTTTTATCATTAGAATATCATTATTCCATTTCCGGTGTGACAATTATTTTATCATTAAAAAAAAAATCATTGCGCCTTACAGGTGTCAGCGTGTGTGTCTACAGCTCGTGCGAGCAGCTGTGTCTCCCTAAGCTCCACAATCGTTACGAGTGTCGCTGCTCAGTTGGTTACGTGGCCAATGGACAATCTTGTGTCAGAGGTGAGTCTGCAGTCAGTCGCTTTAGTCCGCGGGAGGGGGGGGAGGGAGGGAGAGATGATGGTCGTCAATAGCCGTGTGACATTTAGGCTTGGTGCCAGCCAAATATTTGTTGAAATGCCTAGTCAGTTATTAAGTTTCTTTATAAGCTGACTTAAGAACATCTATTGATCATAGGTAAAACATTATAACAACAATAATGATAATAATATTTATAATAATAATTTATAATAATAATAATTTAATAATAATAATAATAATTTAATAATAATAATAATAATTTAATAACAATGATAATAATGATAATAATTATGATAAAGATATTAATAATAATGATAATAATAATAATAATGACAATAATATTTCTATGAATTATTTCTTATTTGGTGAAAATAGTATTCATGTATGAAAACTGCTAAAAATAGATTTACGGTTAACACATGGAGGGGGAGGGGAAAGTAATTTGCTTTTTATTATGTTTTTAATTATTGGTCGGTACATTTTCCTTGAATTATTGTGTGTACATTTGATAACATTTCTTCATGATATGTTTTATATGACAATAGCTTGCTATGACGCATCACGTGGTCGATGCTCTGTATGACAATAGCTTGCTATGACCGCATCACGTGGTCGATGCTCTATATGACAATAGCTTGCTATGACCGCATCACGTGGTCGATGCTCTGTATGACAATAGTTTGCTATGACTGCAATGCGTGTCTATGTTCTGTTCAATTATCTAGAATCAAATATGACTACAGCATCCAACACGACGCCTACCGCCACTGAGCCGACGGCACCAACAGCAACCGACTCCACACCAACGGAGCCGACAACTGCGACGACGTCGCAGAGCACGGACACGCCCACCTCGGACGAGTCCATCACCAAGCTCCCCGTGACCATGACGACGGACTTCGGCGGGGAGTCTGATCCGACGGACTTCGGCATCACGATTGATATCACAACGTACTCTGGAAACGGTGAATACGTATAACATTGGGAATAAGTTTAACATTGGGAGTGATTTTAACATTGGGAATAAGATTAGCATTGTGAATGAGTTTACCTTTGGGAAAAGTTTAACATTGTGAATAAGTTTAACATTGGGAATGAGTTTAACATTGTGAATGAGTTTAACATTGTGAATGAGTTTAACATTGGGAATAAGTTTAAAATTGGGAATACGTTTAACATTAGGAATAAATTTACACTGGGAATAAGCTTAACACTGGGAATCTATAACACTGGTTATAATTTTAACACTGGAAATAAGTTTATCATTGGGAATGAGTTTAACATTGGGAGTACGTTTAGCATTGGGAATGAGTTTAACAGTTAGACTTTGTCAGTTAGCAGAATCGTACTGAAAACTGTGGCGCCTCTCCTCCCCCCCCCCCCAACCACAATAATTTTTAAATTGCGCCCCCGTCAACCCTGACAACCCTATTGTTATAGGGACCTAAGATTCGCGACCAACGCTTAAATATGGTGCACACAGATTTTAAGCCTTGAGATATGGTTTAAACTTTTATCATCGACTTAAAAAAAAAAATACAATTTGGGTCCGTCAATTCCCCCCACCCCCCTCTTTTTTCCCCCTTACTTTTCTGATTATGTCCACCGCACGTGTCTTGTCTTGGCACATCCTAAGTACGCCTATGCCAGTTACGTGCCTTGTCCTGGCACATCCTATGTACTCCTATGCCAGTTTGCACAACTCTATGATCTTTGTAGGCCCCCCGAGGTTTCGGAAGCTAAACCACTGACAGTAGCATCAAAAAAGTCCTGACCTCTCGCCCCCCCCCCTCTGCTGTGGGCGCAAACTACCCAATGTACGCCCCCTGCCCACTGAGATTATTTAGAAATCTTACTTTTTGAGTCTGTATTTAAATTGTGTACATTAACTTAGTGACTACGCCTCTCCTCAGTGACAGTAACTCAGGCTGTGAACACATCCCAGGTGAATGTTTCGGTCGGAGAGGTGACACAAAAATGTAAGTAGGCAAGAGATATGGATGCACACACACACACACTATCAGTAATCGACTAGACTGGATGCACTTGTGCACACGGAATTGCAGGAATGTGCAATGTTACGAGAAAAAATGTCTAAGCTTGATACAGACAGTCATTTTTAATAAAAAATTTGAGCAAGGATCATCGAATTATAGAGTAATACAAATTTAAAAAAAAAAAGCAAACTGAAATTTAACTGAAAAGAAATTCTACACGTTAATGTTGTTCGAGCGATTCTTGGTTTTGTCTGTAAACTGACGACGGCCTATCACGGAGCTTTAGAATCTTCTAACAAAAAAACAAAAAAATGATTTGTTTAAATTGCCTTTTTACGAGAAAGCTTTAGAATATTCTCTTAACAAAGGCAAATTAAAAAAAGAAAAAAAAAAAAAAGATAATTGAATTTTTAATGAAAAAGCAAGAAATGAAGAAAAGAAAGAATAGTTTCATAGTTTTTCAAACGATTGGGGAAATAGAATGAACCGAGCTATGACTTTATTTAAAACATGTAATATTTAAAATATTTAAAAATAAAAAATCCTTATCTGAAAGTGTTTTAGCTGCACAAACTGTCTCCATAATGTCCGTTAATTATTTTAGGCTATTGACAATGTCACAGATTTAAATATTATTTGTGTGGCTCAGGTTTTTAGACATGTCACTGTGTGTGGGTTAATTATTTTTTTAAATGTGCCTTTGTGGATGAGTTTTTTTTTATGTTTCCTTGTGTAGTTATATATATATATATATATAATATATGTATATATAATATATAATATATATACATACATATATATACATATATATATATATATATATATATATATATATATATATATATATATATATATATATATATATATATATATATATATGTATGTATATATATATATGTATATATATATGTATATATATATATATGTATATATATATATGTATATATATGTATATATATATGTATATATATATGTATGTATATATGTATGTATATATATATATGTATATATATAGAGAGAGAGTAGAGTTAATCTTCTTGTACAGATTACAGTCATACTGCCAGCACGTTCACTAATAGAGTCTCACCGTATTTGTGTTTGCAGCATCCAAAGGTATACCGGTTGCCGTCATCGTGGTCATCGTCTGCTGCATTGTGCTGGCTGTCATCATCATAGTTCTGAGTGCTGTCTTCATATCAAGGTCAGACCTTCCTTCAATTTTTAGGATGATTTATTCTTTTGCCCGACACGATCATTTTATTTTTGTCGCAGCAGCGTCTTAGAGGGCATTGTGTTCACCGCAGTTGTGTTTTTTATGTTGTGTTCACCACTGCAGTGTCTAGTGCATTGTGCTCACCGCAGTTGTGTTTTGTATGTTGTGTTCACCACTGCAGTGTCTAGTGCATTGTGCTCACCGCAGTTGTGTTTTGCATGTTGTGTTCACCACTGCAGTGTCTAGTGCATTGTGTTAACCACAGCAGTGTCTAGTGCATTGTGTTCACCACTGCAGTGTCTAGTGCATTGTGTTCACTGCAGCAGTGTCTAATGCATTGTGTTCACCGCAGCAGCGTCTTAGAGTGCATTGTGTTCACCGTAGTTGTGTTTTGTGTGTTGCGTTAATGAAAGCAATAGAGTATCATTTGGACTCCACAGCCAGTGTCCATGGTTTGATCTCCATGCCTCTAACCTCCTTAGCCAATCCTTACCAGTGCTATGCACGTTTGTGTCACTATTTCAGCTGCTTGAGATGTCATTTTATTGTTACCGATCTGTCTTCACGTTAGAAAACTAAAACCCGTTTCTTCAACCATTTAAAGTATTAATTGCATCTTGCAAAGGTAACAATTTTTTTAAAAAACTTGTATGACGATTCATTTGAACAATCTGCTTGACCATACAATGCAGGCGTAGCTATCCGACTCTTACCTTCAAACACGTTCACGACACGAGGCAGCACGCTTTATTTTAAAATGTTAACATCGGAAAATAAAAAATTCGCAAAATATTTAAAAAAAAACGTGCACCCGTGTATAAACCTCTCCCTCCCCTGCTAACTGTTTCACGGCACATATCATGTTAATTCTTACTGTTGTGCTACTTCCTACCTCTTCGTTTATCCCTAGATATCCGCCAAAAGATATTTCTTACCCCCCCCCCCCCCACCGAACTGTGAATTAATTTCTCGTTGTCTTCTTGCAGACGATACAGATACAAAATACGTCACGGAAAGCTCATCGAGGAGAAAAACCCTTCAGATTTCTACAAGATTGCTTTCCCTTCCCCTGGTGAAGACAACGTAACCTTTGACACTGGAACAGGAATTGAAAACCCCATCTACGATTGCCTAAACGATCCCACATCAAATTTGACGTAGAACACATCAAATGTGACGTAGCACTCATCAAATGTGACGTAGAACACTTAAAATGTGATTTAGTACACATCAACTCATAGTATTTGTCTAATCATCCAACGTTCAGCTCTCAACCCACACCAGTGAAGCCAAATGATAATAAAGCTGCCTGCCACAAATCAGGGAATCAACATCGGCCATAAGGTCATAGTGATGATATGTTTTTTAGACTTGTGTCTCAGAAGCAACAAAATTAAAAAAAAAAATGTCTGGTCCAGATAAAAGACAACATTCGGAGGTAACAAAGAGTCATTGATTGCGGCTCTTAATAATTGCAAGAACATCGTCTTTACCATCGTCTTTACCATCGTCTTTACCATCGTCTTTACCATCGTCTTTACAATCGTCCTTACCAATACCATAGTCTTTACCATCGTCTTTACCATCGTCTTTACCATCGTCTTTACCATCGTCTTTACCATCGTCTTTACCATCGTCTTTACCATCGTCTTTACCATCGTCTTTACCAATACCATAGTCTTTACCATCGTCTTTACCATCGTCTTTACCATCGTCTTTACCATCGTCTTTACCATCGTCTTTACCATCGTCTTTACCATCGTCTTTACCATCGTCTTTACCATCGTCTTTACCATCGTCTTTACCATCGTCTTTACCATCGTCTTTACCATCGTCTTTACCATCGTCTTTACCATCGTCTTTACCATCGTCTTTACCATCGTCTTTACCATCGTCTTTACCATCGTCTTTACCATCGTCTTTACCATCGTCTTTACCATCGTCTTTACCATCGTCTTTACCATCGTCTTTACCATCGTCTTTACCATCGTCTTTACCATCGTCTTTACCATCGTCTTTACCATCGTCTTTACCATCGTCTTTACCATCGTCTTTACCATCGTCTTTACCATCGTCTTTACCATCGTCTTTACCATCGTCTTTACCATCGTCTTTACCATCGTCTTTACCATCGTCTTTACCATCGTCTTTACCATCGTCTTTACCA
>CAXITT010000834.1:125049-182302 GCA_964033795.1 Lymnaea stagnalis | reverse complement strand
AAAAAAAAAAATAAATATATTTTAAAAAAATATAAAATTTTATTTAAAAAACATATCTGTTCGAAGCAGACTCTTGTAATGACATTCCACCAAGACTCTTGTAATGACACGACCCAGATCAGGATTACTGCCACGGTTTAATCACATTCAAATGTACATGTTTGTAATTCTTTTTTCTTTTTTAATCTCATATCCTGCCTTTAAAATATGGTTTTGAATACTTTAACTTCTACGTTAGATGTCCCCCGTAAAGATGATCCAAATGGTGTTACATGGCTAAACCGCAGAACGGCTATAACTGTAACAGTGTTAACATATTCCCAGACAGAATCTCTGGTTTCACATCTCAATTAAACAAAAATCTTGTAATGTTACGTCTCCCGCTGTGTTTTAATTTTTTGCTGAATTAAAAATATTGATTTCTGTTTTATAAAAATCGTGGGGTTATTATGCTAAATTAAAAAAAAAAAAAAAAAAAGAATTCGCAATTATTCTCAGAATAAAGAATTTTTTTTTTTTCAAAAATGGTTATTTTGATGCCAGCAATCTCTTCAAGTCTGTCCAGTTTGATTAATTCATTAAATTTTGACCAAAACACATTTAAGAGGTACATTTTTAAGTTTTTAGCATAGAATGTTTAAGTTACAAGGCACATATCTGATCAATCTTTACTTGCCTTAAAGTTTATTTGTGTTTGCTGACCATGAAGTCCTCATCTCATTCTTTTCATTTCACACCCTCTCCTGCTATCTCTGCTACTATCTCTCCTACTTTCTATTTTACTATCTCTCCTACTATCTCTCCTAAGATCTCTCTTTCGATCTATCCTACGATCTCTCATTCTATCTCTCATGCTATCTCTCATACTATCTCTCATACTAATCTCTCCTACTATCTATCCTAAGATCTATACTACGCTCTCTCCTTAGATCTCTCATACTATCTCTTATTCTATCTCTTATACTATCTCTCCTTCGATCTCTGCTACGACCTATCCTACGATCTCTTCCTACGATCTCTCATACTACCTCTCATACTATCTCTCCTACTATTTCTCCCACGATCTCTTATACTATCGCTTATACTATCTCTCCTACTATCTTACCGGTGTTAAGACCCCCCCCCCCCAAACTGCACCAAACGTATTGATATTAGCATCGTGTATTGGATGCTTGACACCAAAAATATCATCGTGTTTTCCGGGGGGGGGGGGTTTAGGAAGATAATACAATTTGAATTTGTGTCCATATTTTTGTTGTATTTCAACTGAGATGATGAAACCCTGGGACCAAGAAACCCCGCTCCAATCGCTAGCATTCCTTAAAGACGTTTCAGTACACTAAGACCTCCTTGCACAGAGTATTTGGCTCAGTGGACGGCTTCACACTTTCCAACATTGGCTGTTTCATTTTCAAGTGTATATAAATGATTTGCAATAGGAAGAATGAAAGGATTGTGTTCGAACCTGTTTAGGAACAACTTGAAACGCTGTCCAGACATACCGACATGACTGATCCTCACGACTATTGACTTACAGCATACAATATTCCTCATCGATGACTTAGAAGGTTATTCGATTCTATATATTTTGAATATGATTGAAACAAATAACGACGACTCAAAATAGAGGGGTTACAACTCCGTGCATTCCATTATAGTAAATAAATGTATTTTCAATTTTAAGACAAATCCTGTAGTTTTCTAGAGTCCAGCCCCCCACCCCACTCCCCATTTTTCCCTATACGCAAAAAAAAAAATAAATATATTTTAAAAAAATATAAAATTTTATTTAAAAAACATATCTGTTCGAAGCAGACTCTTGTAATGACATTCCACCAAGACTCTTGTAATGACACGACCCAGATCAGGATTACTGCCACGGTTTAATCACATTCAAATGTACATGTTTGTAATTCTTTTTTCTTTTTTAATCTCATATCCTGCCTTTAAAATATGGTTTTGAATACTTTAACTTCTACGTTAGATGTCCCCCGTAAAGATGATCCAAATGGTGTTACATGGCTAAACCGCAGAACGGCTATAACTGTAACAGTGTTAACATATTCCCAGACAGAATCTCTGGTTTCACATCTCAATTAAACAAAAATCTTGTAATGTTACGTCTCCCGCTGTGTGTACATTTTTTGCTGCATTAAAAATATTGATTTCTGTTGTATAAAAATCGTGGCGTCATTATGCTAGATTAAAAAAAAAAAAAAAAAAAAAATTCGAAATTATTCTCAAAATAAAGAATTTTTTTTTTTTTTCCCAACCTCTCTTGGTTATCGCTAATAGTACATTGCACAATAGAAGATACATTGATTTTAAAAATTGAACTAACACGTCATTTTTTAAAAAAACAGCACATGTTAAAGCCTTTGCCCCGCCCCTTAGACTTACTACTCTCCCCCCCCCCAACCACCTTTTGTTTGCATGACTCACCTTATTATTTTCTGTCACAATTCTTTTGCTGCCCTCTTTTCAACTAAGTGCTATTTTGTCCCTGTTGATTGTTCACCGACGAAGGCTTCCTGCCGACACGTTTGTTGCTTTGTTGCGTTCCTTTTCAGGTTTCCACATACTTTGTGCTACTCATCCTTGTTTTTCTTCTTCTTTTTACTGCAAAAGCTTTAGTTGAGGGAAATAGGCCATAAAGGCTATTTAAAATTTGTTATACCGAATTACCTTTCTTCAGCGGGACACACGATGTCCACTGGGGAATATTATTGTTATAGAATTTATTAACATGTAAATTATATATCATTTTTCATGTGACTTTTGGTTGCACTGTATTGAGCACTCTAAGCAGGATTGTCAGACATACAGATCGCAAATATGACATTTATGATCAATTGCATAGACATGTATCATTTGATTACTCTTGCTTAATTCATATTTGATGATCCTCATTGACCTGTTTTTATGGACAAATATACATATAAATTCTGCGTCTCTATTTTACCAGGAAATGTTTGACTGTGTCTCTGTAGCTTTTTATTATTACGTCTAAATAAATTTTCAATTCATATTTTCTAATATTGGTTGTGTTTTTTTTTTCTAGTGCTTTTTTTTTTGTTGTTTTTTTTTGTCCCCCGAAACCAAAAAATAGTCCACCTCAGTTAAGAATGTAAGAAACAAGACACACACTTCTGTTAACCTATATACTAATCATCAACAGTGGCGCTACAGCCCATTTATGGTCCTGGCCTGCTCCACCACATTTTTCCATTTGGCTCGATCCAATCCCTTTGGCCCCCATGCTTGGACCCCCCCCCCCCCCCCCCCCCCCCCCCCCCCCCTCTCAGACTTGGTCGACCGGCGAGCCGTCTGCCTCTTAGGTTCCTGCCTGTAGATCACATTTGTTCTGAGCTACAATCAAGGTATCCGGTTCAGCGGAGTCTGCCTTAAAAAATATTTTCGTCCATCATGGTTCACAGATAATGTTGCTGTACTCTCTTTGGGGACACCCCTGTCTCCGTTTGACAAGCTGCGTGTTTCTCTTGTTAAAACTCTTGTGTACACTACATACTACATACCCAGGATAAAGTCGTCTAAACAAGAAATAAATGAAAGATAATACATTTGGCACAAATGACCTAATTACAATGTCAATTTTTTTTTTCAATTTTATCATCATTCACTCCAATGCCTGCTAATGTTTTCAAACTGATTCGGGAGCACTTCAGCACTCAATCTTAGAATATTCTTATAAATAATTTTGTTACAAATCTGGATTAAAAGACCCAGTGTTGCAGTGGCGTAGCGAGGGTGTTTGGCGCCCGGGGAAAAGATTCGCGCCCGGGGACAAGATCCATTTTAAAGCGCCCCCTTTTCTTTGTTTCAACTCTCAAACCCATTATTTTTACCAATAATATAATATCAAAGCACATTTTGGCGCCCCTAACTAGCTTGCGCCCGGGGACATCTGTCCCCCCCCCCTGCGCCCCCTCGCTACGCCTTTGCAGTGTTGCAATGATAACGCTTCTCTAGTCGGGGTGCCTTTTGCCAAAGTAGCAACGTCCAAACGAGGGAGGCCGATAACTAAAAGTCACCTGACGCCGAGTCTCGGGTGGTCGCGTCACTCCGAGAACACAAGTCTCTATTTAAAGGTATTTTACTCACGAACCAACGTGAACATTTTAAGAACAGGTGATTAGTCGTCAGAATGCCATATGTAGTATGCGTGTGAAGAGTGCCAGATGTTATTGGTAACATAATAAATGTACCGGGAAGTATTGAGATGAGCAGCACAGGGAAAATAAAACACAAAAAAAAACACTATTTCTTTAAGATTGGCTAGTAGTTAACAGATTTGCCTTGGACCAAAATTACCTTTGATAGCAAATGAAATATTTTTAATTAAGCAACAAAAAAACTATTTCTTTAAGATAGGCTAGTAGTTAACAGATTTGCCTTGGACCAAAATTGCCTTTGATAGGAAATAAAATATTTTTTAATAAAGCAACAAAAAACTATTTCTTTAAGATAGGCTAGTAGTAAACAGATTTGCCTTGGACCAAAATTGCCTTTGATAGCAAATAAAATATTTTTAATAAAGCAACAAAAAAACTATTTCTTTAAGATAGGCTAGTAGTAAACAGATTTGCCTTGGACCAAAATTGCCTTTGATAGCAAATAAAATATTTGTTAAAAAGTAAATGATAACGTAAACTTTAGATACACGACATGATAACTATAACATCATTGAGATCGTAACAGTAAATTAAATAAAAGGGTTGCCACTCCCTGGGGAAATAAGCCGAAGATTTACGACTGATTGTACCTTATAGCTGAGATCATCAAAGAAGAAAAATACTACATTCAAAAGAATTTCACGTGACGGAACGAGCAGCATTTGTTGTGTGCTGCTCAAGATAATTATTTTACTGATAATGATTTGTGTAATGTGCAATTAATGTTTGATGTATTACAATGTAAAATGTTATTGTTTACTGAAACTCCTCCAAGAGTCATTCATTGTGTCGTTATATTCACGATATGGAGGTTTTAAGACAACACTGATTTCAGCTTCCAAACAGGTTACCATACAGCGATCAGTTGCCCCCCAACCCCCCTCCACAACACCCGATACATCCACCCCACCCCTCACCCCACCCCAAATCTCATCGGAATACGACACCTCAACCAACGGGGACCAAAGCTCAGGCCTTACATTAGTGACCAATTAGGTCTCAGTTTTCGGCCGTTTACAGCTCTGGGTTTCTCCGCGCGACCGCAAGCTCTTCCTTGGCGACATTTGGCTTTCGAGATTTTTTCAAATGCCAATAACAGTGTTGAGAAAAGAGGACGAGAGTGGTGAAGATTTAGCGTATAGCGCGGACAATCAAGTCTTTAGATTACCTTTCCTTGACGAGTGCCAGAGAGCAGCGTTTCCCAAACATTTGAACTATCTTGCACACACAAATTCATCTTTGTTTTATCACTCCTCTTATTTCGAGCCGCACTTAAATTTCGTTTAAGCTCCACGAGCTTCAAGCTCCACCGTAACTAGTGTAAAGCGTATCTCTCGTTGATTTGCGGCACATGGGTACACCACCAACGCTCCCAGTTTGAGGAGCGCTGCTCTCGTGGTAGAAATGGCAGATGGTGCCTTAAAGATGTGGGAGACGTTGTTCGTATAAAACGGTGGGAGACTTGTGTAACCAATTGTAGTAAGTGGCGTTGGTAGTCCGAAGACATCTGGAGGTTTCTTCACATCTCTCGTCGTTTAGGCCTAACTGTTCCACAAGGTCACCTAGAGAAGGTAAGGTTTCATTATATTGAATGGCCTGTGGCGAATCATTCTCCAAGTGTAGTTTTTGCGATATTTGACTTTAATGAAGGCCGTTAAACAATTTCGCAAATTTTTTTTCGTAATAATCACTTTATACAGAAACTTGATATGTACTTCTCGTTGACTTATAATATTCATATAGATATTTTATTTTAAAACGCAAAGTACAAAGTAATTGATGAATCATTAATTGCGTGAATTAAATTTATTTTCAATTATATTTAAAGCGCCGCACCTTGAACGCGCCTAGAGTTTGTCAACGGGGCACAACCCAATCCGCGATGTGATCCCGGTCGTGAAGAGGAAGATACGTTGGTCGGTTGTTGTTGCAAATTGGTCTCAAAACGAACCCAAAAAAAAGGGATCCATTGTCGTGCGTAAGTGACTAATCGTGAAGGAGAAACCTGCCCGGAAAAAGGTTGGCAGAACAGTTACCCGGACAGATCTCACGAGACGGGACCAGGTAACCCGGATATGACACCTATGGGAACGAAAGTTCATCTCCTAATGGAAGTGTCTAGAATCAACGGAAGACAAAGTCCGGTCGAGCAGTCATTTTTATTTTTATTTTTACAAAAAGAAACACGCACATGTTCTCAAGAACAGTGACCCCCCCCCCACACACACACAAATGGTGGTCCATGGAAAGGAAACCATCCGTCGTGGGTTATCGTTGCCGGTCCGCAAACCATGAATAATTTATGGTCAAACAAAAATAAAATGAAAATGTATTTAATGTATCTCGCACCAGTCACTTGTGCATTTTCAAGACATCTCCAGCGGTCCGCGAAACTTAAACGTTTTGGGAAATGATGCTCCAGAAGGAGCTGCGCATGCCCTAAAGGTCTCCGGACATCCCTTTAATAGTTCATCGGCAATACGTCTTTTCGGCTATTACTTCAGAGACAGTTGATCACTCGTACAGGATACAGGCTGGGGGAAAAGCTCGGCGAAGCCATTTATGCCTGCCAGGATATTGTGTTGTAAAACATTTTTCTGACCTACGATAATCAAGATTTTTATAAGGAAGAGTAGTTCTCTGACGTAATTCATATGTACTTACAGGCCGAGGAGATTTTCCCCTTCCGTTGGTAGAATACCTTTTTCAGAACACTGTTACATGTACTTAGGCTCTCTTTTAAACCCGTTTCTCAGACTTTTGCTTTACAATTTTTCCAACACGGTCACCCTGTACACATAGGTCTCCTTTGCATGCGGTCATCCCCTTTTACGTTTACTAACGTATGTGCAAAAGTCATGACCAACTTTTGAGTACCTTTTCCTCCGTGAAGAGAGGGCTTTTTAGTTCTGGTACATCGTTTACATTATCCTGATCATAAGATGACATTATCCTTATCATCAGATTACATTATACTGATCATAAGATGAAATTATCCTTATCATCAGATTACATTATCCTGATCATAAGATGACATTATCCATATCATAAAATTACATTATCCTGATCATAAGATTACATTATCCTGATCATAAGATTACATTATCCTGATCATAAGATGACATTATCCTTATCATAAGATTACATTATCCCGATCATAAGATTACATTATCTTATTATCATAAGATTACATTATCCTGAACATAAGATTACATTATCCTTATCATAAGATTAAATTATCCTGATCATAAGATTACATTATCTTGACCATAAGATTACATTTTGCTGATCATCATAAAACTTTTGTATCGTCTGACAAGATTCACCAGGATGATCTCACGGAGTTACTTCCTCTTGTTTCTGCTCCTAGCCACCCAGATTCTCACCGTGCTCGGAGTTTGTCGAAAGAAAGAAATCTACGGCAGTGTGGCCATCCCAGGGTATGTTGTGCGCAAAATATTTGTGTGCAATATATGTGCGCAATATATTTGTGCAGTTTATTTGTGCTATACATGTGTGCTATATATGTGTGCAATATTTGTGTGCAATATATGTTTGCAATCTATGTGTGCAATCATGGGCGCCCGCAGAAAACTTTCTGGGGGGGGGGGGGCGGCAAAAAAGATCGATTAACTTTCCAGGGGTGGGGGGTCAAATTTTTTTAGTAATGTTTTAATATAGTTTTAATTTACTGTAGCGTATTTGTATGGTGAACGAACGGATAGGACATCAGCTTAGTTATTTTCTCTTTATTTTATCTTTACTTTAATAAATTTTTTCTCTATTTTTGTCTAAATTTTTTTATCCAATCAATCCAGGGGGCAAGTGCCCCCCTTGCCCCCCTTGCCCCCTGCGGACGCCCATGTATGCAATGTATGTGTGCCATATACGTGTGCATTATGTGTGTGCAGCGTTAGCTCTAGCTTATGAGTGCAACTAATATAGTTTTCAGTTTGTTTGAAATTAGAGCCAACGTCAAGACATGTGTGACAAGTAAATAAATAAATATTATCAATTTATACCTACCGAATTTCCCATTGTGGTAAATAGTCCATCAAACTGTGTTGGGTAAAATATGGTCAACATTACGTAACTCGGAAGATTTAAAAATTAAAACAATTTTAAGACTTTTGATCACATCTTACTAATGCAAACGAATATGCACTTGTGCATCTCTCAGCTACACACAAAATGGAATCCTTTTCCTAAATCAAATACCTAGGAAATTTAATCATATGTTTTTTTTTAAATTAGATGTATTTTAGGGAATTTGAGTGGTCTTTATAACCAAGGGACAAACATAAATTCCTAACTAGCTTCTAATTAAACTTCGAATGTATAAATTTGATTCTTCAATTATTTATGGTTATTTATCATAAACAAAACATTCTGCTTCATGAGTAGCCCGTAACTATTCTTAAGGATTTTGTGTGTGAAATTTTCATCTTGAAACTGAACTCTGAAATCATCTAATGAAGTTGTATGATGTTGTGAAAAACGTCATCTTAAATCTTGTCTATTTGGACAGACATCATCCCATCCCATGGAGATACAATATCTGTGTGGACAGCACGACGATTTCACCCGAGCCAAGCTTGACCAATTCAGAGTAGGTAGACACATCTGTCGAATTTTAAATTCAGATTAGGCAGACACATCTGTAGATTGTTGAGTTCAGAGTAGGTAGACACATCTGTAGATTTTTTAGTTCTGACTAGGTAGACGCATCTGTGGATTGCTGAGTTCAGAGTAGATTGACACATCTGTAGATTGTTGAGTTCAGAGTAGGGTGACACATCTTTAGGTTATTGAGTTCAGAGTAGGTATACACATCTGTAGATTGTTGAGTTCAGAGTAGGGTGACACATCTGTAGGTTATTGAGTAGATATTCACATATTATGTAGATTGGTGATTTCAGAGTAGGTTTACACATTCGTAGAGTCGCCATGTAAGCCACCAGTTAAGTGTAGGTGGACACATGCGTAGATTGAACAGTTAAGTGTAAGTACACACATTTGATCTTTGGTTGCGGAACAATAAAAGTGCCAGGGTGAAGGGGTGCAGGCTAGATTGACTAACGGTTGAACTATTTGTAGGGGAAAAAAACAACTGGCTCCTTGTCTTCACTTTTTGGTCAAAATACAAAGGGACAAAATCAAACGAATTACAAGAATATTTTCAACCTTGACTCTATTTGAGCACATCAGCGACTTCTGGCTCCTAATGACAAGGCATTAACGCTTCACATAATATATAACAACAAAATATGCACGAATAAGCCACTGGGTGAGGGCTTAAAGGTATATGAGATCCCTACTAAGGATACTCTGCTGGTTTGGGTAGAATTTTAACATTATATTTTGAATCCATTTTTATTTAATTCAGTGTTATTTTCTAGTTAGCTATTGTGGACATAATGAGACGAAGAAGGGAGGAAAAAAATCATTAAAAAAAAAAAGGTAATAATGTTGTACATTTGTGTGAACTCAATCTAAATCTTACAGCTAAACACATGAAGCGTTCAGAACTTCTTGCTTACCAACTACTAAGATCAGAATGTTTTTTATTTTTTTTTATTTTTAATTTCAGGGTTGCTGTTTTCGTTCGAGAGTGTTGTGGGTGCAGGGTCTCTAGCGTGACGGGAAGGGAGGTAAGCGATTATTAATTTTTTTTTTTTTGGATGGAGGTGGGTTGGGGTGGGGGTGGGGGGTGGGGGAGGGACGGGGTTTTTTTTTTTTTTTTTTAAAATTTAATAAATAAAAAAGAAAAAAAAGAAAAAAAAAAAAAAAAAAAAAAAAAAAAAAAAATGAAGTTCCGTAGAAAGACCTTTCATAAGGGAACAAAGAACAACAAATGGGGGGCTTCTGGAGACTTTTTTTGTTGTTCTTCTTCCACCCGTTGTACAGAAACATGCGATGTCTTTACAGAAATAATTTCCTTAAATTGGATAGTCTCTACCCTTTTAAGTATTTGATGTTAAATGGTTTCAGCACATGCGACACAACATCGTTTGACCTTGTTTGACGTGGTTAGGTTAGACTTCTTCTCTGAGCCCTCATTTTCACTTTAGTCCCCGACGACGTATGCAGGGTTGGCATTTCCTACACTGATTTTTGCCATCGCAGCACGTATTAAGTTTTGATTTCCTAACATTTGGCCAAACAAACCATGACATTGGTTCAGTAGAGTGACATTAGAGGAACGAAACGTATCTGGAGAGCTTTTGATTTTATAGTTTGATTGTAGTATCTCTTTAAATCTCCACCAAATCTGTAAGAGGTCAGAGGTCATAAGGACATTTTTTAATATCAGTTGAACGAACATAAGTGAAAAAACGGTCCAATTTTTAGTGTTTAAACACAAGAACTAACTTTTAGTGTTTAAACACAAGATATAACTTTTAGTATTTAAACACAAGATATATCTTTTAGTGTTTAACACAAGATATAGCTTTTAGTGTTTAAACACCAGACATACCTCTAAGTGTTTAAACACAAGATATAACGTTTAGTGTTTAAACAAACGTATAACATTTAGTGTTTAAACACATGGCATAAGGATTGATGTTTTTTTAAAAAAAAAAACATGGTAGAACTATTGATTGTTTCAGCTGCGAGTTCAGCCGTTGTCGCCAGGTACGTCGAGCCGCGTCATCTACCTGCCAGAGATACGGGCCTGTGAATGCATTCCCTGTGACAGTTCAGTCTTCAACTGGGTCGACTACTTCCGGTCTCTGGAGCACAAGAGGAGAAAATAACAAAAGCCAAATAAACAGTTCGGATTCTTTAAAAAAAATAAAAAATTCTTCAATCTCTTTTTTTCTTCTTCTCTCTCTTGCTGGATTGTTTCGTTCCGTGCTTTCGTTTCGGTTCGAATTCTCATGAAGTTTTTTTTTTTTTTAAAATTCTACGTCATTAAACTGTTGACGTAACTAGTGTAAGAAGGCGTATGTTGGTTGGTTTAATACGGTAAGGTTTCCTCTCCGATAATTTGGAAAATGATTTCATCATTCGCAGCAGACTTCAAAACTTTATAATACTTCGCCGACTTCTAGCATTGCATCGTATTCCACAGACTTCTAGCATCTCATCATATTCAGTAGGCTTCTAGCATTTTCTCATATTCAGCAGGCTTCTGGCATTTCATAATATTTAGCAGACTTCTAGCAATTCATCATATTCAGTAGGCTTCTAGCATTTCATAATATTTACCAGACTTCTAGTATTTCATCATATTCACTAGGCTTCTAGCATTTCCTCATATTCAGCAAGCTTCTACCATTTCATAATATTTAGCAGACTTTTAGCATTTTATCATATTCAGTAGGCTTCTAGAAAATTATCATATCCAGTTGACTTCGAGCGTTTCATCATATTCAGCAGATTTGAGCGACTATTGGTTTTAGAGATCGGAAATACAATTAAAAGAATCTAAAAAAAAACGAAGAAAATTATTAATTGAACCAAATTGACGGACCACATACGCTAGTGTATTTATTTGTTTATCCACTGGTGTGTCCGATTGTGTGTCCGATGGTGTGTCCGATGGTGTGTCCGATGGTGTGTCCGATGGCGTGACCACTGGAGTTTCCACTCTAACGTTCACTGGCGTGTAAGCTTGAGTGCTCACTTTTGTGCTCGCAGGAGTGTTCTCTGGTGTGTCCGCTGGTGTATCCGCTGGAGTGTTCTCTGGTGCGTCCGCTGGAGTGTCCGCTGGAGTGTCCGCTGGTGTGTTCAGTTGAGTGTCCGCTGGTGCGTCCATCGGCGTGAATGCTGGTGTGTCTACTTCAGCATTATATTCTTGTATCTTGCTTGAAAAAAAAAGGAAAAAAAAACTGAAGAAAAAAAATGTTAACCGACAAATAAGATCTTCGACAAGACCAAGGGAGATAAGTGGATAGAAACAAAACACAACTCATTTTATCAAGGGAATGAACTGATCAAGTGCAATGCTTACGTTACTAGCTATTGATTCTCTGACGCCAACATTGTCCTTGCCACAATTCTTTACAATAATGCGATAAAATGGAATAAGAAAAAAAAAAAAAGGAATGTTATGCATGCATAAAATTATGAAATTTCAAGGGAATTAACTCCCCACAGAGCAGCTGATTGAACATTTCTCCTACGTGGCTCGGTAGGAGGCTTTGGCTTGTACTAAAAATGTTAAACTTATTCATAACTATTTTTAACTACGTCTTTTTTTTCAATGTCTACAACAGTTCAACCAAATGGGGAAAAAGGGGATTGTTGCTCCATTTAAGTTCCATTTAGAAAATAGGCAGGTATCTGAGTTGGGGTGGGTGGGGGTGTGGGGTGGGTGGGGGGTGTGGGGTGGGTGGGGGGATGTTGCAAAACAGCTAAGACAAAAGTCATACAATATTTCTCATGAAAAATTGACTTTTTAAACATGAGACGTATTTATTCAGACTAATGTGTGGATGGCCTTCAACTAAAGATGAAAAGAGTTAATCAGTCGACGGTAAAGCAGTTGGTTGCATATGTCTTGGAAATATTAGAAAAAGTGAACACACATTCACGATTGGGTTCCTTCTTAACATTTTGTTAAATGAATGATAATATTTTTTTGTTTTTTTTGTTGCTGTTTTTTTTTTTTTTTGGCATTCACATCCTATTTGTTGTTTAAGAAGTTTGCGATTTTCGATCTACCACCAGGGAAACGAAGTAAGGGTATATTTAAAATGATCCGGCACAGTCGGGGGCAAGCTGAGAACTTCGGAGACGATCTTGTGCCAGCTACTAATCACACCACAAGCATCTTATTGCAACCCCGATTATCGTATCGAAAGCCCAGTCATCGTATGCCGGCAAAATAATCTTATCAGCCGCAAAGCATCGTTTCACACCCTAGACATCTTATCAAATCCCAATCATCTTATCCTAGGCATTGTAATTATTAAGTATGTAACGTATTGAAATTAATAATGAATTCCGTCCCTTTTTATAACATTTGTTTGTTTTTTGTTTTTTTTCCGAAACATTTGCATTTGTATTTTGTGCAATCATTATTAAAGCTTTACCAATATATATTGTTCGTGTTTACACACATCATTTGTGTCTCATTCATCTAATAGAAAGCTTTCTCGCAGTCCAACCCACTTATCAAATGTAAAATATGGGTTGAGGACTTCTACGTTCAGCAAACGTAAATGAAGATTGAACGAGATTTTTACCTGTTACCGAAATATTAAATGCTAACAATTTTAAAGAAGCTTTTTAATCTATTTGGTTAAAATAACAAAAAAAATGTTATGTATGAATCAAACTGGCCAGACTTGAAGAGAATGCTGGGATCAATTAGACTTTTCTTTTTTTTTCTTTCTAATTGTATTATCTGAGATGTCGAATGAAATTTTTCCTTCAAAAAAAAAATTTAATTTAATGACGCCACCATTTTTATACAGCAAAAATCAATATTTTTAATGGAGCAAAAAAAAAAAAAAAAAAAAATAATTACACACAGGGGAAAAAAAAAAAAAAAAAAAAATTTTAAAAGAAAAAAAAAAAAAAAAAAAAAAAAATATGTACACACAGCGGAAAAAATAAAGTGAAAAAAGATTTTTGTCGTTGGAGAGGTGAAACCAGAGATTCTGTCTGGGAATATGTTACACTGTTACAGTTATAGCCGTTCTGCGGTTTAGCCACGTAACTTCATGTTGATCATCTTCACGGGGACAAGTAACAGAGAAAATAATATGGTCCAAAAATTATTTTTAAGGCAGTGTATGAGAGAGAAAAGAATGCACATTTGAATATGATTAAACAACGGCGATAGTTCTGAGCTGATTGGTGGTGTAATGTCATCACAAGAGTCGGAGTCGTAAAAGCGTCTGTGTTTAGTCTTATTATTACTTTACTTAGACAACATAGCCAAACATTCAGTGCCAGGAGGTTTTAGTTCATTGAGAGTTCTAATAAGGAGAGCATGCGATGGGAACAGGCTTCTTGGTCCCGGGGCTTAATCATCTCAGTGGAAAAATAAAAATGGATTTGTAGACGTCTTGACGACCGATTTGGAGAATAGCAAGCGAACTGGCGTGCTGATGATGGACTTCTCAAAGGCATTGTACAGTGCCAATCATAGTTTGCTATGACACAAACTTCAGAAACATGGATCTCTAGCTTCCTCCGCGACCGATGCCAGGCAGTCGACGGCACAACCTCCTTCACGTGTCCCCCAAGGGCTCTGTGCTGGGCCCCTGTCTGTTCCTAGCGTATATCAATGACCTGCCCGAGAAGCTGATCTCCCAAGAAAGACTGTTAGCAGACGACCCGGCGGAGTATAGGACGATCGCCAGCAGTACTGACCAGGACCAGCTGCAAAAGGACATCAATCGGTTATTTGAGTAGAAGATGAGCTGGGACGTGGAATTTCATCATGTAAAGTGCCCGACCCTGTCAGTCTCCAGAAGTAAATCCCCTCTAGACCACCCTTACGAATTGCATGGCCGTATTCTGGAGCTAATTTCCACCGTAAAGTACCTCGGTGTAACCATTCAAAAAGAGGTCTGATTTGGACGAGCATATTAACAATGTGTGCAACCGGGCAAATAAGGCCCTAGCGTTTCTGAGGCGAAATCTAAGGAACGGCAATTCCAGCGTGAAAGAAAAAGCCTACAAAGTCTTTGTCTAGCCTGCTTTTAGACTAAGCATATTTAGTCTAGTCGGGGATCCATTCACCCAGAAGAGCATAGTCAGGTAGGAGGCGGTCCAGCGACGGGCAGCCCGCTTTGTCCTGCATGCCCCCCCCCCCCGACAGTGACGAGGCCATGGCAGGTAGTTCGAGCTCATAGCAACAAGAACTCAGTGAAAGAACATCTCATTCCTACCAAAGACAATCAGAGACTGGAACAAGCTTCCAAAAGCAGCAGTTGAGGAGATTACACATTTGCGTCTATTGTCTCCTGTCTTCCAACCCCCAGTTCTTAATACATCACTAAGTAGCCCTAGCAACCAGTGAAGTTGCATTACGAAACCCTCTACAAACATAGGAGCCAGAATGATCAATACATTGATCGTGGGTTCTCAAAATATAGAAGACGAGAAATGGACACAACTTCAAATGTAATTATTTTATTTAAAAATTCCCGTAAAAGCCATTTCAATGATCTCACGTATGTTTGTGTGTGACGCATACAATGATCCGTGGGTTACACCGAATGCTTTATGATCGGAACATTTTATCTGGACCAGAAAAAACACACATTTCTGTTGTTTCCAATAAATAAGTCTAAAAATATCACTGCTATGATCTAATGGCCGATATTGACCCCTGAGTGGTGTCAGACTACTTTTGTCATCATTTGACTTCACTGATGTGGATTGAGAACTGAGCGGTGGATGATTAGACAAATACGATGAGTTGGTGTGTTCTACTTCACATTTGATGTGGGATCACTTAGGCAATCGTGGATGGCATTTTTCAATTCCTGTTCCGGCGTCAAAGGTCACATTGTCTTCACCAGGGGAAGGGAAAGCCAAGCAATCTTGTAGAAATCTGAAGGGTTTTTTCTCCTCGATGAGCTTCCCGTGACGTATTTTGTATCTATATCGTCTGCACGTAGACTACAGGAAATTAATTAATTGTTCCGTGGGGGTGGGGTTGGGGGGGGGGACAGCTTATTTTACTGATCTGACGTACGTCTGTTAATTAAATGGTATTAAATAGTTAAACTATTAGAATAAAAATAATGTGTAACCTAATTAGTGTGAGGAAATAGTTAGCAGCCGAGGTGCACCCCGTCTGTGTTTGACGATCATTTACTGTCTGAGTCTTTGGGTTAAATTTGAAAATAAAATGTTGCTTCTGAATGAAATGGATGTTTTCGAATTCGAAGAAAACGCGAGTGAGGTAATCGTAATCGACATTTTATGCTCCAACGAATAGTTTCAATGAAACTTTACAAATGATTATAAACTGAATTACGTGTGCCACTTATGCAAGAACCTCCATGTCTTCAACTTACTTAATGCCCTCGTGCTATGCTTAACCGATTCCTGACTCCACATAACAGGTTTTGCCATTTCAAAGTCGTGGGAACCTCACATCGCATTACGCAATGCTACTATTTTTAGACAATGTTTTACAAAAATATAGCTTCTAACAATGTATTTCCGCATATATATATATATATATATATATATAAGTAACAATTTGTAAATGATTTCGTAAAATAAAGTCGACAACACGTTTTCGTCTAGGTTGAGACCCACTGTGCTAGCTCACATTAACCTAGAAGTACCAAGCAGCTGTTGAGAGCTTGGCCAAACGGAACACCAGGATGTTCCTTTAAATATTCATCTCTCAATGAGATTGCCCAGACTGTATACCCCCGGATGTTCTATTAATAAATTTCTGCCATTACATGAAAAACTCTTAATGTACACACTTACAAGCATCTCAAGGCAAGTATTAAAAAAAAAATTAATGCTACTTTCCTTTAACTATTCCTAATGTTTGGAGCTATTTCATTATTCCATCATTGTTTTCCCAATTCTAACTTTAAAAAAAAAATCGTATCTTTGAACACTTAAGTTATTTTCATGACATGATCCGTTCGCTTTATCTACCCGTCAGACAACTTATACAATTAACGCACAAAGCGCCGTACTTAGAATCCCCCACCCCCCGGGGCCACTCCCCTCCCCCCCCCCCAACTGATGTCTACAACTGCCAGTCTACCAAACTGCTGGGAAAACATTGATTAATTATCCGGCGCACCACACTTACCAGCCATCCTGGGCCCCAGGGGGCGCACGCCCCCTGACCGACATCCCGGAAATGAAAGTTGACAGCTCAGGCCTGACACAAGTCGTCTCCCTTCTTAATGAAATTCCTGCCCACCCCCTTTCCACACCCCCCTTCCCTCTCACCGTATCGATTCTAAAGTTAGGATGAGTTCAGTATCATGTAAGGACATCTGTAGCATCGTATAAGGGCATCTCAGTATTTATTAGTAAGGACACATCAGTCGTATGTAAGGACGAATCAGCATCATGTAAGGACATTGCAACATCATTTTAGGACACAATAATATTATTTAAGGGCACACCAACATCAAGTACAACAGCAAGGACAAAGCAATGTCATTGAAGGACAGTTCAGCATCATGCAAGGACATACTAACATTATTTAAGAACATAAAAACATAATGTATGGATTTTAGTATCCGAAAAGGACATATTTGTATCATGTAATGGACGTAACAGTATTATGTAAGAACATATCAACATCATGTATGGATTTTAGTATCCGATAAGGACATATTTGTATCATGTAATGGACGTAACAGTATTATGTAAGAACATATCAACATCATGTATGGATTTTAGCACCCGATAAGGACATATTTGTATCATGTAATGGACGTAACAGTATTATGTAAGAACATATCAACATCATGTATGGATTTTAGTACCCGATAAGGACATATTTGTATCATGTAATGGACGTAACAGTATTATGTAAGAACATATCAACATCATGTAATTGACATAGCAGTATTTTGTAAGAACATATCAACATCATGTAATTGACATAACAGTATTATGTAAGAACATATCAACATCATGTAATTGACATAACAGTATTATGTAAGAACATATCAACATCATGTAATGGACGCAACAGTATTATGTAAGAACATATCAACATCATGTAAAAAAAAAACTATTAGTCACGTCTTTAGAATGAGATTTGGGCGAGGGGGAGGACACTGGTTAACTTAGAATTTCTTTTCAATGAGCAATTACATAGAGTCATTCTTATTATATTTACGATAATTCATTTTTTAAAAAATCTTTCTAATAAGCTGTTACAAAAACTCGTTCAATAATCTTTCGGATACGTTGTTCCAATACATTTTTAAAACTCGTTCTAATATCATATTGAAGCAATACATTTTCTTACATTTTTCTTTTCAATAAGCTATTACAATAATTCATATTTTTGTTTTTTTTAAAATCTTTCCAATGAGTTATAAAATAATTCATTAAAAAAAAAAAAAAAAAATTCCCATAAACTATATCAAAAACTCATTTAAATAATAATTTTTGATTTTCTCCGAAAATGTCCTTTGTGTGTGTGTGTGTGGGTGGTGTTTTTTGTTTTGCTGGCACAAACTGGGTGAAAGGAGAATGCCGAGAGCAAAGGTCAACTTGATGTGAGGCCAAAAAAAAAAAAAAAAAATGGGTTTTAAATTATATTTTTTTATTTTCTCCGAAAATGTCTTTTGTTGGTGTGTGTGTGGGTGGTGTTTTTTGTTTTGCTGGCACAAACTGGGTGAAAGGAGAATGCCGAGAGCAAAGGTCAACTTGATGTGAGGCCAAAAAAAAAAAAAAAAAAATTGGAGACGCCAAGGAAGCGTCTTTTAGCGTCCGAGACACATGACGTAATCACAATGGTGATCTCAAAACAAAAGACGAGGCAATTCTCTGTCCAATCACATGACCGAAAGCTGGGGCTTAAGGTGGGATGAAAAGTCCGGTAGGAATGTGAGACGGGGGTGATGTCAGGAAAGGAGGATGGTATGTTTGTGATGGAGTTAGAATGGAAGGTTGGTTTGTAAAGGAGGGGAAGGTATGTTTGTAAAGGAGGGGAAGGTATGTTTGTAAAGGAGGGGAAGGTATGTTTGTGATGGAGTTAGAACGGAAGGTCGGTTTGTAAGGGAGCGGAAGGTATGTTTGTGATGGAGCTAAATGGTGGGTTAGTGTTTAAGGGTGAATATGTAGCGATGGTTTATTAAAGGAAGGAGGATCTGTAACGGATTCTTGGTTTGACAAGAATGTAGAGGTAGACAGGCGATACAGTTGTGACTTCCTGGCAGGATTTCACCATTCACTGCTCAGCGAGTTAGTGTAAGATTACAGAACTTAAGAAAACAACTTGACCGCAGGAAAATGTTAACTGTTCCACAAAAACAAAACAACAACAACATTACATGTACACCTATGTGCACACTTTGTTGCACCCTGAAAGAACTGAACATTTTGGTTCATTTGTCAACCATGGTTTGGGGGGGGGGGTGAAATTATAATGGTACCTACAATAAGAGAAGATAACTTTTAATACACAAAAGATTTATTATTATAGCACAGTCAATGTCCAATTTCAATGGTTCTCAAATTTATTCTTGCCTTGGACCCTGTTTTTCAATGGTTCTTAAATGTGTTCAAACCGTGGATTGTATATTTTTTTTCTTTTTTTGTTATTAAAAGTTGAACGTTTGATAACGTCTTCAAATGTTACCGTTTATAAATGTTATTGTTTGACCCTCCGCACGCTTCAAATAAACAAAATAAAAAACAAACAAACAAATACTACCAAAGAGCCATGAACCCAAATTTAGAATTTTCATGTCTTCAAACTCTACATTGTTACAAACCTCTTCTTAGTTAATAGGTTTGTTGGCTTCGTTATCTAGGGGTTTATTATAAACACTTCACAAACTATAAATTCGTGTATAAAATACATTTATTCATCCAACTAAGTCTTCAACTGCCATTTCATTACTCAAAAGAACAACACTCTACCACCATCTACAATACTAATACGTCACATCCCTTTCTACACAATACGTCACAAGATACTAACAATAATAGATAAAACAACACACATAATCTCAAACCAACACGCAATCACACTATACACTCAAGTCCCTAACATACATGAGGATCGCTTTAAAAACACCTTAATTATGATCACATTGACCACGTGATCATAGAAACAGCGAGTGACGAATGTTAACGCAACCCCATTAAATACCCGAAGACTCGTCTTTAAGGGTCAAATGACCACTAGGCGTAGGCGACTTTGTGAAATAAAAGAGCTAAAATTGAACAACGAAAAATGCGCCATTTCCAAGACACGTCATTTGACCCACCACAAAAAAAAAATAAAAAAAAATGACATAAAAATAATGATGCACGTGTCACATGACCGGAAGTAGTTTTCTTCAGGAAATGGCCACGACCGCGCGAACTCTGTAACCGGAAGGCCTCTCATTTACTCTTACTACTAAAAAAAAACAACTGAAATTGGAGAAGGCATCGGAATAAAATAAAATAAATAAAAACACAGAAATCGATTAAAAAAAATGAGTGTACAAAAAATGATTTCAATGAAATCAATTTTCCTCACGTGAACTTGAGATGAATAATATGATTTTTTTTTCGTTTGATCCTCCTATCCAATTGGCACTTTTCTTAAAATTCAAATACTCTTAATGAATCGGGGCTGGGGAGGGGGGGGGGGGGGAGTAGACGATGGCGTTCCTAACAAACGAAACTGTCCATCGGGGCCTTGAAGATGTGGGGACTGAAGGAGCTGATGACACGGGGACTCAGGGATCACAGCAGGCGGGGACCCAGAGATCTAAGGACGCGGGGACCCAGGGATCTGAGGACGCGGGGACCCAGGGATCTGAGGACGCGGGNGACGCGGGGAGGCAGGGATCTGAGGAGGCGGGGACCCAGGGATCTGACGACGCGGGGACCCAGAGATCTGAGGACGCGGGGACCAGGGATATGAGGACGCTGGGACTCTGGGATCTAAGGACACGAGGACCCAGAGATGTGAGGACGTGGGGACTCAGGGATCTGAAGACGCGGGGATCCAGGGATCTGATGACGCGGGGAGCCAGGGATCTGATGACGCGGGGGAGCCAGGGATCTGAGGAGGTGAATAAGAAAGTTAGTAGGACAGAATCAAAGTTATTCGTTTGAGAACATCGACCTCTTCAGATATGTGGATTGAATGGCCGCCAGAGATAGATATTTAACTTGGTCAGTTCGGCTGAAGTAAGCGTATTGGGCGCACGTGTCTACCAGTGGGAAAATGTGTCTACCAGTGGGAAAATGTGTCTACCAGTGGGCAAATGTGTCTACCAGTGGGCAAATGTGTCTACCAGTGGGCAAATGTGTCTACCAGTGGGCAAAGGTGTCTACCAGGGGCAAATGTATACTATTCTATACTATAAAAATGTTCTTTTATTTATTAATACCCCCCCCCCCCGTTTACAGTTTCCAGGTTAAATAAGTTTGATAGTATGGTGGGCCTTTGGGGCTTGTGGGCCGACGATAAACGGGTTAATAATTAAGTCTGACAAAGGGGAGAGATCGCAGGATATTGGCAGGGAAAAAAGACACTGTCAGAATTCAATAAGTCCGGCAAAAAAAATTCAATATTCTTGGGAGGAAGGGCAGCGTAGGCAGGGGAGTCACTGTACGATTGGGACTCCTTTGGGTATTATTATGGGTGGGGGGGGCGATAAACAGAAATATTATGGACATTGAAAGGTTTTCATTTTTATTTTAAAGTGTCGCTAGAGGCTTGCTTGGGAGGGACAGTATCATGGACTTGACACTAGTAATGTGTACACACAGACGCACAAAGACACAAACAGATATACACACACAGATATTCACAGACACACACAGGCATAGTTTCATACACAACAACAAGATTTTCTCATCAACTATACAAATATCTTGCTATATAAAAAAAAGGTAATTTGATTATCGAATCCTTTCACCTATCTCTACAAGCTTGAGGCCTTACCGTCTAAGAGATACAGTGCTAAAGCTTGAGCCCCTACCGTCTCAGGGCTACAGTGCTGAAGCTTGAGCCCCTGCCGTCTCAGTGCTACAGTGCTGAAGCTTCAGCCCCAACCATTTCAGAGCTACAGTGCTGAAGCTTGAGCCCCTACCGTCTCAGGGCTACAGTGCAGAAGCTTGAGCCCCTACCGTCTCAGGGCTACAGTGCTGAAGCTTGAGCCCCTACCGTCTCAGGGCTACAGTGCTAAAGCTTGAGCCCCAACCATCTCAGCGCTACAGTGCTGAAGCTTGAGCCCCTACCGTCTCAGGGCTACAGTGCTGAAGCTTGAGCCCCTACCGTCTCAGGGCTACAGTGCTAAAGCTTGAGCCCCAACCATCTCAGCGCTACAGTGCTGAAGTGGGCTACAGTGCTAAAGCTTGAGCCCCAACCGTCTCAGCGCTACAGTGCTGAAGCTTGAGCCCCTACCGTCTCAGGGCTACAGTGCAGAGGCTTGAACCCAACCGTCTCAGTGCTACAGTGCTGAAGCTTGAGCCACTACCGTCCCAGTGCTACAGTGCAGAAGCTTGAGCCCCTACCGTCTCAGAGCTACTGTGCTGAAGTTTGAGCCCCTACCGTCTCAGGGCTACAGTGCAGAAGCTTGAGCCCCTACCGTCTCAGGGCTACAGTGCAGAAGCTTGAGCCCCTACCGTCTCAGGGCTACAGTGCAGAAGCTTGAGCCCCTACCGTCTCAGTGCTACAATGCTATATTTACATGGATGCATGGGTGCATTTCTACATTCAAACTTTTTATTAACGTAGATGTAAGGGGCCATTTCTACAGTCAAAGTGTATATTTACATGGATGCATGGGTCCATTTCTATATTCAGACTTCACATTAACGTGGATGCATGGGTCCATTTCTACATCCAGACTGTATATTTACATGGATCCATTTCTGCCTTCAGACTGTATATTAACATGGATACATTGATCCACTTCTAAATTCAGACTGGTACTCATCTCGCTCCTGGCCGTGACACTCCCCCCCCTTCCCCCACCCATCCCCCACATACAATATATAAAAGTGATAAGTCTATTTGTTAATTCGCTTATAGCCTGGAACATCCTTTTATCTATTCAACGCCACGCCTTTTTGTGTTGTACACACCCTCAGCGCTAAACTCAATTCGCTGATGTCCTCCACGCAACTAGCCATGTTAGGCCGCAAGGGAGGTGAGCGTGCATCGGCGTTCTATTTGTTTATACTTTTTTTTACTGAACGAATCTACCGGTGCCATTATGCACTCTATACCGCGGTAACAGCTGCCGCCCTCCTCAAGTAATGTTACCGTTATCTCTCAGTAACACAATTTCACCTTTCTACTCCTAATTTTATTGTTATAACCATTCTCTAATAACCCCTTCCCCCCCCCCCCCGCCCATTCCGCACGCAATCCACGTCTTAGTGAGCTCACTTCGGGAATCTGTCATCTCAAGCCTATTGTTTGCAACTAACCCATTTGCCCATACACCTATTATGCAACACATGTAGCAGAACAACTAACACCACAACTCTTTAAAAAGCTCCTCGTAGTCTTCATTGTAGCTATTCTAATTTTCGTCTAATAAAGTTTTCAGCATAAAGAGTATCTCAGCGTAGAGGTCAGAGTTCGAAATAATCATTCTCTGATCTTGTACACATTCTTAAACTTTTAGCACACCGTCGCTCGTCAGTTTCATAATTTTTTCTACTAAAAACCCCATCCCCCCCCCCCCCCCGGCCCACACCATTACCCAGAACACGCCCCTGCCATTGCAAGACCAAGTCATTGCCGACAAGTCTCGGCACTCTAACTAGACCCAGTCAACGCGGCGGCAGCCCCGCACTTCTCTCGCACGTGCCGTCCCAGGAGAAATTACTTATTATCCCATTGATTCCTTTGGAATGCTCTCCCCTGCCGATGCGACAGGTGGCTCTCTAAGTGGTGACAAACACACAGTAGTCTCCCCTGGATCACTTATCCGGGGGCATAAATAGACCACCCCCAGCCTCGTGTGGGCCAAAGTGTATTTCAAGAATTCTCGGAGTCAGACGTGGACAAAAGGGGTGACCAGTACACCAGTGGCCCAACAGAATTCGACAGTGGTGCAAAAAGGAGTCGACAGTGGCCCAACAGAATTCGACAGTGGTGCAAAAAGGAGTCGACAGTGGCACAACAGGATTCCACAGTGGTACAACGCGATACAATTGTGGGGCAACACGTTCGAAAGTGATTAGTTTGGTTTTGGTTTTTTTTGTCTGCAGGAAAGTGTGTTATTCGATAGTATCACTATGGATCTTAAAGTGTATAAATATTCACCGACCCTGTGTGAAGTTCAGTGGATTCCTTAGAAGATGGTTTTATTTGTATGCGATCAAAACCGGAACTGTGTGATATGAAAAGAATAAAAGAAAAATCACAAATTTGAGCAACATTAGATATTTAAATCTTTGATCCCCCCCCCTGCCCTATTTCTTTCGAAGTCAGAAATCAGATCGTTAAAAAATCCATCAGACGGAGGTTGAGTCAAGCGCATGTGCTCCTTACAATATCACTATGCAAATGTATAAAAAAATTTTTTATAAATCCCATTAGGGTGCCATTCATTCATACAAGGATGTAAGGAAGCCTATTTCTACTTTATTCAAATAACTCGGGTTTTACATGTCTCTCGTTATAACTTCAGCCCAATCCGTGCGCAAGACATATTTTAAATCTATTGTCTGTCGACCATTTTGAGTCTCGTCTGTCTTTTAAGATGGAAAACTTCGAATTAAAACAAGGCAGCAGCAACCGGAAAGGAGTTTATCCCCCTCGCATAAGAACATTCGTTTTTAATTTGAAAAAAAAACAAACATGGATCGGTAAACATAATCAACGGGCGTAAGAGTTTTTTTTTTTTTTTTTTTTTTGGTCAAGTTATCTAATGCGTATGTGTTTGAGTAACTTTCGACAACGAATCAATTAATGGTGGCTGTATTCTTACGCCAGTGATACCAGCACTACTTTCCTGGCCGTGAATGTTTACCATTGGGTTCACTGCAGCGGATTCTTTCTTTTTCCTGACACGCCATCCCAGAATTTCGCCATCGACGTGCCATTCTGCACGATGCTTCTGTCCAAACGACACGTGACCTACGTGGCCTTGACCTTTCCTGCCTTAGTTTACCTCTTCCTCATGTTTTCCGCCATCGGCCAGGTCTGCTTCAAGCCGGGCGCAGACCTCCCTGAGCTTAAGGCGGACTATCTGCCCTTGATCAGAGCCGGTCGCACGGGAGGGGAGAGAAATGGCGCATTTCTGCCGGACTCGGTGGATTTCAGAAGACTTCTTCACGCGGGGGATGCGAAACTCATATCTCACGCGCCGGCCTCTCGACTTCCGGCGACGCAGAGAAAAAATGAAAATTCTAAATATAGAGACAACGGAGGCGCCAGACCAGCATTAATGTTTAATTGCACGTCAATATCGCGGATGAAGATTCGCAACAAGATCGGCCACGGGGTATCGAAGCAAGCTTTCGTGGCCGATTACGCGGGCGTGCAGGTCGCCATCAAAATGGTCACGCGGCACATCCACGAGCTCCGCACGTGTCTAGAAAACCTCAGACGCATCAAAATCGCCCAAGCTGCTTTCTCGAACGGCGGGAGATCTGACCACGGGCAGAAGTCGTCGCGTCGCGTCAGAAGAGATGGCAACGGTTTTCTGCCGCTGGAGATTTTGAAATCGTCCTTGGACCCAGACGGCGGCGCCAGCACGATTCTTCCATTGATCGGAAGCAACCGTACTTTAGGACACGCTCCCCCCGGCAGGCAGTCTGTCGGTTCCACGGCAGACGTCACGGCGGAGGAGCGCCAGCGGTGTTACACGTTCCCCACAGCCCGCCTCATGAAGGAGATCCTCCTCTCCGAGCAGCTGCGTCACCACAATCTCGTCTCGCTGCTAGGATACTGCGTCAGGAGCGAGGAGTCCGACTCCACGGACATCTCGGAGCACGGCGTCATCAGCGTCTATGAACTCGGGGCGCGGTTTGTGCTGGACAATTTACAGGTAGGCCGTGTGGATGATCTTGACTTGACCCACTACTGCCATTGTTTACAGTACCAAAAAAACGCCCGCCAGGGTGAACTTAAGAATAAACGAAACACAGTTAAGGGCCCTTGACACCACTTGGGATGAATGTCATGTTCTCCTTCACTTGCTAAATCTTTTTTCTCCATCCCCCTCCTTGTTACAACTAAATCGAATAGGACTGCTCTTGCTGTCCTCTCGAATACGACATATCAGCTAAATATTCATATTGTTAAAAACAATATTTCTGTTACTCTTTGTTTGTACTCTTCGCCAAAGAAGGCGTCTTGCCGATACGTTCTATTTTTTCCAGTTTAATCCCTACCTTTTTTCACATATTTACTGTTTAATTGTAATGACAGGATGTAACTATTGGGGGGAATTTTAACTTTCAAAAGGATAGCTAATTAATTTCCCAAAAGCGAATCAAAAGGAAAAAACAACTCATGATTGTGTTAAAAATAGATTTACTGTATGACACTAAATTGGAAATTTAGATTACGTTCTTCCATTC
The DNA here is from genome assembly GCA_964033795.1 of Lymnaea stagnalis. Classification (NCBI taxonomy): domain Eukaryota; kingdom Metazoa; phylum Mollusca; class Gastropoda; family Lymnaeidae; genus Lymnaea; species Lymnaea stagnalis. The sequence goes on along the minus strand of CAXITT010000834.1, from coordinate 155,930 downwards.
ATTGGAAATCAAATGATTTCATAAGCACGTGTCAATGTTTTAAACCGTTTACAACGAAAAACAAAAAGTAATAACTTATTAAAGGCAGAGACAAAATTCAAAATTATAAACCTTAAGTATTCGTTTAAATTGGATATTAGTTCCCTCTGTAAAAAAAAAAAAAAAGAAAGAAATTAACTTAGAATAGTAAACCGTATTTCTTGATGTGAAAATCTAATTGAAAACTAAACGTTCTTCCTTCACGATCACCAGTAGGCCTGTATAGAGGCAGAGGCTCGACACGATTGTCTTTGTTCTTACAAAAAAAAAACAAAAAAAACAACAACAAAAACAAATGAGCAAACCAGGAAATCACTTGAATTTGTACACTTGTCCATTAAGTTCATGAGCGTACCTAAGCCTTGTGATAAGTCACTCGGATATTGTAACGATCATATGGAGTGATGATGTTACTTGTGATATTTACTCACATTTACAGACGTCCATGATTATCTAAACAAGTACGAGAGAACTCCTTGAATTTGCATCACAACATTTATTTACTAAATGACGTACACAGGATGAAATAATATCTCTGTAAACCAGAGCAAAAATGAATTGTCAACAACTTCTTCCACTTCACATTTGTTGAATTAACACTAAGATTCTGTTTGCTATTTAAGTAATCGCAGCAAATGATTATACAATGAAAACACTCAACTTTTACTCATCCTGCCATTCCTCTGTGTGTCCCATAACTCTCCTCTTCACTTCTTGTTTCTTCTACTTAACAAAACAAGACATTCTTCCGAAACAAAATTAATATCTAAATATTTGATCTGTGACAGAGATCGTTACCTAGTTTATTGCCATCACCTGAACGATTGGCCTGCCAGTTGGTTGTATTTTTCAAAAGATAAAGTTTTTTTTTTGTTTTCTTTTCTTGTTGTGTGTGTGTGGCCGGGACAATATGTTATAAACATGTTTTCAAAATTACTGTACAGCTTTTCCAATGCTTTTTTTTTCCAGGAAAAGGCACATTTCCCTACAAAGAAAACTTGACATAAATAAATATAGTTTGACATCAAAGGAAATCGCCACTTGAATTCTGGGATCAGCCTATGTTGAGACAAAAGAAAATAAACTTTTGTGTGCATCTTCTGTCAAACACTTAATCTCACAAGAGAATTAATTAAAAACGACTTTGTCGTTATATTTTAAAACTTTTAGAACTTATCCAACGTCACGAAAGGGAGTTTAATAAAAACAAACAAAAAAACAAATTTAAAGCAATAGCATAGTTGATAAGTTGATACATTAATTAAATAAATAAATATATATATAAAGAAATAGAATAGTTGATAAGTTGATACATTAATTAAATAAATAAATATATATATATATATAATATATATATATATATATATATATATATATATATATATATATATATTAATTGCTTCTCATCAGATTCTTCCGTGGCAAGCACGACTCCAACATGCCATAGAAATGGCCGACCTGCTCGACTATCTCGAGCATTCGCCTCTAGGGTCTCTGATAGTGCCGGACTTCAAGGAGGGCCACCTGGTGATGGTCAACGGGAGCCTCAAGCTCATCGACCTCGACGACGTGAACAGCCTTGAACCCGAGTGTGACCCCCAAGACAGCCGGCAGGGTCAGTGCCCGTACAGTCTGAGGTAAGAATCGCCGGGAAAGTAATCACAAGAGAAATAAGCCGAATTTAATTTTTGTTAAAACATAATCTCCTCGCACCTGCACGTAGTTAGTTCAGAGGGTCGTTTCGTTCAACCCATAGTTTATTTATGCGCCGAAGGCCCTTTAAAATTTACAAATAATCACTTAACTAAATATATATTTATTTGGAGTGTTCCAACTGTAAATCTTCAATTTTAATACTGATATAATAACGCCATAGACATAGAGCTCTGCACAAACATGAACCAGTGAATGTCGTGATTTTTAGAACTGTGACCGTGTTAAAAGAGTGAGGTTTAAATGAGGCATGCCTTCTAACTTTCAGTTCTATCTAGATTTTTACCATCGGGTATTTCCACTCTGAGGATTAAGACTATTTATCGTCGGGTATTTCAACTCTGGGGATTAAGACTTTCACCATCGGTTATCTCCACTCCGATGATTAAGACTTTTATCGTCGGGTATTTCAACTCTGAAGATTAAGACTTTCACCATCTGGTATTTCCACTCTGAGGATTAAGACTTTCACCATCGGGTACCTCCACTCCGATGATTAAGACTTTTATCGTCGGGTATTTCCACTCTGAAGATTAAGACTTTCACCATCGGGTATTTCCACTCTGAGGATTAAGATTTTCCCCATTGGGTATTTCCACTCTGAGGATTAAGACTTTCCCCATCGGAATTTCCTCTGGGGATTAAGACTTTCCCCGTCGGGTATTTTAACTCTGAGGATTAAGACTTTCACCATCGGGTATTTTAACGCTGAGAATTAAGACTTTCACCATCGGGTATTTCCACTCTCAGGATTAAGACTTTCACCATCGGGTATTTCCACTCTGGGGATTAAGACTTTCACCATCGGGTATTTCCACTCTCAGGATTAAGACTTTCACCATCGGGTATTTCCACTCTGGGGATTAAGACTTTCACCATCGGGTATTTCAACTCTCAGGGTTAAGACTCTCACCATCTGGTATTTTAACTCTGAGGATTAAGACTTTCACCATCGGGTATTTCCACTCTCAGGATTAAGACTCTCACCATCGGGTATTTCCACTCTCAGGATTAAGACTTTCACCATCTGGTATTTCCACTCTCAGGATTAAGACTTTCACTATCGTGTATTTCCACTCTGGGGATTAAGACTTTCACCATCGGGTATTTCCACTCTGATGATTAAGACTTTCACCGTCGGGTATTTCCACCCTGAGGCTTAAGACTTTCACCATCGGGCTTTTCCACGCTAGGTATTAAGATTTTTACCATTGGATAGACCCATTGACCTTTTCTCCGTCGGGTATTTCCACGCTTTTTACCATCGGGGATATCCAACCTACAGATTAAGACTTTTTCCATCGGGTATTTCCACTCAGATTATTAAGACTTTTACTATCGGGTATTTCCAATCAGATTATTAAGACTTTTACTATCGGGTATTTCCAATCTAAAGATTAAGAGTTTTATAACGGGGTATTTCCAAAATAACGCTTAATAATTTTTACCATCGTGTCTTTCCATGCTGAAGATTAAGACTTAGTTACGTAATTGTCAAGAGATAGGTTAGATCAAATACTCGCAACACACAGACACACACACATACACAGACAGACATACAAAATACAACACACGTGCACACAGACATAGACAAACAACAAACACGCATATATACCGACAAACACAACGCAGAGAAGAGACACCGCATGCACTCTCTCACGTAAAACGCACGTACACATATAAAGACACAAGCAAGCTCAGCCTACACATTACACACACACAAGACACATTAACATATAAAAACATACACACGCATACATACATACATACATACATACATACATACATACACACACTTTAAAAAAAACAAACTATAGGAATACCGACCTTAATATGTTGGCTATAACTCGTTAATAAATAAACTTCCCTTTGATTGAGATCTCTTAACTATTAAATTTAGAAGCGGATTATTTAAAAGTTTAAGAGCAGATAGCATTGAATTTTGGGAAGAATAACTCCCTGTACGCACTGGTAGCCCCCCCCCGCCCCGAGGACGTATCCATGCATGTAATGCGCTTTCCTGGTGAAGCTGTGAGCTAATGGAGGCCCCCCCCCCTCCCTTTTCCATCTTTTGCGACTTCATGTTGCGATATCATCGGCCATTACACGCCAAGGGGTCGTCGTCCTTGATGGATGGACCAGGCCGTAATTGAAAGCTTACTTTTGTATACAGGAAAACATCGTTACATCAACATGTTATGAGATTCCCTAGCACAGCGGTTCTCGTCCTAATAGGTCCTGGATCACACAGAAAAAAAAACGTAAAACACATTTTTTAAGAAAAAACAACAACATTCCGTCTGGGGGGGGGGGGTGAGAAAACTATTTCTGAATGGTTTCCTCATTTAGCGAATCTTTAGCGCCAATTGTAGGCCAATGTAGCAGGGGAAAAAACATAGTTTTAGACAGTGGTGGTTGTGATTGGGGGGGGGGTGTCCAACCTTAGCCAGCATTTAAGCGCTGTACAATAAAAAAACTATAATCCGACTTCGGTCATTTAAAAAAGTATCTTGATACTATCAGAGTCACCCAGACCCCAGTACCCCCCTTCAAATCCCACCCAGGGCCCGATTCGATCCGAAAAGTATGGCAAACACTGGATATCTCACAAAGTGGAAGAATAAAATCAAGTGAGAAAATAAATATAAATTTTTTAATGTAACACAATGTGTACCTGGAATCGAACCACAAATACTCTTGGAAAAGTTGACAATAAAATTATACAAAGCAGAAGGAATAAAGTACTGTTGCATACGCTCAATACTAATTCTCAGTCTCCGGAAGTAGGTAGATAGGATGACACCAATTTTAAAAGGAGCGTTCATGTCCGTAATGAATGAATGCATTATTTGTGTACTTTCAAATCTTGCAGGTGTGCCCGGGCTCTGTGTGAGGGCTTTAACGCCAAAGAAAATCTGAAGAACATGAACAAGCTGGTGCTGAAGAGACTTCTGTTCCCAATCTCCTTCCCGGAGGCCGTCATACCGAAGATCGGTCAGCTCAACGCTGACCTGGATTCCCTGACCTTGTCCGCACACGAGCTCCTGGTCAACCTGACGGATATTTGGTCATTTTTGGAGGACAAGCCATCCTAATGGAATAGAAATGTGATATGCTGTTTTTTTTTTTTTCAACAACAACAAAAAAAAAAACTGTGTATTTAGTTCTTGGATGATGTTGAACAAAAGAGAGAGAGAGAGAGAGAGAGAGAGAGAGAGAGATCGGCTGTGAGAAGAGGGGTGAGAGAGATTGGGTGAGAGAGAGCGGGTGTGAGAGAGATTACGGTGAGAGAGATTGGGTGAGAGAGATTGCGTGAGAGAGATTGGGTGAGAGAGAGCGGGTGAGAGAGAGAGCGGGTGTGAGAGAGATCGGGTGAGAGAGATTGGGTGAGAGAGATTGGGTGAGAGAGATTGGGTTAGAGAGATCAGGTGAGAGAGATTGGGTGAGAGAGATCGGGTGAGAGAGATCGGGTGAGAGAGATCGGGTGAGAACGACTTAGAAAGCGATCAGATCATATCGATTACTTATCGATGAGGTGTGGAGAAAAAGGTTGAGCTAGTAGGACATAAATGTGAATAGGTGAAAATGTAGAGGGGGGGATAGGGAGGGAAAATTGGAGAAAGAGAGAGAGATGAAAGGAAGAGAGAGAGAGAGAGAGAGAGAGAGAGAGAGATAACTTGAAGAGATGCTATTGGAAAAGAAAACTGTAAAGACATGACTCAATAACAGCGGAAAAAAATAATAAAGAAAAGGAAGGTAAAAGAGTAAGAGGAAGACAGAAATAGTGAGAGGAAGAAAGAAAGAGTGTGAGAAGGAAAGAAAGAGGAAGAAATAAAAAGTGAGAGGAAAAAAGAGGGAGAACGAGAGATAGAGGGAGGAAGAGAGAGAGAGAGTCAGGTAGAAATATCCTCTGAAAATGTTACAATTTTTTTTTACACACAATTAAATAATTATTATTATGATCTTTATTTTCTTCATTAGAGTCAATCATTTGACAATGTAGCATCACTTTATAAATCCATCTTTTGACAATGTAGCATCCCTTTTAAGGCCATCGTTTGATAATGTAGCATTCCTTTTAAGGCCATCGTTTGACAATGTAGAATCCCTTTTAAGGCCATCGTTTGACAATATAGCATCCCTTTTAAATCCATTGTTTGACAATGTAGCATCCCTTTTTAAATCCATTGTTTGACAATGTAGCATCCCTTTTAAATCCATTGTTTGACAATGTAGCATCCTTTTTAAATCCATCGTTTGACAATGTAGCATCCTTTTTAAATCCATTGTTTGACGATGTAACATCACTTAAAATTAAAAATAAAAAATGTTTTGACTTTTCATTTCCTTTCAACTGAGTAGTGCGACTTTGGTAATTTGGACAGTAGATCTCAATCAACTTAAGTGGTAATTTGGACAGTAGATCTCAATCAACTTAAGTGGTAATTTGGACAGTAAATCTCAATCAACTTAAGTGGTAATTTGGACAGTATATCTCAAACAACTTAATGAACAAAGCCTGTTGGGTTATGGCTAGCGATGGTATACTTTTTTAACTGTGTGAAAATTCTGTCATAGCATTCATCTGGGGGGACAGATCTCTCTATCTTCCCTCTCTAAATACCCTCTATATCCCCCCCTTTATCCCCATTCTTCATCTCCCCTCTCTACCACCCCTCTTTATCTCCCCTTTCAATCCCCTTCTCTATCTCCCCTCTTTATCCCCCCTTTCTAGCTCCCATCTCTATCTCCCTTGTTTATCCCCCCTATATATCTCCCTTCTCCACCTCTCCTCTCTATCTCCCCCATTCTCCCCCTCTCCCCCCCCCCTCTTCTATCACCGTCCTCTATCATCTTAATTTTGTGTTGCAGCTTCAAGGAAGTCTTGATTCATACACTTCAACATGACCATCAATCACTGGTGTTCCTTGTTTATCCCCCCTATATGTCTCCCTTCTCCACCACCCCTCTCTATCCCCCCCATTCCCCCCCTCCCCCCCCCCCCTCTTCTATCACCGTCCTCTATCATCTTAATTTTGTGTTGCAGCTTCAAGGAAGTCTTGATTCATACACTTCAACATGACCATCAATCACTGGTGTTCAATTTCTCCCACCCCCCCCTCTCCACCTCCACTCCCACACTTCTCTACTCCCCATTTCTCTTCCCCAAGCCCGAAGATCTCACAACCCCAGACCAGTTTTCCTTGCCTAGATTACAAGTGCCGTAGTGCATTCATTGGCCCACACGGCGGGCCGCAGTGCATTCATTGGCCCACACGGCGGGCCGTAGTGCATTCATTGGCCGACACGGCGGGCCGTAGTGCATTCATTGGCCCACACGGCGGGCCGTAGTGCATTCATTGGCCCACACGGCGGGCCGTAGTGCATTCATTGGCCAACACGGCGGGCCGTAGTGCATTCATTGGCCAACACGGCGGGCCGTAGTGCATTCATTGGCCAACACAGCGGGCCGTAGTGCATTCATTGGCCAACACGGCGGGCCGTAGTGCATTCATTGGCCCANCCCCCCCCCCCCCCAAACCAGATAAGTAAAATTTGGGCCCAAACGTAACTCAGAGCGTCGGCACAGTTATACTGTGTATGAAGCGTTGTAGCATGAGCGCAAAGTGTACACATTAAATTGTACACTGAAGTGTACATGTATATCAAACAGCATTTGGTTGTCAAGTTTTTAATCTGTAGATCATAAATGTGTGCCGATTTGATTTAACTTTCAAAATGGAGCAGGTCCTGGTTTATCAAAGTGATTGGCCATGAGTGAGATGAACTTTTCTATCAAACTTAACTCCTTAATGTCATGCTAATAAAGTATATGAATAAATGCAAGGGCTCTTGTCAAGTCTCTTGTTGTCTCTTGTTGTCTCTTGCTGGCTTTTATGGTCTTTTGATGTCTCTTGTTTTCTTGTGTTGTCTCTTGATGTTTCTTGATGTCTCTTGTTGTTTCTTGCTGTCTCTTGTTGTCTTTTGTTGTCTTTTGATGTCTCTTGTTGTCTCTTGATGTCTCTTGTCGACTCTTGTTGTCTCTTATTGTCTCTTGTTCTCTCTTTTTGTTTCTTGTTATCTTTTTTTTGTCTCTTGTTGTCTCTTGTTGTCTCTTGATGTCTCCTGGCGTCTCTTGTTGTCTCTTGATGTCTTTTGTTATCACATTGTGTGGCGTTTTCTTTAAAATGATAGTGATCCCACTGTCACCGGGACTCATAAGATGATCAACTACTGTAACAAGTTGGAAAGTGTAAAAACAACAAAAAACAAAACAAAACAAAGCTATACATTGAGAAAATAAAATGCTGTAAACACCGTTCAATCAATCATTTCTTGATTTATTTAAAAGAGTAACGGTTGTGTCATTTAATAATAACATAAGTAAACAAGTCAACCCCCATTCATGTCCAAGCTCCCGGTCTTCGAATATTGACATTTGGTCTACGCGGCGCTGAGCAGGACGGTCAAACGCTTGTTGTGTCTATCGCGTTAAAGCCTTTAAATCAACTTCGCTTTTGTTTGCGTGTTTCTTTTATGGCTGGCCCGTTAACTTATCGAGCTGAATGAGACTTGGAACATGGGCACGTTGCCGATGACAAATTTTTTCTATCAAATTTTTTAGCCCCACAACCCTAACTTAACCGATACAAATCATAGGAGCGCTGGACTGCGATAAAGCTTTAAAATAAATTAATGAGACACGAACTATATGTGTCAGTATAACAAGTCGAAACGTGATTTATATCGTAATTTGTAAAAAGTGCTGTAAATTATACGTAGGAGAGGCAGGTCATCGCCTTGGAGACCGGTTTAGAGAACACCTCTGTTACATAAATAAACAAGCTCTCTGTCCGGTCTCTAAACATTTCAACAGCACTAAGCATGATGGAATTTAAAATATCCTAGTTACTGGAATACTGTATATTAGTAACACACCGGAAAGCCTCTATATTGGGAATGCATTAATAACAAGATTTGGTACGTAGACTGCATACGGGATAAACCAAATTCACAATTTTACGTAGCTGACATGTTTTTTTTCCTGTTTGTTTTTTTTACATTTTTACTTCAAATCACTTCCTTTCCATTCTTCTTTATTTTGTTTCTATCTGGTTTTTGCGCCCACTCCTATTTTTCCTCTCCTTTTTTAGGTAGGATATATGTACATATATATTGTATAAACTTGTATAATTGTTTTCTTGTTATACTGATGAAGGCATGTGCCGAAACGTTTATTTGTGTATCACGTGAAATTATGATTAAAGCTTAACTTATATTGTTACATTGACGCAAATAGTTCGTGTCCAATTAATCACAGAAAAAACTGCTGCAGAGAAAACCTGCTGTTTTTTTTTCTATAGAGGAAGATGAACGATATATGATGCTACTGCTATAACGAAATACAATTTGCGGGTGGGGCATTAGACCATGACTGTTTTCAAATTTAAAATAAAAAAATGCACATTCAGGATTTGTTGCTAAGGGTTGTTTTTATTAGACATCACATTGATCAATTATACTTGATAACATCAATATTACATCAGTATCTTTTTTTGAATCACCCATCACACTCATCCTTACTTCCCGCCGGGAATTATTTTCGTAATTTAAATTAAAGTTTTTAGATTAAAGATGTTTCTTAACAAATTGAACATTTATTGCGCTGCCACCAATGATCATAGGCGTTGCACAAGTTTCGTTCAAATGTAGGTAAGATGTATTTAAATCAGCGTTTCTCAACCTGTGGGTCACGACCACTTTGAGGGGGGGGGGATCGAAGGACACATACCTAGGGGTCGGTCTAAGACCATCGGAAAACACATGTATTGTCATCGACACCGAGTATATTAGTCAAGTTTCAGCTCGATATGATGACGGGAAGTGAATTTTGCTACGAATTCTTGGGGCTTTATTTTTTTTTCATTGTAAAGATCACAAGGTTTATATCCTTCAGAGTTGGTTGGCTGACAATTGAGCCCGCCGGTCCTCTTCGTTGTAGTTCTTAATCCTCATTGGCTCATCCATGCGAGCCATTTAGCATCCCCTCAAAGTGTTTTGCCCATCTCTCGAGTACCCAACATCTTTCTTTTATCCTTGCGCCATCTGATACCTTATTCTAGCATTAACTTGTGACACAATTCAGTCGCGAGTGTTTCCATGAATTATTGAAAGCCCCAAGATCTCCTTCCCAGACAGTCCCAGAGGGGTGGAGTCTGCACATTGTTAGTTAATGATAATTCGATCTTTGACGATAAATTACCGGACAGTGTGGGTGGTCAATCTTCGGCCGCAGTGCTAACTAAACGAATGACTTTGCTGACGTGTTTATTTATTTTATTTTTAAACCCTAATTTTGTTACTCCCCAATTTATCTGAATGTATCTGTGAACTGAAGAATGTGGGTGAGTTGACCTGAATAGAGTGAGCAGTGGTTCTTAAACGTAAGGCAATTCTTTTATGTGGTTAGGCACGTTACTTTAGTGTTGGGGGTCACCTCATCGCTGGACCCAGAACCCCAGAGAGATACATCTAATGGGTTGCATCATTTTTAAATCCTTTATGTTATCTTTGCTTTGGTTTGTGCGCTTGTGGCAAAATCTTCGGAAAGCCCAAAAGTGGCCCATTCTCCGTCAACCTATCGAGCTGAAACGTGGGTCATAGACTCGTTGCCAGTGTCAACACAATTTTTCAACTGCATTTCAATCCTGGCGCATATCAGAAAGAAATAGTTTACAGACAAGGGAACACACGATTCTTCACTTGGCCCCTTTAAAGATTGTTTGAATAAAATAAAAAAAACAACAAGATAGATATAACTTAAGGATAAGAATGCTTGTCTTTTTTTAGTTGATGTGCTTGTCTTTGCTAGTTGATGTGCTTGTCTTTTGATGTGCTTGTCTTTTGATGTGCTTGTCTTTTGATGTGCTTGTCTTTTGATGTGCTTGTCTTTTGTTAGTTGATGTGCTCGTCTTTTGCTAGTTGATGTGCTTGTCTTTTGATGTGCTTGTCTTTTGATGTGCTTGTCTTTTGATGTGCTTGTCTTTTGATGTGCTTGTCGTTTGATGTGCTTGTCTTTTGATGTGCTTGTCTTTTGATGTGCTTGTCTTTTGTTCGTTGATGTGCCTGTCTTTGCTAGTTGATGTGCTTGTCTTTTGATGTGCTTGTCTTTTGTTAGTTGAAAAGCTTGTCTTTGCTAGTTGATGTGCTTGTCTTTTGATGTGCTTGTCTTTTGATGTGCTTGTCTTTTGTTAGTTGATGTGCTTGTTTTTGCTAGTTGATGTGCTTGTCTTTTGTTAGTTGATGTGCTTGTCTTTTGCTAGTTGATGTGCTTGTCTTTTGTTAGCTGATGTGCTTGTCTTTTGTTAGTTGATGTGCTTGTCTTTTGTTAGTTGATATGCTGGCATTGTGTTAGTTGATGTGCTGGCATTGTGTTATTTGATGTGCTGGCCTTGTGTTAGATGATGTGCTTGCCTTGTGTTATTTGATGTGCTGGTCTTGTGTTAGATGATATGCTTGCCATGTGTTATTTGATGTGCTGGCCTTGTGTTAGATGATGTGCTGGCCTTGTGTTATTTGATGTGCTGGTCTTGTGTTAGATGATGTGCTGGCCTTGTGCTATTTGATGTGCTTGTCTTTTGTTAGCTGATGTGCTTGTCTTTTGTTAGTTGATATGCTGGCATTGTGTTAGTTGATGTGCTGGCATTGTGTTATTTGATGTGCTGGCCTTGTGTTAGATGATGTGCTTGCCTTCTGTTATTTGATGTGCTGGCCTTGTGTTAGATGATGTGCTTGCCTTGTGTTATTTGATGTGCTGGCCTTGTGTTAGATGATGTGCTGGCCTTGTGTTATTTGATGTGCTGGCCTTGTGTTAGATGATGTGCTTGCCTTGTGCTAGTTGATGTGCTTGCCTTGTGCTATTTGATGTTCTGGCCTTGTGTTAGATGATGTGCTGGCCTGGTGTTAATTGGTGTGCTGGCCTTGTTCTAGTTGATGTGCTTGCCTTGTGTTATTTGATGTGCTGGCCTTGTGTTATTTGATGTGCTTGCCTTGTGTTATTTGATGTGCTGGCCTTGTGTTATTTGATGTGCTGGCCTTGTGCTAGTTGATGTGCTTGCCTTGTGTTATTTGATGTGCTGGCCTTGTGTTAGATGATGTGCTTGCTTTGTTTTATTTGATGTGCTTGCCTTGTGTTATTTTATGTGCTGGCCTTCTGTTAGTTGATGTGCTTGCCTTGTGTTAATTGATATGCTGACCTTGTGTTATTTGATGTGCTGGGCTTGTGCTAGTTGATGTGCTTGCCTTGTGTTATTTGATGTGCTGGCCTTGTGTTAGATGATGTGCTTGCCTTGTGCTAGTTGATGTGCTTGCCTTGTGCTATTTGATGTTCTGGCCTTGTGTTAGATCATGTGCTGGCCTGGTGTTAATTGGTGTGCTGGCCTTGTTCTAGTTGATGTGCTTGCCTTGTGTTATTTGATGTGCTGGCCTTGATCTAGTTGATGTGCTTGCCTTGAGTTATTTGATGTGCTGGCCTTGTGTTAGTTGATGTGCTGGCCTTGTGTTATTTGATGTGATGGCCTTGTGTTAGATGATGTGCTTGCCTTGTGCTATTTGATGTGCTGGCCTTGGGTTAGATGATGTGCTGGCCTTTTGTTATTTGATGTGCTGGCCTTGTGCTAGTTGATGTGCTTGCCTTGTGTTATTTGATGTGCTTGCCTTGTGTTATTTTATGTGCTGGCCTTCTGTTATTTGATGTGCTTGCCTTGTGCTATTTGATGTGCTTGCCTTGTGTTAATTGATATGCTGGCCTTGTGTTATTTGATGTGCTGGCCTTGTGCTAGTTGATGTTCTTGCCTTGTGTTATTTGATGTGCTGGCCTTGTGTTATTTGATGTGCTTGCCTTGTGTTATTTTATGTGCTGGCCTTGTGTTATTTGATGTGCTGGCCTTGTGTTAGTTGATGTGCTTGCCTTGTGTTATTTGATGTGCTGGCCTTGTGTTATTTGATTTGCTTGCCTTGTGCTATTTGATGTGCTGGCCTTGTGTTAGTTGATGTGCTTGCCTTGTGCTATTTGATATGCTGGCCTTGTGTTAATTAGTGTGCTGGTCTTGTTCTAAATCATATATGGCGGCCGTGTGTTACGCAATGGTAAGCTCTCCCAGGCCATTTCCTCGTCCATCAAAACGGCTACTCATGTTTGAGTTATTGATCTTTATTTACTCCGGTGCTCATAATGTAACTCAAAAATTGATCAACACGATCATTACAAAGTAGCGTGGGATCCGTTGGGAACGTCATGGACCTCTATTGTCACGACCTTTTGAAGCCGAGGCACCCAGTGCGCCCGCCCGTTTGGCTGAGTGCCCATGCATGGAAATGATAACTTAATCAAGGTGCTCACCCTGCCGCTGCCCAGCTTTTGCCTCCTACTATCATCAATAAATAACCAATTTTTTTTTTAAATTGTACAGGGAAACATGAGTAAAGACATCCGTACATAAAGCCATCTCATTCCAGCTCTGGGTGTATTACCGAAGTCTCTCATTCCAGCTCTGGGTGTATTACCGAAGTCTCTCATTCCAGCTCTGGGTGTATTACCGAAGTCTCTCATTCCAGCTCTGGGTGTATTACCGAAGTCTCTCATTCCAGCTCTGGGTGTATTACCGAAGTCTCTTATTCCAACCCTGGGTGTATTACCGAAGTATCTCATTCCAACCCTGGGTGTTTTACCGAAGTCTCTCATTCCAGCTCTGGGTGTATTACCGAAGTCTCTCATTCCAGCTCTGGGTGTATTACCGAAGTCTCTCATTCCAGCTCTTGGTGTATTACCGAAATCTCCCATGCCAACGTTGGGTGTATTACCGAAACCTCTCATTCCAACCATCGGGTGTATTACCAAAAGCTATAATTCCAACATTTGATGTATTACCAAAACCTCTTATTCCAACATTGGGTGTAGTACCAAAACCTCTCATTCCAACATGGGGTGTATCACCGCGTCATATTTTACATACCTATACTTGATAAATGGTGGAAATAAAGTATACTGATGTTATTAACATTTTTTTCGGACAATTCACATTTCCATTATGTTTTAAGCCATGATTAACGTAAGCGACACCTTAGACTCTAGCCCAGTGGCGTAGACAGGGGTGGTGCGGCGCGGATGGTTCGCCCAGGGCGGCGCTTTTTGTTTCGTTGTAAGGAAGTTTGGTATTTTCTTAAAACTACATACCATTTATTTTTTTTTACATAATTCTTGTTCCACCACCCCCACCCCCACCCCCCGGGTAGCACTAATGCTAGCTATACCACAGCTCCAGGGCTATGGCTCTGGCCCTTTGGTTTAACTCCCCAGCCAAGAGGTCATTTAGGTGCTCGTCCGGCGCATGTACAACAAGTCCCCTCCTCAATCACTTTGGGCGCTATCTGATCCATTTAAACCTGCATCGCATCTGTTTGTGGATGTAAGGAGCACTTTTTTGCAAAAAACTATTCCCAGTGAAACATGTTCGTTTCTCGCATTTCTTGAAAAGTCAACGCCACATCCCACACTCTCACCCAACCCCCCTTGCGGCTCCCCCCCCCCAACTCCCGATACCTGGGGCTTAAATAAAGCTGGCCAGTCGCTCCCAATGTAAGACACATTTCATTATGTCTTCAATCAGCATCGCCCATTTTACAAATACATGCAGCGGTTCACATTGACTGCTTGGAGTTTAAAAAAAAAAATACAGAAAAAAAAACAAAAAAACAGTTAAACAGAGAGCACATAAAATTGGTTGATGATATTTATATTAACAAAATTATACAAGTTTGTATCACATTTAAAAAAAAAAAAAAAAAAAAAAAAAAAAAAAAAAAGTTAAACAAAAAACAAAAAAAATTGTTTGATGAAATTAAAATAAAAAAAATTAAAAAAGTTTTTATCAAATTAAAAAAAAAAAAAAAAAAGCAGTGATACCTTACATAGATTCGAATTATGAAAATGTAAACAAAATCTATATTCGTTCGGGAGCACTCTGCCTCTGTTTTGAGCCTGCAGTGTTGACCTTAAAAAAAAAAAATACAAAAAAAAAAACAAAAAAACAGTTAAACAGAGAGCACATAAAATTGGTTGATGATATTTATATTAACAAAATTATACAAGTTTGTATCAAATTTAAAAAAAAAAAAAAAGCAGTGATACCTTGCATAGATTCGAATTATGAAAATGTAAACAAAATCTATATTCGTTCGGGAGCACTCTGCCTCTGTTTTGAGCCTGCAGTGTTGACCTCGATAGCGTCCGGAGGCGTCCACGGAAAGCCAGCCGAACTCTCCTCAATCATTCATGAGCCGCGATCCTTAAAATTAAATAGTAATTTAAATTTTTTTTGGGCTTGTCGATCGCTCGAACCCAGGCCGTCGCTTGAATGGGGAGAATACAAAACCACTGATCAGGAAACATTCATCCTGAATGCCCTCCCCTTGCTTATATTGACGTCTCTCTCTGCGTTAGTTGAAATTGAAGACGTGGTGACGTTGTTCCTCTCTCTCAAAAATAAAAAAAAAAGAGAGAGAAAAAGCAGGGTCGGACCTCAATTGAAAAATTTATAGCCACAGTTTGAGTAATTCAGTTTGCTGGGGTGGTCTTCACAAAGTAAACGAGTTAAGTCCCTTGTTTGAGTGACATGTCGCCGGCGCAAATGAGATTACCGCCCTTGTTGTTCTTTTCTTGTCTCCGGGGTTCGGGGCAGCGGACGAGTGGTTGTCTGCCCCCGCTGAGCATTCTTAGCACCATTCTAAACAACGGGACAGGAGTCGGAACTCTCTCTAAACAACACAGAATGTTGATGGACAGAATGTTGGCGATGAGACATGGATTTTAGTGGGATGAATCGGACAAAAAACTCATAAGAAGAGTAAAAAAAAAAAATACAAAATAAATTCTATGCTATGGCATTACATTAAAGTTTACTGCCATACAATTTTGAGAAAGTGGCAGGGGCAGAGCAACCCCGTTAAAATATGGTACGAGGTGGATAATCTATAAGATAATTCCAGATGGCGCTACATATATCCAATGATGCTTAGTTGCACTGACTCTGTGTCGTATGTGTTCTTTTGAGTGCATTTGGGGCGCACGCCTGGGAAAGAAGCAGCGAACGAGAGCGCATCACGCTGCGCATTGAGAACGTGGGGCGTAAAGGGGGGGGGGGCGACAAGATCCGCTCGGGACTAATTACTATATATGGATGACGGGGGATGGATGAAGGTAGATGGTTGACGGGGAATCAACACCCAACAAATAGAACGTTGGAAGAAGCAATAAACATCGTTGTTTGCTAACATGCAAAAAAAAAAAAAAATGCAGCGAACGAGAGCGCATCACGCTGCGCATTGAGAACGTGGGGCGTAAAGGGGGGGGGGGCGACAAGATCCGCTCGGGACTAATTACTATATATGGATGACGGTGGATGGATGAAGGTAGATGGTTGACGGGGAATCAACACCCAACAAATAGAACGTTGGAAGAAGCAATAAACATCGTTGTTTGCTAACATGCAAAAAAAAAAAAATATGTGGTAAATAACCATTTCAATTTTCTGTTTAAAAAAAACATCATGTTTTTTTTTTCCTTTGTTAAAAATAAAGGGGGAAAGAATTTCCAGAAAAAAAGATTCCAGAAATCGGATCGCGGAATTAGTCTCCTGGGCTGGTACTTCTCTCATTATCACTGTCCTGGTCTTCTGTTTCTCTCGCTCTCGTTCCACATCTCTTGTGCACCCGTTCTCCCCCCCCCCCTTCGCTGTCCACCTCTCTTATTTCGCGTGTGTAGCCCTGTGTTCTGGCTCTGTGTGTTACGTCGTCTGTTTCTCCTCATTGTATTTTTGTTTTATTTCACCATCAATACACATGTCTTTCGAGGAAATTTCACATTCTCTCTCGCTGATAACTCTTCATGTATTTCTCTCAACATTACTCTTCGTCTCTCTCTCTCCCCATCACTCTTTCATGTCTCTCTCTCCCCTTCACTCTACATTTCCCCCCTTCTCTTATACACGCTCTCTGTTTCCCGCTGACACGTATAAATAATTATAATAACGTATTTATATATTATCTTAACTCATTAGTCAGAAAAAATATTTAATGACTACGTCTTTTCTCCCATAATGAATACAAACCACTCACCAATCACTCACCAATCACTCACCAATCACTCACCAATCACTCACCAATCACTCAACAATCACTCACCAATCACTCACCAATCACTCACCAATCACTCACCAATCACTCCCCAATCACTCACCAATCACTCACCATTTAATTACCACGTTCTGACAAGTTCCACTCAACATTTACTCACAAATCAATTACAATTTACTCACCAATCACTCACCATTTTATCCCCAATCACTCAACATTCACTCACCAATGGGCTCAAAAGTTCCACTAAGACTTAACTCTCATCATCTACGCTTGTCATATCTATTTGTGTGTGTGTGTCTCCCCTTTAAAAGTTTCCCCAAAAAACCATTCTGTTAAAACCTTCCACACGAACAGACACCCTCATATCGTAGACGTTTCATCTAATTCAATGGACGGCACTCAGGGGACACAAGCTAGAGTTGAACGCGGAAAATATCTTATACGCGGTTATCGAACCTACCGTTTCGATTTGGTTCGTGTCATAAAAAATGGAGAGGCGTAATGGAATTTGACACTTGGTTTTGTTGCCCCCCAAAAAAACGGTTTGGTTAAGACGTGGGTGGTCATAAAGAACATCTCCTTCAGTCTGACATTTGACTGCACAGAAGCTACTCAATAACGGGCCTATAGATGTTAGGGTTAAAGGATTGGGTCTTCTAGGAACGGTTCCTCTGGGAATGGTTCTTCTGGGAACGTTTCTTCTAGGAATAGGTTTTCTGGGAATGGTTTTTCTAGGAATAGTTCTTCTAGGAACGGTTCTTCTAGGAACGGTTCTTCTAGGAATCGTTCTTATAGGAACGGTTCTTCTAGGAATGGTCCTTCTGGGAATGGTTCACCCAGGAACGGTTCTTCGAGGAACGGTCCTTCTGGGAATGGCTCTTCTTGGAATGATTCTTCTAGGAATGGTTCTTGTTGTTCTGTATTTTGTTGCTAGGTCTTGCAGCTACAGCTGTTTATTTGCATGACACCATTAGGAATGGTAGGGGGGGGGGAAGGGGATGTCAGCACTAAATGCAGTAAATATGCCAAAAATGACCTCTTGCCCACTCTAGGATACACCCATGATCTGAGCACAGGAGCAGACAGACAAGGGCAGGTTAATGCGAACGCTCGCCATTTTACAAACAATGAAGAGATTAGCGGCGTAAACGAGCCGTTCAATTGGTAGGTCTCCACGATGTTTCTTATGCTCCTCCGGACTCCCTCCCCCCCCCCCGCCCACCCCTACATCCACCCCTGGAGTTTCAGAATGAGTTGAAACCCTAAACATCTCCGGTTGTCATGGTGATAAGAAGATATGTATTATTACATTCACGGATTGTTGGCGTCAATCCACCAGTTGTAGCATACGGGGAAATTCTCTCAGCATGGCTCTTTTTGTTTTCGCTTCTCTCTTGATCTCATACTCTCTCTTTTTCTTTCTTACTCGATATCTTTGTCTATCACCTCTCTTCGATCTCTTGCTATAGCTCCCTCTCTCTCTCTCTCTCTCTCTCTCTCTCTCTCTCTCTCTCTCTCTCTCTCTCTCTCTCTCTCTTTCACCCCTTTTTCTGTGCTCCCCTATCTCTCGGTGTTTTTCATTTTTTTTTTTTCTCTTTATCTCTCACTCTCTCTCTTTCTCTCTTTCTCGATATCTCTGTCTCTCCCCTCTCTTCGCTCTCTCGCTATAGCTCCCTCTCTCTCTCTCTCTCTCTCTCTCTCTCTCTCTCTCTCTCTCTCTCTCTCTCTCTCTCTCTCTCATGCATCCATTAATGTGAAGTCCAATAACTCAGGGTATTTGGAACGTATTTTCTGTATCCAGTCGGTGAGCGAGTTATAGCTTAGCAGCGTGACACAGACAGTGTCCATCTGGAAGTACGTGCCTGTGTGTGGCCATGTCTGTCTGTGTCTGTCTATGTGTGCTTGTGTGTGGTCATGTCTGTCTGTGTCTGCCTAAGTATTTTTGTGTTTGGCCATGTCTGTCTGTGTCTGTCTAAGTGTGCTTGTGTGTGGCCATGGCTGTCTGTGTCTGTCTATGTGTTTTTGTGTGTGGCCATGTCTGTCTGTGACTGTCCAAGTGTTTTTGTGGGTGGCCATGTCTGTCTGTGTCTGCCTATATGTGCTTGTGTGTGACCATGTCTGTCTGTCTGTGTCTGCCTAAGTGTGCTTGTGTGTGGCCATGTCTGTCTGTGACTGTCCAAGTGTTTTGTGTGTGGCCATGTCTGTCTGTGTCTGCCTATGTGTGCTTGTGTGTGACCACGTCTGTCTGTGTCTGCCTATGTGTGCTTGTGTGTGGCCATGTCCGTCTGTGTCTGCCTAAGTGTGCCTGTGTGTGACCATGTCTGTCTGTGTCTGCCTAATTGTGCTTGTGTGTGACCATGTCTGTCTGTGTCTGCCTATGTGTGCTTGTGCGTGACCATCTACGTCTGTGTCTGCCTAAGTATTTTTGTGTGTGACCATGTCTGCTGTGTCTGTCTACGTGTGTTTGTGTGTGTGTGTGTGTGAGTGTGTGTGTGTGGCTGGGGAGATGGGTCCACAATCTGCTACAGAAGAACCGTTGCAACTAGAATTTTTTTTTTTTTTAAGGCGTCTTGGACGTCATGATTTCAAAACAATAACAAGTTACAAAACAGATTAGATTTACCAATAAAATTTGCCAGAGACTATTACAATTTGATTACAATTTAAAAAAGTATCGTGCCTAATAGAGCTATATTAATAATAAGACAGACAATTGTAATAAGCAAAACAGCGCAGCTAAGCTTTAATCCAATCTCTGCTCATACCTTCATCGGTGTTACATGATGACACATGTTGGTAGTTCTTGACGCATGGGCCATTTATACCGCACTCGGACATTTGATCGCATGAAATTTCGTTGACGGTAAAATGATCGGACGGTAATTTGATCGAACGGAAATTTGGTCGGATCTTTTTTTCTTCTTCAGATTTTACGTTAAATTTTTTTCTTCAGATTTCTTTTTGAACGTCTTATCCTTGTTTGACTATAGAGTTATAGTGCGTTCAAAAAGAAAGTTGACGAAAATTTTAACGTGTGAACTGGAAAAAAAAGAAAAAGCTTCGACCAAATTTCCGTTCGATCAAATTTTTGTCGCTCAGTTTGCCGTCGAAGAAATTTCTTTCGATCAAATTTCCGGTAACCAATTTATACATTTGGCCTTAAAATAGACGATTTGGATGATTGATGGGTTTAATATATTGATGGCGTAGGTCAAAGAATGCATTAAATGTGTTGATGAAATGAAATATTGAATTCAATGCATCGATGACGTAGGTCGCCGGTGAATGAACGAATAAAATGTATTGAATGCGTGAGTAATTGAATTCAATGTATCGATGACGTAGGTCGGTGCTTGGATGAGTTCAGTGACGTCAAGACTTCGACTTCTTCCTCCGCTTGCCCGACTTGGCCGGCTGCACTATAGACACGGGGTACAACCTCCTGGCCTCTGACCTCTCCTCCGGGGTCACTGCCGTGTAATCGAGGACCTCGAGCTTGGGTAGACTGCTGATGACGAAGTACCTGATGAGAATGCGGAAAAAAAAAACAGTGAGTTATAAAAGTGAGTAGCTTACTTTAGCAGATCAGGAAGCATATGGGGGAGATAACATACCCCTCCCCCCACACACACACTTTCCCCCAACCGCCAATGTAAAAAATAAATAAGTTTCAAAACGGAAGCTCAGGCGAACACGATGTCTGAAAGATTGATTACTAATGGGGATACAGTACCGGTAGTATAGTTTTGTTGATTGTGATTTGCACATAACACAGGATCTGGGTCAGTTTTCCCCAATTTTTTTGGTGCCTTTCCTAAGCTAAATCTCTCAAAAATTAGTATGCCAACCTATGTAACATCATTTTTTAATACCGGAGTTCAAAATTTAAATTGTTTTCAACACTATGAAAGCTTTTTTTAAAGTGATTCTCCTTTTAAAATACAAGATAGATCGTAGTAGACGATTGGTTTTCAAATTGTGGATGGCATTTAAAAAAAAAAAAAAAAAAATTACCCCCCCCCCAAAACCTTAACAATCAAATTTCCCCCTGTGGGTCGTGGGCCCCCACATTGGGAAACATTGATCTAGTTCAGGGGTGGCCAGACCTGTAGTAACTGAGAGCCATTTTTTTAAATAAAAGAAATTGTTGAGAGCCGCATTGAAGCACTATGGGTCACGATCCCACTCGCCATGAAAAAATTTCCTTTTGTGATTTATTTTAAAAAAATGACTTTTTATTCGAATTTGATGATTTTAACCTTTCAATTGATTTAACCCTAACCGGATGTTGAAGAAATACACGCGTTACAGTCAATCCCAAAGTATTTTCAACCCTTGGTTTCAGTCAAGATTTTTTTTTTTTTTAAACTTTCATTAATTTTTTTTTTATATTATATATTTCAAACGAAAAGTTTTAATTTCATAAATTGTTCGCGAGCCGCAACGTGAACACAGAAGAGCCGCATGCGGCTCACGAGCCGCGGTTTGGCCACCGTTGATCTAGATTTAAAAAAGAAAAACCCACAAAAATACGTTGTGGGCCGCAGGTCATTCTCGGGCATTGATTCCGGGACTTATGGTCTAGCAACATCTTGGGACGTTAGATCTAGCTATATTTTGGGAAATTTGATCTAGTTTCATCTGGGGACCTTTCCTTGAGCTGTAATGATGATTAGGTTTCGTTGGGTGGATCAAGATGCGATTTGCAACCCTGGCGTGCCTGTAATCCACGTACTGCTGGTAGTTCCCACCGTTTAAAGAAATGTGATTAACCCTCACTGACCTGTAATCCAAGTACTCCTGGTAGTTCCCAGTGTTTAAAGAAATGTGATTAACCCTCACTGACCTGTAATCCAAGTACTCCTGGTAGTTCCCACCGTTTAAAGAGATGTGATTAACCCTCACTGACCTGTAATCCAAGTACTCCTGGTAGTTCCCACCGTTTAAAGAGATGTGATTAACCCTCACTGACCTGTAATCCAAGTACTGCTGGTAGTTCCCACCGTTTAAAGAGATGTGATTAACCCTCACTGACCTGTAATCCAAGTACTGCTGGTAGTTCCCACCGTTTAAAGAAATGTGATTAACCCTCACTGACCTGTAATCCAAGTACTGCTGGTGGTTCCCACCGTTTAAAGAAATGTGATTAACCCTCACTGACCTGTAATCCAAGTACTGCTGGTAGTTCCCACCGTTGAAGAAACTCGGGGCCGCCTCGTTGTTCATCATAGACAGGATCCTGATGTTGGGACAATTTTTGGCCAGGCTCGTGATGAAAAGACCTGCGGAACGGTAAGAAAAGATCTGATCCAAATCTTTAGACGGTTTAGTTAGATCAGTGGTTCTCAAAAAACTTTTCGGTCACCACCAACTGGGCATATTAGACCCATCCCTAGCGCCCCCCCCCCTGTATTACCTTCTATCCCTCCAACCCCCCTCCCCACAGGGCCTACCAAAAAATTTAAAAAAAAAATGATTAAAATTATAATTTAATTTCAGGACAGTATTTTTAAAAGAATGGTAACTTCCTTACAGATTTTTGAAAAAAAAAACTGTCCTGAAATTTAATTTTAATTTTTGTGTCTTCCTTACAGAAGAACCCAAAACGGGTAAAGTTTTATTTGTAATTCAACGTTTAATTAATAGTTTAAAAAAAAAGCTTTGTTTACTTGAATTAATTTCAGTCATAAATTGATTAATTTGATCCATCGATGCAAACAGCTTCCGCCAAGTAGGATTGTGTTGAGCAGTTTGTAATAATTTGCGTAGTAGCTAACTTCCGCATCGCTCACGTACGGCTTTACGTACGCTTTGGCTGGGTCTTGGCACACGGACACTCATGTGTTCCACTATCTGGTTTACGGCAAACTTAACATCGTTCATAATGCACTACATTTAGGAACATGGGTTACATTTCTTTGCCTGGAGTAAAGAAAGACAGCGGCGTCTTTGACTACTTCCCATGGCGCATGATAAAGTGCAGGAGAATTTCTTCTGTACGATTTCTTAACCTTTGGATTCATGGTGTTCAAATCAACACATGTGCAACTTAAACTGAAAATGGATTTATCAATTGATCTAAACTTTCAGTTAAAAGAATATCCTAAGAATCGCCGACACTCGGATTTAGCGACCATATTTAAATCGCCAAGATAATTTAATCAGAGGCGTCACCGAAGGGTGCGCACCGTTACACCCTCACAGGGGACACGAAGTGGAAAATTGCAAATTCGACAGAGCTCGCTCGAGAAAAAGAGCAGGATGACATCAGAGCATGGACACAAGCGATATAAAGTACTTGATCATCGTTCTCATTATCGGAGCAGGATGTCATCAGAGCAGAAAGACTAATATATTATACAGTGGCCGCCTTTGTATTAGACTGAGGCCACCCATGTATAAGACAGAGGGCGCCCATGTATAAGACAGAGGGCGCCTATGTATAAGACAGAGGCCGCCTATGTATAAGACAGAGGGCGCCCATGTATTAGACAGAGGCCGCCCATGTATAAGACAGAGGGCGCCCATGTCTAAGACAGAGGCCGCCCAAGTATAAGACAGAGGCCACCCATGTATAAGACAGAGGGCGCCCATGTATAAGACAGAGGGCGTACATGTATAAGACAGAGGGCGCCCATGTATAAGACAGAGGGCGCCCATGTATAAGACAGAGGCCGCCCATGTATAAGACAGAGGCCACCCATGTATAAGACAGAGGGCGCCCATGTATAAGACAGAGGCCGCCTATGTATAAGACAGAGGGCGCCCATGTATTAGACAGAGGCCGCCCATGTATAAGACAGAGGCCGCCCATGTATAAGACAGAAGGCGCCCATGTCTAAGACAGAGGGCGCCCATGTCTAAGACAGAGGCCGCCCATGTATAAGACAGAGGCCGCCCATGTATAAGACAGAGGGCGCCCATGTATAAGACAGAGGCCGCCCATGTATAAGACAGAGGCCACCCATGTCTAAGACAGAGGGCGGCCATGTTTACGACAGTAGACAGAGGCCGCCCATGTATAAGACAGAGGCCGCCCATGTATACGACAGAGGGCGCCCATGTATAAGACAGAGGGCGCCCATGTATAAGACAGAGGCCGCCCAAGTATAAGACAGAGGCCACCCATGTATAAGACAGAGGGCGCCCATGTATAAGACAGAGGCCGCCCATGTATAAGACAGAGGCCACCCATGTGTAAGACAGAGGGCGCCCATGTTTAAGACAGAGGGCGGCCATGTATAAGACAGAGGGCGCCCATGTCTAAGACAGAGGGCGCCCATGTCTAAGACAGAGGGCGCCCATGTTTAAGACAGAGGCCGCCCATGTATAAGACAGAGGGCGCCCATGTCTAAGATAGAGGCCGCACATGTCTAAGATAGAGGCCGCCCATGTATAAGACAGAGGGCGCCCATGTCTAAGACAGAGGGCACCCATATCTAAGACAGAGGGCGTACATGCGTTAAAGGAAGACTCACCCAAGTTTTGAATGTTGTTATGGTTCACCCACAAAGTCTGCAGCTGGCGGCACAGCGGCATCTTCACATGGGACGAGATTTTGTTGTGGTCAACCACGAGACTTTGGAGGCGAGGGAGGCTGATGAGGAAGCGGAGATCTCTTGCTGTGGTCAAGGTCATGTGTTTCGAGATGAAAAGCTCGTAAAGCGAAAGCAGTTCAGCCACGAACTCAGAGCGCCTAGTATTCCTGGGCTGTAAGACCCGGTGAGGATATTTTACTTTCTAGGAGGAACCAAGGTACATGACCGACCTATAGGGCCCAAAGTTCGGTACTCGTGTCTCAGAACTAAGTGCCACCCCCTGTCTTATTTGAATTTGCTTAACCGATTAAATAGGGTTAGCTATATATCATCACCTAAGACTCATTTACCTAAAACGTATGGAAATATAAAAAAAAAAATATTTATAATCTAGAAATGGGGAGGTTGGGTGATGGGTTGGAGGAGGTCTGTTCGTTTTCAATGGAATATATTTTTGATCCCCTCTGATCATACATACCAATAACTCCACTGATTTCATGTACCCCATCTGAGGTGCAACTAGAATAATCTTTTCACTGGGAATATTTGAGAATGCCTTAATCGTGTTTCCTTGGATGGATGGATGCAGCCAGGAGTTGAACACGTTAGAGCCGGCCTACAATTTATTACATGTCATTATATATTCTAAAATATTGTTTTTATCCCCCCCCTATCTATTGTAATATAATCCCCCCCCCCCAACCTCCAATTACTTCCTTCGAACGTCTCCCCGAGGGGTTAAAAGTTTCAAAATAGGAAGGATTTTTTTTCAGGTTTATTTGAAAAAGATAAAATTATTGTAAGTAGCCTAGTCATTTATAAATTTCACCTATCCCATTCATGATTATAATGAAGCGATGGTAAGAAGATAGTGAGACAGAGTAGGATGGGGGAGGTCAAGACATGATTATAGTGAGACAATAGTGAGACTGGTTAGGTTGGGGGGGATGTCTGAGGCATGATTATAATGAGGCGATGGTGAGACTGATTAGGGTGTGGATGTCACGGCAGGACTATAGTGAGGTGATGCTAATCGATGATCATGGTCGGGATGATTAAGTCATGGTTAACCAGAAGGATACGACACTTTGTTGTGGCTGAGGTCGAGCTCTATGATGGTGTTGCCGTACTGGGAAATGATGTCGACGGGCAACTCCGCCAGCTCCATGTAGGCCAGAGACACACGGTGGCTCTTGGGCGACCCTTCAACCATGATGACCCGGACTCATGGGACGTCTGCCCTTATCAGTGGTTGACCTTTAATCTCCACGCCTGCTACACGGGTACTCAGATATCACAACGGCGTTCATACATTCAGCTGCTGAACAAAGTTACACATACGACAATGCAAATCCCAAGATTGATAGAAAAAATTTATTTCCATACCACCATTAAAGAACGACTGCTAAATTAACGAAAAATTCAGTCTATAAGCTTCTTCAAGATAAACTAATCATATCAAGACAATAAAGGAAGGACTGCATTCAAGCTGTATGAAGGAAGTTGTTGAAAAGGTTTGTTAAAACTTGAAATGAAAGAACGGGACGATACAAAGAGGAACGTGATAAAAAGAGGAACGTTTCGGCCAAAAGCTTTCTTCAGCGGACAAAAGTCCACGTTTTTTGTTTCACTATTTCCTTTTAAGTTGACAAGACAGCCTTGTCTGCTAAAGCAGAAGAAGGCGTTTGGCCGAAACGATGCCCTTTTATCGTCCCTGTCTCTTACTTTAACGTTTTGTACAACAATTTTCTCATATAAAGACGAACTGAGAGTCTAAGAAGGTGAATAAAAAACTGATAGATCTATTTATCGACTTTAGTTATAATGTATTCATTTTGTTACTGAGGATGGCTTTATCTATTTATAGATTTTGTTTTTTAAAAAAAACTTTAAAAAAAAAATTGTGACTTCCTAAGTGGGTGTTTTTTAGTCCGTCTGGAAGCGTCGAAAGCCCTAGTTCGCTTTCAGAGCTTCGCAATGTTCTCTGTTATTGCCAACGTAAAATTACCTCAGATATTATCCACAAATATCAATGTCTGTGCCAGGGACTGTGTTATACATCAACAAGGACATGTTTATTTTTTTTTTATCTGAAAGCTGGTAAGCCAGCAGATTAAACCAAATCACTATCATCTCTATTTATAGATCTTTACTTTTTAAATTGTGAAAACAATGCGTGTGGAGTGGTGAAATAAAAAGTTCGCTGCTCTAGTTAATCACAAACAAACATGACATTAACGTCGAATGACAAGCATTTGACTTTTTGAAATGTTTTCTGTTTCTCGCTGTTTCTTCAAAACACGTTCCCTTTTTTTTAATTGCCCCGTCTTTCTATTTGAAGCTTCCACACACCTTTCCTTCCCTATATCCTTCGCACAGACCTCGTGCACAGGCCTTCATTTATTATCAAACGAAATATACGTCAGCGAATGACGTCATTCGTTTCTGACGACTTACTACTTCATTGCAGGTTTAAGCTGCTTCTAGCAACCGGACTGAAATATGTATCACATATATAACAAAAATACATGTTTCTCTGCGTAACCATTTAACAACTAATGATGTCACTAACGCTTTCACAAAAATGAAATTCCCGATAACCGGGCCTAAAATAGAGTTTGGTGCGCAACATTTTCTTTTGCATTACGGAAATAGACTAGTCTCAAGCTACAAATCAGGTATGTAAATAGAGGGATGGGGACATTAGCACAGTTATAGAGTTCAGGGGCGTGCAAACAAACAAAAAGTATGCGTTGGCTTACCCGTGGGGGCGGAAAAGGGGGGGGGGGCTACACCGATTGGTATTCTTATTATGTTGCACGTTTTATCAAGTAACTTAAGTAGGTGGAAAGTTCACGCATTGTGGCCCCCTTCCCCCCCCCCCCCACTATTGTTTAGCGGGTTAAAACTAGTGATGTGTTCATATTGCTATTTGAATTAATTCTTATTTCGCTTTTTTTCGATGCACAATTTTTGGGCCAATTCATCGTGGGGTTGGAATACGTGGGGATGTTTACGGTAAAACTTATCACAATAGATAACTAAAACGTGTGTTTGCTTTCACATTTCTGCGCTTGAAAAACTCCTGGCAATAAATAGGGACAAGAAAATATGGCACTGAATCAAACATTACCTCGTGCCGGTGTGGGGATTGGATTATTTTTTTATTTTTAACATTTGTACAGGTTAATTATTTCCCCAATTTTTTTTTTTAACAATGTCAACTTACATCCGTGCGATAAATTATCCAGTGATCCGAGCCTGGAATTCCTGTTAGCAGCTGTGAAATGAACTTATCTTCAAATAATGAATTGTTATCTTCAGTGTTTGGATCCTGGTGCAACTCTTATAACGTCACAACTAACCAGATGTTAAGTTTAAAAAAAAAATAAAAAAACACAAGAAAATAATCGTCCAGAAACACAGTCGCCTGGTTTAGAGAGTACTGAACATACGCCTGGTTTAGAGAGTACTGAACATACGCCTGGTTTAGAGAGTACCGGACTTAACGCATATTCCTATTGAGGAGGATCTATAGCAGTTTTAACAGGTTATAAAAAAACAACAAATGTATTATGTAATGAAAGCCGCCATTAAACAACACCAGCGATGAAATAACAAAACGACTGACGCATAACGTAATCAACAGTTTTGTTATCATTTTCTCGGAGATAACCCCTTCCAGCTCAGCTTATCAGACGATACCACCCGGGGATCCTCAAACAGTTCGTTTATTTATTTTAAGCTTTTTTTAAAAAAAAAAAAAATGAGATCAAATTTCGTGTCTTAATCGTCTTGTTATGGCCCCCAGATTTTTTGTTAATGTTACATCAAGATAAAGTAGAGCATGTAAAATAATATCGGGGTACCATCACCTTGACGAACCTATAGCCTGAATGTTGAGTTTAAAACAATAAATTGGTTTTTGTGTGTAAACGTATACAACACATTTAGAAACACTGTGGGGTCGAATTATGACATTCCAATCTGTAACACATTAAACCAGTGTGCAGTCGTGTTGTGGACAGCACGCTGTCTTGGGATGAGAACAAAAAGAACAACAACAAAAAAAACTACATGTATATGTATACTAAATAAAACCCTATTTCTTACGGTTGGACAACATCATGTTATATATGGTTGGGCATCAGCAGTTGATACCTGGTTGTATATCAGCAGGTTATACCTGTTTGGACAACAACATGTTATATATGGTTAGAAGACATCATGTTATACATGGTTGGACAACATCATGCTATACCTGGTTAGAAGACATCATGTTATGCCTGGTTGGACAACAGCATGTTATTTATGCCCTTGACGACGTATTACATCTACTGTTACTGAATGTTTTTAGCCCTATTCATATTATTCTCACTTAAATTCATATTGTCAAACGATGGAAAGAGAAACATACACAAAATGTCCATCCAGGTCTGAAAGCATACTAGTATCTGCAGCCCTAGAACCGTCGAGCAATGGCGGCCACATCGCCTGAACTTCCAATCTACTCGAACGTTTATTTGACAAAACGTACATTCAGGTAACGCACTTCAATACATTCTCAATTAACGCTACCTGCGCCCCCCCCAACCACCACCCCCAGTACACCAACGCCCCCAACCACCACCCCCAGTACACCACCGCCTCTGATCTCTATTAATATTCTAAACGACCAACACCCACTTTTACACAGCAGATTTATTACACCTAGTGCTTCAGAGGAGCGAAATTTAAAAAAAAAAAATATATATTACTCACCAAACGCATTTGCGGTACTTTCAAGAATCTCACTAAGCCCAGTTATCGGGTCAAGGGAGTCAAGAATTGCTTAAAAATCGTTGACGTAATTAATGGACGCCCCATATTAGCTGCAATTTTCTATATTCTTTTCTATTAATTTTTTTTTTTTTTTTACCGTTCTCTTTTTGTTTCGTCTTTTAGACTTGATTGTTTCAATATTATTTCCTTCATTATTTTGTTTTTTGTGTCCCGACGGAAGTTCGTTTGTTTGTCAGTGCGTACTTCAGTCAACGTAATCTTTAAAACAGTTTGTACAAATAAACATTTTAAAAAAAAAGAAACTTTAAAAAAACATGAGGTGCCTTTAATAAAAAAAAATTGAAGACTAAATATAAACCATCAATAGAAACCATCAATATAAACCATCAATATAAACCATCAATATAAACCATCAATAGAAACCATCAATATAAACCATCAATATAAACCATCAATATAAACCATCAATAGAAACCATCAATAGAAACCATCAATATAAACCATCAATATAAACCATCAATATAAACCATCAATATAAACCATCAATATAAACCATCAATATAAACCATCAATATAAACCATCAATATAAACCATCAATATAAACCATCAATATAAACCATCAATATAAACCATCAATATAAACCATCAATATAAACCATCAATATAAACCATCAATATAAACCATCAATATAAACCATCAATAGAAACCATCAATAGAAACCATCAATAGAAACCATCAATAGAAACCATCAATAGAAACCATCAATAGAAACCATCAATATAAACCATCAATATAAACCATCAATAGAAACCATCAATAGAAACCATCAATAGAAACCATCAATAGAAACCATCAATAGAAACCATCAATAGAAACCATCAATATAAACCATCAATATAAACCATCAATATAAACCATCAATATAAACCATCAATATAAACCATCAATATAAACCATCAATATAAACCATCAATATAAACCATCAATATAAACCATCAATAGAAACCATCAATAGAAACCATCAATAGAAACCATCAATAGAAACCATCAATAGAAACCATCAATAGAAACCATCAATATAAACCATCAATAGAAACCATCAATATAAACCATCAATATAAACCATCAATATAAACCATCAATATAAACCATCAATAGAAACCATCAATAGAAACCATCAATATAAACCATCAATAGAAACCATCAATAGAAACCATCAATATAAACCATCAATAGAAACCATCAATAGAAACCATCAATAGAAACCATCAATAGAAACCATCAATAGAAACCATCAATAGAAACCATCAATAGAAACCATCAATATAAACCATCAATATAAACCATCAATATAAACCATCAATATAAACCATCAATATAAACCATCAATATAAACCATCAATATAAACCATCAATATAAACCATCAATATAAACCATCAATATAAACCATCAATATAAACCATCAATATAAACCATCAATATAAACCATCAATATAAACCATCAATATAAACCATCAATAGAAACCATCAATAGAAACCATCAATAGAAACCATCAATAGAAACCATCAATAGAAACCATCAATAGAAACCATCAATATAAACCATCAATA
>CAXITT010000834.1:77948-103207 GCA_964033795.1 Lymnaea stagnalis | reverse complement strand
CCCCCCCCCCCCCCAACCCCTCACTCTCAGGGTAACTCATTGATACAAATGATACTAAATATTTAAAAGAAAATTTGGCGACCGAAATTCGGATTTCCTCGGGGGGGGGGGGACCCGGCTGTCCTCCCCCTCCCACCCCCCAAGGAGTCCATATCTAACCAGAGAATGACCAGCATGTCATGCCATGCGTCTGTCATGATCTTTTTCCCTGACGCTTGAGAAAAGTTTCCCCCACTGTGATCTTTTTAAAAATAGTAGCATCCATAGGTTTGACTTCAGGATGAAAGCACCTGGTGAGAAAAAAAAAAAACTAACCTGTCGCAACAACCGGCCGATATAATATGGTTGGTCCCGTCTACTTTATTTATTTATTTCTTTTGCAAATTAATGATCACGTGGTTTGTTGGTATGCGTTAGGCGTCGGTTTGCGTTTTTGTTATTTTTGAACGGAGTAAAGTCACCGGCGTGACGTTTAGAGGGCGAAGAGGGGCGCATGAAAATAATTTAAGAACGTCATGATGTCCAAATGATAAGAGATGATAAATCAGACAATCATCCAAGGTATGGGACAGAAAGGCTCCGTCACCACGACCTCTCAACCATCATCTGTGTTGCTCAACCAAGTCGGTCATCCTTCACCTATCAAATCAGACCCAGGGTCAAGGCCACCAGCTGAAAAGGAAAAAAAAAAAACCACAACGAATCACTTAAATTCTTAAGTAAACTTTGTACCGCCATGCCCGCTCACGTGACTTGGTGGGGGGGGGGGGGGGGGGGTGGGGTGCTGGTACGTGTCATAAGTGAAATGAAGTTAACAAAACACAAAATGGCCTCTGCTGAAAACACAATTGGATGTTCTTTATTTGGCATTGAGAGTGATGGAGCTTATGTCAAGGGCGCAGATTGGGTAGGCAAAATTACATGCGGTCACGGGAAATTTTGAACAGTCATTCATTCGAGATAAGTTCCTCCGGACGTTATTCACCCTCTGTAACTTCATTCACCATCTGTAACATCAATCGCCACTTTAAAATTATCACATCTTTCATTAGAAGCGAAAATTTGAGTATTTGACAGCTGCCACATTAAAACACATTTTTAATCGACAGGGGTCAAGTTGGGTAAACGCCACCAACCTGTCATAATCAAGCGAACATTTGGCCACGACGGTGTAACGTTCAGTGCTGACCACTGTATAAATCAGTATTGACCACTGTATAGATCAGCATTGACCACTGTATAAATAAGTACTGAACACTGAATATATCAGTACTGACCACTGAAAAAATCAGTACTGACCACTGAAAAAATCAGTACTGACCACTGAAAAAATCAGGACTGAATAAATCAGTACTGACCACTGAAAAAAATCAGTACTGGCCACTGAAAAAATCAGGACTGAATAATCAGTACTGACCACTTCATATATCATTACTGACCACTGTATGTTTCAGCATTGACCACTGTATAAATGAGTACTGACTACTGTATAAATCAGCAATGACCACTGTATAAAATCAGTACTGACTACTGTATAAATCAACATTGACCACTGTATAAA
Source organism: Lymnaea stagnalis (assembly GCA_964033795.1). Taxonomy (NCBI): domain Eukaryota; kingdom Metazoa; phylum Mollusca; class Gastropoda; family Lymnaeidae; genus Lymnaea; species Lymnaea stagnalis. The sequence continues at coordinate 101,646 of CAXITT010000834.1, read as the reverse complement.
ATTAGTACTGACCATTGTATCAATCAGTACAGACCAATGTATAAATCATTACTGACCACTGTATGTATCAGCATTGACCACTGTATAAATCAGTGCTGACCACTACATACATCACTACTGACCACTGTATAAATCAGAATAGACCACTGAATAAATCAGTACTGACCACTGCATAAATCCGCCTTTATCATTATATAAATCAATACTGACCACTAATAAATCAGCATAGAGCACTGCATAAATAGGTACTGACCACTACATATATCAGCACTGATCAATGTGGCATTGACTGACTTAAGTTGAGGTGTACTTGGTTTATAAAGTTTTTGACTTGCGCAGTAGGCTGTTGTTGTTCGTCCGTCAAATCGACAAGGACCATCTAGTCATCCGGTTAGGGGTGGGATGGATCAGGTTAGTGCCCATGTGGCTTACTAGACCGATCCGCGCTCAGAATAGTCGCTTGCACCGCGGGCAGGGGATAATTGCTGAAGTCGTTGGTCTGAGGCTGTTCTTTCGGGCCAGCCTGCGTGTCTCAGCTGTCGCGTCTCAGCTGTCATTTTCCTTCTGGCTTCAAGAGACTGAGCTCCCTTCTTGATAGCCGATATCCACTTGGCTAATTTCCGGACTGTCTGCACCCATTCAATAAAGATAATGCTAAAGACACATTTGTGTCTATTGCCTCAAGCCTTCAAACCCCTAGTGCATGATTCCCTCACAAAGTGGCACTGGAAATCAGTGAAATTTCCTCATCAACACCAGGAACAGAAACATTGCAAATCCCATCTACATGTATAGGAGCCAAAATGATCAATAAATTGATCGTGGGCCCTTAAGATGTAGAAGAAGAAGACCTTTAGTGCCACTTTCTTTGAATCTCGGTTGTCCTCCACACGGGCTACGTGTCCTACCCAACAGAGTTGAGACTGCATCAGGGTGGTGAAGATGCTAGGTAGCTTCTTCGGCCATTTGCCCTGAAAACAATATCCCGATAGAAAGAGATAAGCAGGAGATATGCAAATTTGCAATAGCTTCAAATGTGTCTCAATAGCAAAAGTGTGCCACAAAATTTAGTTCTCTAGGATAAGCGACACATTTAGAACTCTAGGATAAACGAAACATTTAGTACTCAAGGATAAGGGACACATTCAGTTCTCAGGGATAAGCGACAACCTTGGAAAGTTTAGCTCGAAATCGTACAGGCTGCTGATACAACAATACCACACTCGTCAAGTTTTACCAGTGAGAGACGGCTACTCCGCCATCCCGCCCATCAGTGAACATGTCATGTTGACCTAGTTTCAAACACCTCCGACAACCAGGTCGGAACTGTGACATTGTGGCCATCACGTCCGTTCGTTTGCTTGTTAATTCTCAAACGAAAACCCCCCCAGGCAATTTTAACAACACTCTCACTACTGGGCAAAACCTGTTTTATTGTTTAAAAATATTAATTTTACATATTTTTTGTGTGTTAAAAGTCGTAGTTTCATATTTTACTGTAGATGATGAATTCTTGAAACTTCGGACCTTGGTTTAAGGAAACAATTATTTAAAAAAAAAATAAGTTTTGAGAAATGAGAGCTGTAGCCAACACGACAATAGTCAGGAAAACATGTGCAATACTACGTATACATAGTGAAATGAATGGATTTCCACCGATAGACCATATCGATTTTCCGTCACTTGGAGTCCTACAAAAAAGTCATTGATCATTTTTAGGTAGGAGCTTCGCTAGGAGGTTTACATCCTGGTGACAAAATTGAGACATTGTCCCGGGCGCAGGCTTTGATTGGCTTTGTCCTTACACATGTATTTAAATGTACATACATGATCTTATGAGACGTCATAATGTAGCCATAATTTCCCCGGGGTTATCTTTCTGTACACACCAATTTTTACACCATAGCCATTGTTTAAGTATGCCCGTCTAAATACCGTACCCCGTGTTCTATCGTACTCAGCCTTACTTCCGTACACCATCTGCCGTACTCCGTCTGACTACCATACCCCATCTTACTAACGAACCCCATCTTGCTACCGTACCCTATCTTACTACCGTATCCCGTCTTACTACCGTAACCCGTCTTACTACCTTATCCTGTCTTAATACAGTACCCTGTCTTACTACCGTACCTCGTCTTACTACACCACCTGGTCTACTACACTACCCCGTCTTACTACCGTAGCCACGTCTTACTACAGTACCCCGCCCTATCAGTACTGACCTACTAATGTATATTAAGGTTAGTATTCTCCTCATTTCCAAATACGTAACTGTCTCCCTGATCTCCGAATCTCTCTCTGTGGATATCTTCCTGGCCAGGAATTTTTTTTTAGATATTTAACGTCAAAAAACTCCATTCATAACACGCGGTTAAAAAAAAAAAAAAAAAAAAAACTCTCTTTACCAGCCACTTCCATCCCAGTTGGAATAGGATGGGATTGATAAGGTGGGAGGTGCGACCCAGGCGACACTCATTCTAGCTACGCCACTGCTCCCTTCCGCCACACTACAACACGAAACAAAACCCTTTGACCTGATTGCAACACAAACACACCCAGACAAACACGCAGACACAATTATACGGATCAAATGATGGGGTCACTTAGGGGCAGTCCATTTGGACGGAATGTAACAACGGCGTGCGATGACCTCATTACCGAGTTGACCAGATGGCTGGCAAATTAACTTAGGACAAGCTGGCCGCTCGGTTAACAAGCCGGGCGAGTCTTGGTTTCAGCCCGCGGAGGTGAAACCTGTTGAAAAGAACTGACACATTCGAATGTTGATAGGTAGCCAAAGAACATGTTTAGGCAAAGAGAGAGAAAGAGAGAGAAAAGAAAGAGAAAGAAAGATGCAAGGAGTGAAAGTCGTTTAAAGACAAAATCTCGATGTTCTGTCAACCTTCAAAAATTACGTCGGGAATCGGACATTTAAAAAAAAAAAATATATATATATTTTAAAAATCAGTTAGATTTTTTCCCCTCCGGTTTAGCTGTAGATTTTGGGTGGGGAAAAATGGGCTCGAGGTCTGCTTAGTTACCGCCAGGGAACAATAACAATAGGGTTTTTTCAATAGATTATGAGTTTACTCAATTGTAAGGAAAGCCCAAAAGGCCGTTGTAAATTGTAAGGAAAGCCAAACTGGAAAACGTAAATTGTAAGGAAAGCCAAACTGGAAAACGTAAATTGTAAGGAAAGCCAAACTGGAAAACGTAAATTGTAAGGAAAGCCAAACTGGAAAACGTAAATTGTAAGGAAAGCCAAACTGGCAAACGTAAATTGTAAGGAAAGCCAAACTGGCAAACGTAAATTGTAAGGAAAGCCAAACAGGCAAAGGTAAACAAAACAAAGGTCTAGAATCATAAAACAATTTTTTTTGACCTAGATACATACATTTCTATTCTAACGGACACACACAGATACTATCAGACATAACACATACTATTTTATGAAATTCTTACACATATTTCCTTACACTCTCCTAGTTCGATATCAGTTGACACTTGTCTTTAGGAATCTCCCCAGATGAGTAATTTTTAGTGTAGTTTATTTCTGCCCGACTGGAGAAGGCTTTTAGTCGACACGTCCTTCTTTCTTTTTGTGTGGGCGTGTGTTGTTTTTTTTTTTTAACCGTTTGCCGTGCACTGAGTAACTTAATACTTATTATATACAGCATCTAGAAATAGAGGGACATAGGGACAGATTGGCTTTTGTGGTATTTTCATGTTGAAAATTATAGGTTTCAGAGTTGAAAAAGGGGGTTGTAGTGGAGCTGGGATCGGGGGCTTAAAAAATGAATCTTGTACCTGGTGGGTTCAAACACCTTAGCTGCGCCTCTGATTTTAGTATTAATTTTTTGTTCGAATTATTTTAATGATTGCGGTGCTGTGCTATTTTTTGAGGTGCTCTGTAATTTTATGCTAATTAAATTTATTATGCTTTATAATTCTGATGATCCTCCTCCTACAGGTGCCCCGATGTTGACGCAGGATGAGCTGAACCAAACTGCCGATGGGTTAAGGGTCACGTGGACGGTGCTTACAAACACCAGAGAGGTTGAAAGGTTCGAGGTGGAGGTGACTCTTGAAAACTGGGCTTCCATCGAAATTCTGAGTTATGGGTCGTGGAAAATCTATTTCAACTGCATCTTCTTGATCGAACCGGACGCACTACGCGACGGAAAAAAAACGGCCGAGTTGAAAGGGCAAGGGTTAAAGGTCACACATGTGCAGGGAAGTTTCTTTTACCTGGAACCCACGACATCATTCATCCCACTGAAGCCTGGTGGGAAAAGAAAAATCAACTTTAAGGTAAGCGATGGCGTAGCTTCTTCTGTGTTCTTTTTCTTGGTTCTTTGAGTTCTCTTTCTTGGCTTCTTGGAGTTATCTTTCTTGTATTCTTGGAGTTATCTTTCTTGGTTCTTGCACTTCTTTTTCTTGGTTCTTGAATTTTTCTTTTCTGGTTCTTGGAGTACTCTTCCTTGGTTCTTGGATTTATCTTATATGTTTTTTGGATTTTTCTTATATGGTTCTTGGAGTTGTCTGTCTTGGTTCTTGGACTTCTATTTGTTTGTTCGTGCATAGTTTTTCTTGGTTTTTGGACTTCTTTTTCTTGGTTCTTGGAGTTCTCTTTCTTGATTCTTGGAGTTTTCTTTTTTTTTCTTTTTTATCTTTTCATTATTTTTTTTTTTTAATTTTTTTTTTTTTTTTTTAGTAGTACGGGGGAAGACGGGTCCGAAATTGTAGAATTTTGATTTAAAAATATTTTTTTTCCCAATTTTTTTTTTGTTTTTTTTTTTTTTGTTTTTTTTTTTTTTTTTTTTTTTTTTTGTTTTTTTTTTTTTTTTTTTTTTTTTTTTTTTTTTTTTTTTTTGGTTTTTTTTTTTTTTTTTTTTTTTTTTTTTTTTTTTTTTTTTTTTTTAATTTTTTTTTTTTTTTATAGTAGTACGGGGGAAGACGGGTCCGAAATTGTAGAATGTTGATTTAAAAATATTTGTATTCCCAATTTTAATCTCTCAAAGTTATGCAGCAAACTCTTCTCATATCTGACCCCCTCCCCACCCACCCCCCAACCTCTTGGCGTGATGGGAATCTAGGTACGGTGGATGATTTCCAGGTGAGAATCTAAGCACTGTGAAAGTGGATTTGGGAAATACTGTGGCGATTAAACCAGAATTTAGTTTTTTGTTGTTGTTTTTTCAAAATACGTAAGCTTTTCTTAGAATGAATGAGTGGAAGTTGCCCCTTTGGTCTTCTAGAGCACGTATCTGCCATAATTTTGAAACATCTGGTGATATCTCTGTATTAACTATGTCGTACTTAATAATGTACATCTTGGTATTGCTCTTCCCCATCAGGTTAAATACTGGTCTGTGGCACGCACCGACGTCATGCCCAATTGGTACATAGCAGCGCCTGGGTTGGAACCTGTGCCCATTGCAAGCACCCAGGGCGAGCCTCTGTCTTTCGTTGCTGACTACGCCACACCTGGACAGTGGAAACGTTATGATTACGATTATTACAATCCTTACACCGCCCAGGTGAGTCTATAGAGCCCTTTCACTGCCCAGGTAATCCTAGGACACTTACGCTGCCTAGATATTTATAGGACCCTTACGATGCCCAGTTATCTCTAGGACCCTTACGATGCCTAGGACCCCTAAACTGCTCAGGTGAGTCTAGAATCTTTACAGGCGAGTCTGTAGCACAGTCCCACTGCCCAGGGGCGTCTAGAGCCCTTCCACTGCCCCGGTACGAAGATGTCCATTCTCTTTCTCAACCATGCGTGTTAACACTCAAGCTTCGCATCAAGTGCACGCTGCTCTTCTTTTCAGAACCTGTCAACATCATTTCGATTCAATGTCTAAAGTTACACATACTCACTGTTTCGTCTTTAAAAAAATGATTGACTATGTCACTGCCTCCATCACCAAAGACTAAGTGTCACGCTATGGCAAGCATTGGTTCCATATCCCTTTAACCAAGGAGCAAGCCTCGCGGTTGCAAGCATTGGTTCCGTATCTCCATAACCGAAGACTTAAGTCTCACTGTGGCAAGCTTAGTTCCATTAACGATGCAACCAAGGACTAAGTCTAACTATGACAAGCTTTGGTTTGCATATCCCCATAACCAATGACTAAGTCTCACTATATGTCAAGCTTTAGTTCCATATCCGCCATATTTTGTGTAACATATTTGAGAAAGATTGTCTTTGGTGGAGCTGTCCTGAGAAGGAAATTGCTGGGTTACCGCCAGTTTGATCTATCCACGTGTTGGAATTTAGGTTTATTTAATGTAATAGAAAATGTAGCAAAACTGTCACGCCGACTCAAAGAAATGTAGTAAGGTTGTCACCCCGACCCAAAGAAATGTAGTAAGGTTGTCACCCCGACCCAAAGAAATGTAGTAAGGTTGTCACCCCGACCCAAAGAAATGTAGTAAGGCTGTCACCCCGGCTCAAAGAAATGTAGTAAGGCTGTCACCCCGACCCAAAGAAATGTAGTAAGGCTGTCACCCCGACCCAAAGAAATGTAGTAAGGCTGTAAACCCGACCCAAAGAAATGTAGTAAGGCTGTCACCCCGTTCACCCCGACCCAAGGAAATGTAGTAAGGTTGTCACCCCGACCCAAAGAAAGGTAGTAGGGCTGTCACCCCGGCTCAAAGAAATGTAGTAAGGCTGTCACCCCGACCCAAAGAAATGTAGTAAGGCTGTCACCCCGACCCAAAGAAATGTAGTAAGGCTGTCAACCTGACCCAAAGAAATGTAGTAAGGCTGTCACCCCGGCTCAAAGAAATGTAGTAAGGTTGTCACCCCGACACAAAGAAATGTAGTAAGGCTGTCACCACGACCCAAAGAAATGTAGTAAGGATGTCACCCCGACACAAAGAAATGTAGTAAGGCTGTCACAACGACCCAAAGAAATGTAGTAAGGTTGTCACCCCGACCCAAAGAAATGTAGTAAGGATGTCACCCCAGACCAAAGAAATGTAGTAAGGCTGTCACCCCAGACCAAAGAAATGTAGTAAGGCTGTCACCCCAAACCAAAGAAATGTAAAAATATATTTTAGAAAATCTCTTTACAACCCACCCCCTTATCTCTCCATTTTTTCTTTCTTTCTCAGGAGCGTTACGACAGAAACTACATTCCACATGCAGCAGACGACTCGGAGATCAGGCTCGTCCCCAAGCCCACCAGTGTCAAGATGGACAGCTCGAGACGGTTAGCCGTTGACCGGACATGGTTCATCAGTTTCACTGGACCACTCAGTGAGGAGGCCACGTATCTGGGTGGTAAGGATCAACAAATCTATAGAATATTACACGCATGTGTGTCATTAGGTCACACTGACACTTATTGAGGCGGCCACGCATCTGGGTGTTAATGATCAACAAATCAATAGAATATTACACGCATGTGTGTCATTAGGTCACACTGACACTTATTGAGGCGGCCACGCATCTGGGTGTTAATGATCAACAAATCAATAGAATATTACACGCACTTGTGTCATTAGGTCACACTGACACTTATTGAGGCGGCCACGCATCTGGGTGTTAATGATCAACAAATCAATGGAAGATTAAACTTATGTGTGTCAGTAGGTCATGCTAAGAAAGTGCTACTTATTGAAATGTATGCGTAGTATCTAAACAATGATAACATTAGTTTTTTTTTAAAATATACTTTTCCTCCCTTCCCCAGACTTTCTAAATCTAGGCACAGGTCAGATCCTTCCCGCCAGCCAAAGACCGGGGCCAAACGTCATCAGTTTGAGGACGGCACGAGGCGAGTTGCCAGCAAGCCCTGCTGGTTCTTCAATGAGTAACGACACATATAAAATAGAAATAAATGCCAACACTAAACGGATAACTCTGGTTGGAGCTAGCCCCTCAGGGGTGTTTTACGCAGTTGTGTCCCTTATTAATTTGCTGGTAATTTATGTTTAAAATATATATATATTTATATAATATTTATATTTAATATTTAAAAACTACCATTATAGCTAAAATTAGTAATTTAAATTTTTTTTATTGTGCTCAACAGTTTTAATTTTTAACTGAATATTTTTTAAATCAATTTTTAAGCATTAAAAAAAGTATTTCTGTAACAGAGGCAACATTCTAAGTATAAGTGTTAAGCTAAAACATTAAATATCAGTAATACAAAGAAGGAGACAGAGAGTCACAGACAGACAGACAGAGAGAGAGAGAGAGAGAGAGAGACAGAGAGAGTGAGAGAGAGAGAGAGAGAAAGAGAAACAAGATAGATGAGAGAGAAAAGAAAGGAAAAAAATAAAATAGAGCAAGAGAGAAAGACTAGAAAGGGAGAGGAAAGAGATAAAAGAGGGAGGGAAGAGAGAAAGAAGAGAGCGGAGAAACGAGAGGAGAGAGCAGGAGAGAGAAAAAAGACAGTGTGAGAGAGACGGGAGAGAGATAGAAAGAGAAAAGAGAGAAAGAGGAAAGGTTGAGAGTGAGAGATGTTAGGTAGAGAGAACAGATAGTGAGAGAGACGTGTGATGGAAAAGAGTTAGAGAGAAATAGAGAATAGATGCATAGAGCGAAAGAGCGTGCGATAAAAGAGAGATAGAGAGTGAGAAAGAAGAGAGAGAAGAGTGTGAGAGATGGGAGGCGTAAGAGACGGGAGATACAAGGTTTCTGTTATATCTTCTATTTTTTTGTATTGAAGCTCTTAATAAGAAATAACATAGCTTTTCATTGTGCAGGGCGACAACTTCGAGTTGCCTGAGGGCGTTGTCCTGGACAGTCCCAGGTTTGAGTACAGGGGACTGATGTTGGACATAGCAAGGAATTTTCACAGTAAAGACGAAATAATCGAAATTATTGAGGTTAGTCGAAGCGGTTAGTTAAAACGTCACCGATGAAATGGCTGGCAAAAAAACAACTACAAAAACAACAAAAAAAAACTGAAAATGGTTGCAAAAAACAGAGGTCTCAGCGATTAACGGTCATTGGCCAGATAATTGGCCAGATAATTGGCCAGATAATTGTATCTGAAAGGGGATAAGGAAAGCGGAGATGTGGTCTAGAAAGATTGTTAGATTGAAATATTTCAACAAATACTTGGAATAGTAACAGTTTACGCTGGTAGATAACAAAGATCCCATTAGCAGGTGTAAATGGATCGGATATTCGGCATCAGAAATTTCTCGTGGAAACTTAATCCTATATTTGACTTCAGTCAAAGTATCGTAAATGAATGACAGGATCATGTTACTAGAGACAGTAGTGCCGGCGGGATTGCTTCACCCCGTGATGTTTAGATATACGAAAATGGAAATTGTGTTATCCAAATAGATATTTATCTAAATCTGTTGCAGTGGGTATGTTTGGTTTTTTTTAAAGTAGGAAATGTTATGAGAGCAGTTCCCAAATATTAAAAAAAATAATAATAATAAAGTATTCGAGATCAGAGATAGAAGACTTTTAGATGCTCGTGAGGTTCATTGAAATGTGTGACTTGGCATTAAATGAACCCGTGGTCAAACAATCATCTTCGGGCTAGCATCCGTTCAGTTCAATCGGCCATCTTAATTTTTAGTGGCATATAATTTGCAGCTGATGTCTCGCTACAAGCTCAACAAGCTCCACCTCCATCTCACCGACGATGAGGGTTGGAGGCTAGAGATCCCAGCATTGCCAGAACTCACTGAAGTAAGTGTGGTCATCTTACTAATTTTTTTTTAAATTTACATTTTTGATCTTTAATTATCTATGTTTTGATTGTAAGAACAGCGTATTTATTATAATTATTTTTAGTACACATTTGTTTAAAATATGTCCTTTACTTGTACAACTTTATTTTAAATTGTAATTAATTTTTAAATAAAAAGGGGACCTTGCTAAAAATTTTACAAAGTTAAATTCGATGTGATTGTTGTATTGTCTATGACACTTAACACCAAAAAGTTATTGATACAAATAGGTCAATGAGTTTTTGTCTTTCTATTTCTCTTATGCTTTTTAAAAATATGTTGTTTTTTTTATGAATATCCAAGAAGCAATGGCAAAGTGGTACATCCAGATTACTATTAAATTTTTATTGTTATTTTTATTTTTAAATAGTCAAAACCCTTTTTAGTTCTGAAAGTACCCATTTCTTGATGACGTCATCTGCAGCAGAAGCGTCTAATGCTACGTACCCACAGAACGATTTCTGTAGATTTAATCAACTCTCGTTTTCCAAAACCTCAGCTGGGGTCACAGAGGTGCCATGACGTTACCGAGACAAGATGTCTGCTGCCTCAACTTGGTTCCGGACCGGACAACAGCACGGCCTACGGTTCTGGCTACCTGACCACACGTGACTACCTGGACATCCTGCAGCGTGCCAATCAGCGACACGTGACCGTGATACCAGAGGTGGACATGCCTGGACATGCCCGGGCAGCTATCAAAGCCATGGAGGTATGGACTATATATCATTATTACTCTTTTTAACAAACATCCTATGTTTTTCGTCTAGATTCGTCTCCCAAAATACCCCACAGTTGCAAAAATTACCCCCATGATTGCCAAATTGCAACACAGTTGCCATATTACCCTACAGCTGCCAAATTACTGTTGGCTAATGACGGGACAAGTAGCGATCATCTTCCGTTGTTCGAATGCTTCCAAAATAAATAAGTTTTGAATATTTATGATTTCATTATCTAAAGTAGCTTTCATTTGAAATACCTGTCATTTGAAATACCTGTCATTTCAGCTCAGGAGAAAGCGGAATGACGAAAGTGGAGCGGGCGAGGAAGGAATAAAGACGTATCTCACTGACGTCAACGATACGTCCTCCTACACAACGCCCCAAATGTTTTCGGACAATGCCGTCAATCCGTGCCTGGAGTCCACGTATACTTTCGTCAAGATCGTCCTGGACGAGGTACGTCATTCCGCGAGGAGATGCTCTATGCACCAATGAACACGTCGACACCATTTCCTATCTTCATGTAGATATCTATCCACTAATTTTCTAAAGAAATATTAAAGCAAACTGACTCTTTTTTTTCTTCATTCCATGAAGCTGTTTCTTTTGATAATTTGAACGGTGTTTGTGATCGTAAAAACAAACCAAACACCATTCACCTGAAAAAAAAAAAAAACTATTTAGAAGAAAACTACCCGTGTAAAAATAAAGTCCCACCCTCTCTATCAGAGATCGGGGCGAATTCTTCCTTTTAAAGTTAGGACCTAAAGATAGAAAAATTCTTTTGTTTTCACAGTCGGTATGAATTTACCTGCATGCCCCCCCCCCCCCCAAGCGGTTCCCACATCTAAATGATCACTAATTTAGTCGTTAATGTCACCAAAGGAGTCCATTGATGGCTGATTCTATGCTAGATGTCTTCTGTTTAAATTGTTGTGTAATTGTAAAATGTTGTCTTGTTTAAAATATGTATTTTTATTTATGTGTGTAAAATGAATATTTAAATGTAAACTAAGAAATTTCAATTTTTGGAATCAATAAAAGAATCTTATGTTATCTTATCATCTAATCTTATCATATTTTATCGTATATTTTCATCTTATCATCTTATCTTATCATATCTTATCATCGTATCTTATAATTGTATCTTATCATCATGACTTATCATCGTATCTTATCATCGTATCTTATCATCGTATCTTATCATCGTATCTTATCATCGTATCTTATCGTATCTCATCATCGTATCTTATCATCCTTTCGTATCATCTTATCGTATCATCTTAATGTATCATCTTATCGTATCATCTTATCGTATCATCTTATCGTAGCATCTTATCGTATCATCTTATCGTATCATCTTATCGTATCATCTTACCGTATCATCTTATCTTATCATTCCCGTGCTAATCGATATAGGCTCTACCTAACTAACCGTTACATCCTCAAACACTCATTCTTTGCTGATGCATTTCATTCAACTTTCCTTAAAGTATCGTTTACGTTGAGCGTGTCCTGATCTACACGTCTAAAACAAATTTTGCCCTTCTTGAACTAAATCAGATTCTGGAGCTCCACCAGCAAGCCAGTCAGCCGCTGACGATGTTCCACATGGGCGGCGACGAAGTAGGCCCAGGGGCGTGGGTCAACTCATCGGCGTGCAAATCTTTGAAATCAGCCGGACTGCTGATGGGTGGCTCCCCTAAAAGTCATTTCTTCCAGGTCTAACTTTTACGAGTTTCATCCTAATGAGTTTTATCCTAAATGAGTTTAAACAATGCTGTATAGGCAAACAGAGAGTTAGACAATTTGATTTGGAATACCATGTTTTGTATTAAAGAGATGATAATTTTGTTGACATAATGTCTAACGGCTGTCAAATGATGAAGTATTTAACAATGTTACCAGTCGGCGATAAAAATTAAAAAATTAATAGTTTTATGAATAAACGAACATCTTTTGATGTTCATAAATTATCGTAAGATTAATTAATTTTTTTTTTTAGTATTTGTTTTTATATGTAAAAATTCTTGTAACAATGTTTGAATTTTCTTCATTATATTGGTTGATTAATCTTGATAGATTATTGAAAGATAGCAAGTTAGGTTTACTTTTCTTTTTAAATTGCTTTTTCTATTTAAAAAAAAAAAGAATACAACACTGTGGTTTTTGGAACAGAGAGTAGCTGTATAACCTTAACCCATAATCTTGTAATCCCATGAAATCTTGACCCCTGTTTTACATTGCCTACAATACGGCCGCATAGTCATTAAAAGGCTGCATTTCACAATCGAGACTTGAATTTCAGAGAGTATCCAACCTATCTGCAGAGAGAGGGTTGTCCTTGGCAGCCTGGGAGGACGGGTTGATGGAAGAAGGAAACAACCCATTTAACCTGTGAGTTGTTCATTTTTTCGACAAAGGAAATTTTGTGTGTGTTAAATTTAAAATGCAATAAACACTCTGTGGCGTTATCTGTAACAAACGCGGGCAGGGTTTTTTTTAAAAGTACGTGGTATACTTTATTTGCTACAATAAAATTTCGGAACCAAACAGTTTAAACAATTTTTTTTTTAATAATTGGGAGAATTTTGCTTTTTGGGGTAGTTTATGCGGCGTCGTACTGAAGTTGCCCGGTGTAACCACAAAAAGATATCCATTTATAGATTTTGCGACGTTTAGACGTGTAACCTTAAGAAACGATATTACTTTTTTTGAAGTTTTTTTTTTTTTTTTTTTGAGTTTGGACAAGAGTCTGCGTCATTGTGAAGTCGCCCTGGTCAAGATTTTCATCTTCTTTGAAACATAAGTAACCTAGTCAGGTTTTTGTTTGTTTTTTTTTATTTTTTTTTTTACCAGGACCAAAACACCATCGAAAATCGTCTATGCATACACCTGGGATAATGTCTGGGAATGGGGGACTGTTCCAAGGACATACACACTGGCCAACAGAGGATACAAGGTAACATATAATATATAATATATTTTTTAAAATTAAATGAAAATGTTTTTCTGGTTACTGATCTTGGAAAGCTATTCAAGGACTACAACTCAAATAACCAAGGCGATGCAATCTCACGCCCCCTGGTCTGAGCTCACTGATTAATAATCACTTCTTCATAGTAGGAAAACTAAATCCATGATGCGATGTTTCAGTGACTTACTTGACTGAGGCCATTCAAAACTGTTGGTAACTCTAACTAATGACGACCCCCCCCCCCCCCAGAAAACCTGTTGGAAACCTAAACAAAGGCGCCCCCCCCCCCCCCCCCAGAAAAAACATCGGACTAGGAAGTTATTAGTCGATGGTTAAGCCAGGCAGGTTCATCGTTGCAGAGTGCTGTGTAGACGAGTGGCTTTGTGGCCGAATAGATGGGTGGCAGAGTGGATGGGTGGCCGAGTGGATGGGTGGCTGAGTGGATGTGTGGACGAGTGGACGAATTAGCTTTGTGGTCAAGTTTACTTTTTTTCCGGGTTTGCTGGGTGGCCGAGTTTGCTGGGTGGCCGAGTGGTCTAAATTGACTGAAACCCAAACTATTGGAATGGAGTTCCATCCCTAGCAAAAGCAGAAAACAAACGCCATCACCATTGCCATCGAGTGGATGGGGCCTTGTTAACCCTGGACGTCAGCTTATCTAAGAGACAGAAAAAATCTGAAATCAAACCCGGAGATAGAGAGAGTCCCATAGGGGATGATAGCATGGACACGAAGACACAAATTCTGACTACTCCAGTGACGTAGAACCAATAAAGAGCACAGTGAGGCACACAAGACACACCGCTTGTCATCTGCTGCAGCTTGGCCGTCTTGACTAAGCCCTGCCTTTGGATCAAATGGGCAAGGACGAGAGAGTGGGGCTGATGAATCGCGCAACACTGCCTCACTTTAAAGAACATGCAGCTCGAGTCAAGGCTGCTATTCAAGTTTAACATTTAAAACGTGAGTGGGTCGAACAACAATGACACTGTCGCTTCTAAAACATAAATTATTACTGATAAGGTTTTTTTAGGGTGGGAATATTCACACCCGGGTACCAGAGGTCTAATGGGACCCAGGTCCGAATGACGGCGATGCATGTCCGGGTCCATTTTGACTAAATGCTATTCTTATGTCATTTGTCGTAGTTTATTTTAGTTAAACTGAAGAATTAAGTTTACAAACATATAGTCCATTCAATTATCTTTATTTTGAAACCTCATTTTATCTTAAAAACCCAACAATAATATTTTAGATAGGTTTTTAATCCCAACCTCTCACTTCTGGTACCCGGGTGCGAATAGCCACTTCTTTCTTTTTATTACGTATCCATCCATGTTTGAGAGAACCACTTTGGACTTTTATAAACAATAACCACTGTCACTGCAGGTCGTCATGGCACACGGCAGTCATCTTTACTTTGATCATCCTTACGAACCTGACCCTGAAGAGAGGGGCTACTACTGGGCCACAAGATTCTCTGGTAAGATTTTGTTTTAAGGGTTCCCGGGGGGGGGGAGGGGTTACAGGTAAAGGGTTTCAATTGTTAACCTTAAAAAAAGCAGGTATTCAGTTCTGTTGGATCTAAGTATTAGCAATAATTGTTGCCACGTTGAAGATAATTCTTTTTTACCCTCAAACCCCAAAATGCGAAGACACGAGAAAGGCGTTCTCCTACAACGCCAGGCGTTTCTATGACAACATCTTGACGCGACGCTCGGGCCAGCCAATCACTGACGAGGAGATGTGTGGCGGAAACAACGTCAACTGCCCGCCATTGGTTAATTCCGACAACATCGCTGGTAGGTATACAGAGAAGGATACATGACGAGCTTGACAGCAACATACTTTATCAATAGATCCTTACAGGAAACCCCCCCCCCACACAGAAAATCAACTGCTAACTGGTTAGGGGATCATTTAATAAATTTTAAAAAAAATAATTTAAAAAAAAACACACACAAAATTTCAATACATTAAAAAAGTGATTCTTCGTTTCCTTATGATGTGATAGATTTTTTTTTTGTCTTTGTTTGTCTGTTTTACTAAGTCTGTAAACTGATCAGAGGCGTAGCGAGAGTCCTTGGCGTCCAGGGACATGATTCATTTTAATCTCACCCTTTTCTTTTTCAATACTCAAACTCATTATTTTTATCAATAAAATAATATAAAAGTAAATTTTGGCGCCCCTAACCAGCTGGCGCCCGGAGACATCTGACCCCCTGTCCCCGCTTCGCTACGCCTCTGAAACTGAGATTTATGTTTCTTTGGTTTGACTTCCCGGACAGGAGCTCCCATTTTTGGTTTCGGTTGTATCGTTTGATTATTTTTCTTCATTCGCTTCAACCACACAGGCATGGAAGCTACGTTGTTCAGCGAGACAACTCGTACAAGAGATCAACTACACGACAGATTATTTCCCCGTCTGCTTGGTATGTTTCGTTTATAAACCTGGTATGGTTTTTTTGTAGTTCACTTAGTAGTCCAAGTTTTTTTTGTATTTCACTTAGTAGTCCCAGTTTTTTTTTTTTTATTTCACCGTTTCATTTTATGAAGCCCACATCTACTGGGCAGATTGACTAGCATCTACTAGGAAGCTCAATTCACATCTACAATGGGCCGATTGGCTCACACACTCAAAAAAATGAAATAATTGTATTTGTACCCCTTATCTTTAGCTTGTCATTGTTAACCCAATATAACGCAGGACACGTATATATTTATTTATGAAATTTGAAAGTTGCTTTAACCGTGGAACTGTTTTTTTTTTTTTTTTTTTTTTTTTTTTTTTAAACTTGTATGTCCTTCTTGTGTCACGTGTCTTTTCTAATGCCTCAGCTGTGGCCGAGAGGGCGTGGCATGAGGCGGACTGGGAACGCCTACCGAAAGGACCGGAACGCGACGAGACGTTTCTAGAAGATTGGTTCTCCTTCGTCCGTGCTGTGGGCCACAGGGAGCTCAAACGATTGGACGTGGCTGGCGTGACGTACAGGATCCCACCCCCTGGCGCAAAGTAAATTGTAGAACCTGTTGAAAATAAACAGCTCATCTCTACGTGTTTTGAATAATCAAACTTTTTTTTATAAACTTCTGTTAGGGGATGATCAATTTTTTTCAGACGGGACCCAAAGTACGATGGTACTAAAAGGTTAGACTTCACATAGCATAGCAGACTTTGAGAATCATAGCTTAGACGTCAAAAACTGATATCCAGTTCCAAAAATATCCTTAGCTGGAAATACAACCCTTCAGCAGTTGATACATCAGTCAGAAAGGTTGATGCACCCAAACAAAGAGGTTGTTGCTATTAAATAGCCTAATAACATTCTCTGCTGTTGGTATTTTATGCAATTTGGGATATACTCTTCTCAAATGTGCATCCATGGAAACTTTGACTTAATTCAGTGGGATGATTTGTAAAAATAGAACCATGTGCATGCTCACTGAGCCCGTGAACCATGAGCACGTGAACCATGAGCCCGTGAACCATGAGCACGACTTCAGCAAACGTCCTTTCCAGTTTTTTTTTTCAACCCCATTGCTACTAGCGAGACTGGCTCACATCTGCTAGGCAGACTGGCTCACAGCTACTAGGCAGACTGGCTCACATCTGCTAAGCAGACTGGCTCACATCTGCTAGGCAGACTGGCTCACAGCTACTAGCGAGACTGGCTCACATCTGCTAGGCAGACTGGCTCACAGCTACTAGGCAGACTGGCTCACATCTGCTAGGCAGACTGGCTCACAGCTACTAGGCAGACTGGCTCACATCTGCTGGGCAGACTGGCTCACATCTGCTGGGCAGACTGGCTCACAGCTACTAGGCAGACTGGCTCACATCTGCTGGGCAGACTGGCTCACAGCTACTAGGCAGACTGGCTCACATCTGCTGGGCAGACTGGCTCACAGCTACTAGGCAGACTGGCTCACACCTACTATGCAGACTGGCTCACATCTACTAGGCAGACTTGCTCACGATATCTCATGTTGCCAGCCAGCTCTACTCATGCCTAGCTGTATTTCTTGCAATTTAATGCTGAGGAGGAAACATAAGTATTTTTTTTAAAAATGTATATAACTTACGTCTTATTTATTCTCCATATTACCTATCAAAACCTTAACTTTGACAACTTTATATATTTGGGAAAAAATAATTTTGTGTGTACTTCTCTATTTTTTTCCTCTATTGCTAGGGTGGAACATGGTCTTCTCCTGGTTACGCCCTTGTTCCCTGGGCTGAGAGTCCACTACAGTTACGACGGGCTGCAATGGCGAGACGCCTCTGGACCGACGGTGTCTGTGTTGGACCACAAGTATCTTATTTGGTTGAGAACCGTGTATGTTCCATACATAGCAAGGACAGTTTTGACTTAGCTGCTTATTATACTTAAAGATAACGTTATTCATTTTATTCACATATATATAATTACATAATTACATTCTTTTGCAATTTAACACCAAATTTCATAACTACATTATTATACAGTTTGCTAACAAATTTCATAACAACATACTTTTACAATTTACCGTCAACTAACTCATATGATTTCCTATAGATATAATTTTATTTAAAAAAATATTAATTACCTTTTTCAGAACCGCTGACGAAAAGAGATACAGTAGAACAATTGTCCTGCATCCCTGTAAGTAACGTCCACATTTCAAAACAGGATCTTGGAAGAGTTCATCGCGTATTAATTTACATTGTTGTTTATTTGCATCGACCAGCAAGTTTTCAGCAACAATGATAAAATCTCGAAATGTACACGTGATTTATCTTGACAAAACGTCACTTTTTTTAAAAATCACCCCTATTTGAGTCTCTGCTAACGATAGTTTACTATTTTAAAAAAAATGTGTTAACTCTACAAAGAATTGTTTCTGTTTGGATGTTTGTGTTGGTAAATGTTTGTAAGCACTGTTATTTGGTCTAAGATGTCTATGACCAGTGCTGTACACAATTCTGCACTACAAAATGCCATTCGCCTTTAAAAAAAAAAAAAAAAATATTATTATTATAATTTGTGGGATAGATGTTACAGTATGGTGTGTCATGAATTTAAAGATGAAATAGGAATAGACATGTACTTGAAATAACTCACCAATACAAAGGCGGCCGCAATGCGTGAACGTCCTATCTACTAAAGTTACTTGACGAAACATTGTATTCACGTAACACACATTACAAGAGTCCCCATTAGAACCGACTTCTGGGGATATTTGCGCGCCTAGTGAACACAGCGTTACAGTCATACATAGACACATGGCTTATAGAGAATTATTGTTTTTATTATCAGGTTGTTTTTAATCAAAAGTAGCCTATATATTAAGTATTTAAATTACATTTTATTTGCATTTAAAAACAGATTCAAAATCATGTAATGAAAGGTTAAAATTATAGATTGTTTTCATCTCTCTTTTTAAGTATGGCTGTTTTTGTACCGCGCTTCGAGCTTTTGTGGATGAAGCGTGTTTTTCAAATAAACTTTATTATTAATATTATTATTATTAAAGGTTAAACGCTAGTATCCAACCTGACATGTTTTATATTATAGCGCAGCCACTTCCAGCAGTGAACCAGCCAATTATCGACTACATTAGTCAGAACCTGACCATACAGTTCACTGTAGTCGACAACTATCTGAAATATGGAGAGCAGTATTTCGAGACCAACGTCCAGCTCACCAATGAGGGAAACATAACCATCCCGGAAGGCAACTGGCGAATCTACTTCCCTTCCGTCAATGTAAGGGTGATATCAATTATCCACCCAATAATGCTGTTTTTTTTTGTTGTTGTTTATTTTGTTTGTTTTTTTCTGTTGTTATTGTCTGTGATTTTGCTGGGGAGTGTACTCCATTCCACACGCTTGGGATTGGGTGAGTGGGACTCGTTAACCTTGGATGGCAACTCGTCTATAAGACAAGGCAAACTCTGAAATCAAACCCGGCCATGGAGTCCCGTAGGCGGTATGACATTGACACAATGAAAATTCCGACAACTCCTGTGACGTGGAAAAAAACAACACTTCTGGTCATCTAATACACCCGGGTCTATTGTCCAGTCCTCTTGACCAAGTCTTTGCCATTGGAACAAATAGGCAAGAGCGAGAGAGTGAGGCTGATGAATTTAGCAGCGTTGCCTTACTTCAAACAAAATACTGCTCAAGTCCAGGCTGCTGCTCAAGTCAAGGCTACTTCTCAAGTCCAGGCTACTTCTCAAGTTCCGGCTACCCTACTCAGGTTTAATAATTACCTTGGTCATCTCCGCATGCGAAGGACGAACAATAAAAATAATAAGAATAAGAATAATGGCGGCAAGAAATCGGGTTTTTCGCCAACTGACGCTGCTGTTCTTGCTGAGGAAGTTAAGACGTCAACCACAGGAGAGAGTAGATAGCATGGCGTACTAGTTGAAAGTGATAATTGCGCAAAATTAATTCTTTTTTTTTTCCACGCTCCTGGTGAACACAGCATTACAGCCATACATAACATACCTTACAGATAATTATTGTTATGTTATTTTTAATTTTAAAAAAAGTAACAAATATATTACGTAATAAAACTAAGTTTTCATTACATATTCAAAACAAAAAAACATACTTCAATCATGTAATTAAGGGTAACCTACTTTTAGCCATGATACACGTTTATATTTTAGCACCTGGATGTAAGAAGTCTAGATGTAAGAAGTCTATATTGTAAGATATCAAGATGTAAAATTTCTTATGATAATAAGTGTCCAATTTGAGTTTCTTTCTTTCTAGACCGTGGAGCCTGAATACCTTCTGGAAGGCCAGGATTACGTTGACCGGAAACTTAAAATGACCATTGACCACGTCAGTGGCTACCTTTACAGCCTAGGACCGGAGTCAGGATTCACTGGGCTGGAACCGTGGAATGATGTGAATTTAACGTTCAGGTACGTTTTTAAACTGAAATCCGTTGAAAACTGCGAACATCCCGTGTAGATTTCTTCATTAAAGATTTTTCGATTCTGCTATTTTAAAAGGTCCTGTGATGTGTTGTACAGGGTTGTATTAGGTCAGTGGTTAAGGCAAGGGTATTGGTTTGTCCTGGATTGTTGTAGGTTAGTGGTTAGAGTTAATGTATAGTTTTTTCACGGGTTGTGTTAGGTCAGTGTTTAGGCTTAAGGTATGGGTTTCCCAGGTTGTATTGGGTCAGTGGTTGGGCTTAGGGTACCCTGTCTGATATCCTGACAGTCTGATACCCTGACTGCCTGATACCCTGACTGCAAAAACCCTGACTGCCTGACGCCCTCACTGCCTGACCACCATTTTGCCTTATAATATTTTTGTATCGTCACTTCTCATCCACGGACAACTCCGACAACTCTGACAACTCCGACAACTCCGACAACTCCGACAACTCCGACAACTCCAACAACTCCGAGTATGGCCGTCCTTTAACGTGTGTACTTTTCTTGTCATCATCGTGTTGACGTCATTCTACGATGGCCGTCTTCTTTCTTGTTGTCATCTTCCCCGTCGAAACCATAAAGAGGTGATCGTGACGGACTACTCTGTCTGACACCATCATCGGTGTATCTAAATTTCACATCATCATCTCCTCTCTTTTTGTTCTTGGGACAGGATCTCCAACTGGTGCGTGTCTCGATACGAGCAGATGCCCCGGTGGTACGTGAGTGCCCCGGGCATGCGGGCACGGGACGTCGTGAGCACGGTGGGCGAAGACGTGCATTACGTCACGCCATTCACCCGGAAGGAGCAGCTGAGGAGATTTACCGAGGACCAGTTTGACCCCTGGACGCCTGGTTAGGGACTGGTAGATATGTGAACATGTCCATGTGTTGGACTCTGGACATAATGATAATGTTGAGCTTTTGATCGATATACATTTCAATGTGATGAATTGTGATTCTTTTCATGTGTGGACTATGAGTTTATCAATTTGTAAAATATTCACCAACATTTAAACTGCCATAAAAATACACAATTCTCAATGTAACAACGTCACTAACGTTACCAGATGTCGCTGATTTCACTAAATAAAATTCCCGATGACTGCGCTAAATGAGATTCTTAAAAGTATCGTAAGTGCGTTTGGTGCGCAAATAGTTTCGTCTGTTTACCGCAATAGTCTCAATTTAAAAATCATGTTATAAATCTGCAGTAGAAATGGTGTGGAACATTAGAATATTAATACAGTTCAGTAGCGTGAAAAAAAATGTGCGGTTGAGAGGGGGGGGGGGGGGGGGGGAGAGGTGGGCACTAATTGGATTTGTAATAAAGTGCGTTACTTAAATGCATGTTTTGTCAAGTATTTTTAGGAGATGGGAAGTTCACGTATTTATGGCGACCATATTTTTTTTTTGGCGGGCTGTTATTGGTATAAATCACTTATAAATCATTCAATATTATTTTCAATTTTGTTCATTATCATAGGAGCACGTTACGACAGAAATAAAAACTTAGAGGTGACACCGCTGCCCGCACAGCCCGTGCTGCCTACGCCTCTCAACTACACCCACGTCGGAGGCGGCGGCCTTTTTAACCTGCTGGACGGGCCGGTGACCATCGTGTATGAAGAGAGCACCCTAGCTCGAGTGGCTGAGATGTTGAAAGGTAAGTCAGAAATGTGAACGTCTGACTCGGTGAGTAATGATGATAAATGAAGGACTGCGTTCAAGCTGTGTGAAGGGAAAAAAAAGTAGACAGAGGCGTAGCTAGAGGGTTGGGCGCCCGGGAACAAGATTCGTTTTAATCGCCTCCCTTTGTTTTTTTTCAACTCTCAAACCCATTATTTTCATCAGTAAAGGACATTTTGGCGCCCCCTGACTAGTCTGGTGCCCAGGGACATTTGCCCCCCATGCGCCCTCACTTAGCTACGCCTCTGAAAGTAGAACAAGATATGTGGAAGCCTACACCGAAAGACAGGGCGAAAGGAGAAGAACGTTTCGGCTTAAAGCCTTCCTCGGCAGACGGGAGAGATGAAAATACGGCAAGAAATAGAAACTAGTTTTAAAAAACTTTAAGTTTCCCTCATTGTTAAAACCATTGTATTAACTAACACTCTGGCGAGAGTTAGATGGGAAAAAAAAATTACTTCAGCTTTCCGGCACAATATCACAATATGGACTTAATCACATTCTCTCCTACCAATAGTCATCAATGTCCCTCCATTTCTTTTCTTATTTCGTATTTCACATAACTCCAAAATATTTTTGGTCCGTTAAGATCTTATTTTTCATAGTAATAATACTTTATTTGTTTACTTCCGGTAATCTTGGTTTTGGAAAATCTAACTTCCGGCAATAACAATGGTCAACAATTACATTGTTAAAAAACAAACTAGTCTCTATTTATTGTCGTATCTTATTTGTCATGTCTGCTGAGAAAGGCTTTTAGTAGAAACGGTCTTCTCTTATTGTCCTGTCTTTCGATTCAAGTTTCCACATACGTTGCTCTACTTTTTGACTCAGTGAAGGAACTTTTGTCAACAAATCAAACAACACATTTACTCGACTATAAACGAATTTTTCCTCACACCAGATATGTTGGAGACCTTCGTTTCGGGCATCAATCTGTCCATAGAAGGCGACCCTCCCACCGCTCGGTACATCCGGATCCAGCTGGGTGACGTCACTGGCAGTGGGTCCAACCCAGAGGCCTACAGGATTAAAGTCAACCCTGAGACGAATGTGGTTGACATAACAGCGCCAACCACCCACGGCGCCTTCTATGGTGGTACGTATGGGATCCTGACGTCATAGTGCATTGGTCACTACCGTCAGTGCTGTTTGCGACGATTATAACTTTGTTTCTATCTCACAACGCTGACCCGTGCATGAGACGACCTCGCTGTGTAAGATTGCTATGAATAACTTGATCAACACCATGCACACACTGTTGGATAGTTCAGTCTAATCAATGTTATTAAAACGGGAAAGAGCGATATGAAAATGTTGACTGAAGATTGCGTCAAGTTGTTAAAAGTGTTTTATTATTTACTTAAGAAACATTTCTTGCGGGGTCAAAAATAAAAATACAATTCACTTTGCTATTGGACACAACGGTTTAACTTATTGGGGGGAAAAAAACGTTATTGATTTTCCCCCAAAAATAGTAAACAATTTTGACACGTCATGAAATAATTACTGTAGTTATCTGAACCGTTTGTCAACCTGCTCGAGTCGGAAATGACCTATCGGTATTACACCTGTGGATTCCTTTATTACGTGAGAACGTCTGTAAGCATAATTCACCAGTGGTTCCTGTCTCCCCCCCCCCCCCACCCCC
>CAXITT010000834.1:36559-58228 GCA_964033795.1 Lymnaea stagnalis | reverse complement strand
TAAAAAAAAAAAAAAAAATTGTTTTGTTGTTCCTTTTTTTTTTTATTTTGAAAATAAAAAAAAAAAAAATGTGTTCAGTTTTGCCTTTTTTTTTTGATTTGGAAAGTAAAAAAAAAAAAAATGTGTTCAGTTGTGCCTTGTTATTTTGATTTGGAAAGTAAAAAAAAAATTTTTTTTAAAGCATAATATAAAAAGTTAGACACATAAACAGTAAAGAAATTTGATATAATAGGAAGAATGCAGCCCTTCATTTACTATCCTAAAAAAGGTTACTTAGAGCACAGGTTCTCGGCTCGTGGGACGTGACCTCCAATGGGTTTGCAAATGGATTCATGTGCGGGTCAATGTCTGAAACAATATTATACTAAGAGTGATGGAGATTTTTAAAGTTTTCTTTTTATCACTGTAGTCTTATAGTTTGAGTTAAGACCTTCATCATGGCATCGTATATTTTCCTTTATTACTAACAATACTGAAGAAAAAAAAAAGTTTTAATCTGTTTTCATTTTCGAGAATGTACTCTAATTAAAAGTTGTTGTTTTTTTTCGTTAAAATAATAATTCGTGGTAAGGGTCACATTTGCTTCGATATGAATGTGGTCATGCCTCGCAAACACCTAAGAACCTATGTCGTACTAAAGCTGCTGAGCTGAATATTTCAGCGCAGTGATCTAGATTGTACAGGTCTTGACTCATATAACGACAGCTTTTGACAATCTGTGACTTGGTGAAATTTATAATTAAAAAAAATTAAAAATATTTTTCTACGAAATGGGAACATTTCCAGGGGAACCTTTTTTTTTTTTTTTTTCTTTTAGACTAAAAATAGTACGGGAGCCTGTTTGAGAAACCCTACTTGCAGTTCGCCGCCCCTGGAAATATCACACGTTGAAAGCACTAACCTGTTTCCTATAATTCCATTTCAATTGTTTAAATTACAACAGTTTAATGTTTCCCCACAATTCATTAAATCACTGTTTATAAAGCAGCTTTTGAAATACAATCACTATAGTATAGCTCATTTTCGAGAAGTGCATGCATAGAGATTTTTATTTTTATTTTTTTCAGAATGTCTGCCATTTGCTGTTGGCAGTGCATGCCGTCTATGAAGGACGTGGAGAGGACGATTGATCCGAAGAACCAGATCGTTGACTTGAAGGAGGTGCTCTGTAACAAGTATGGAGGACTTTGGTGTTCGTTTAGTTTATTTATTTATTTTTTGTTTTGTTTTGCTTTGTGGAGGATTGGGTTTAGGGTTATACAAAAAAGTTTTAACATGGCAAACTAGACCTCGTCAGCTAGTGCCCTACTTTATTGTCTACTTTTCTAGACCTTGTCAGCTAGTGTCCTCCTTTAGTGTCTATTTTTACAGACCTCGTCAGCTAGTGCCCTACTTTGTTGTCTACTTTTCAAGATCTCGTCAGCTAGGTGCCCTCCTTTATTTGTCTACTTTCCTTTGGGTGATAGCAAGTAAATTATAGTTATATCTCATTAAAGCCAATGTCTGCCTAGAAAAAGTTATTTTTAAAAAAAAAGAAATATTTTAACGGGATAGCGATAATTACATAAGTAGGTCAAAAAAGTAGTTGTAAAAGACTCTTTGTGAAAAAATGATTTTTTTTTCAATGAAAAAACTAAGCTTGAGAAGAAGAAGAAAACTAACTCGGCGATTTTATTGGTTATTAGAATGAAGATTCCAGTCTTAATCTCTCTTTGACATTATTTCCGCCAATTTAAAATCCTTGTTCATTTCCCATGACATTAATTTTGATCACCGTTTAACCCCTGCCTGCAGTGGACCGTCTAAACCCCTGCCTGCAGTGGACCATCTAACCCCTGCCTGCAGTGGGCCAGCAAACGCCAAGCTGGCCAGTACTTACTGTGAAGGTTCCTAAATGAAAACAAAAACAAAGATTACTATTTTTAGAATGTTTCCAGGAGACATTTAAACTCAAATAATTTACCAGCACTTTGTAATGACTCCCTAAACATGAGTTTTAAAAAATTAAATTAAAATTGTAAAACAAAAATTGATTTAAATTTTAATTAATTATATTCAAAAATATCCTCTTATTTTAAAATATTATAAGTACACATTTCCACCATTCCCGCCCAAAAAAGTGTCTGGGAGAGGTACTACAAAAAGCTGACAAAGTTTGAGAAGCTGTTTCTGAAGAGAGAGTATTTTACCATCGATGTTCCTGACCGTTTCTTCGTGTTTGAGCACCACAAGACAGAGGTGTTTGACACAAAACCCAAGGATGAGAAGCCACAGGCCACCATTAAGGAAGACACAGACGTGAAGGAGCCTAGGACGCAGCCGTGCCATGTCCAGGGCATCACATCAAAAGGAGTGGCCAGGTAAGAATTTTTTGACACAGAGCTTTAAACGCTAAAAGTGAATTGGGTTTAGGGTGGGTCGGTGGGGGAGAGAAAAGAGACGGGTAGAGGTGTGACTAGGAAATTTCTAAAATCACTATGTTCAAAGAACCTCAAAAAGATTGCCAGTTAAGCTATATTTCAACAACAAAAGAGAGAGAGAGAGAGAGAGAGAGAGAGAGAGAGAGAGAGAGAGAGAGAGAGAGAGAGAGAGAGAGAGAGAGAGAGATAAAAAAAAAAAAAGAGAGAGAAAGAGAAAGAGAGAAAGGGAAAAAAAGAGAGAGAGAGAGAGAGAGAGAGAGAGAGAGAGAGAGAGAGAAAAGAATGGAAATAAATTAAAGAATTTCACAATATTATATTATTATTAAATTATTTTTAGAAAGATACTTAATCTATTTTTATAACACGTGCTTTAAACTTGGCGTTTTTATTTGTCCCATTTTTAAACCATTAAATGTGCATATAGCTAGCCCTCAGGTAGTGCACTCAATATAGGGGATGCGCGCGTTGTATGTGGGGGGGGGGGCGACATCCTCAAAAGGGACTGACAACCAAATGTCAAAGTGCCAAAATAACGGAGCTCACTTGAGACGATTTCATAGCCGATCCGACTCATTTCTATTTACACGCACAGGAGCCTTCCTCGGTAGTATTCGCTCTCACGCGATTAAACAGTTGAGTTTTATGACGTACATATAGTGTGGTGTAGTGCAATCTTCATTCGCCGCAACTGTGGCTATTTTGGGGGGAAAAGGTTGCCCCCACCTTGGTCTAGGAATGATTATTCAATACTTACTCGTTTCACAACGTTCAGACGTCACTGTAAGTTAGCACTCAACACAATGTTCTCATGTAGTAAGGAAAGCTATCCTACAGGAAAGACGCTCAGTACTGTGCACCAATAAAAACGTCACTGTAAGTTAACACTCAACACGATGTTCTCATGTAGTAAGGAAAGCTATCCTACAGGAAAGGCGCTCAGTACTGTGCACCAATAAAAACTTATATGAAACGTTCATGACCGACCTAGCCACGGCGACAAAATCATTGTTTTTGTATTTTAAAAAAAAATGTGTACAACTCATATAAGGAAAGACACGAAAGTGGATCTACGGATCCAGACATTTCCCATGGCCGGAAGTGCGTTTCTTCTATCCTACAGAATCTCAGGAACACATCAGAATCTACCAAAAATAAATTCACAAATACTTCTTAATTACCGAAATAATCTCACGACTTATAACACACTGCATTCAATTACTACAGTAAGGATATCCATTAAAAAAAAAAAACTTCCTATGAAAAAGTCTTTGATTTCATTTGTCATTTCCGTAATTCAATATGTCTACTATTTCCTTTCAACTAAATAAATAAAAAAAACTGAGCTTTGAATGTCTTTTTAATTTTGCTGTCGAAGACCTCTTGGTCGAAAGTCCAATTTTTTATATATATAATTTTTTTGTATTGTCCTTCGGGTTTTCCTCAAAATTGTGCATACTGGGCATAAACAAAGAGCCAGCACAGTCTCAAAGTGTCTCGTCCTTATTTGAATGAGATTCTGATTCAGTTACGTCCGGAGACAGAAATGGTTTTTACATCTAATAGCACAGGTTCCCCGTTAATGGCGATTTAAATTATTTGGTTTATGTAATGTAAGGATGTCTTTCACATACGTCGCTAGTGTTGTTTGTGTGTGTGTGTGTTTGTTGAAAATAATAATCGTGAAATTCTCATTTGTTTTTGGATATTACTTTAGGCTCAAGGTGGTTCTATGGTATCTGCAAGGATTCTGGTGAGATCTTCGTGATGAGAGGAAAAGGGGGGGGGGGTAATTCTGAGGCTGGTGGAACATCATGAGTTGAACGCCCTTGATGAAACCAACCTTTGTGATACCTCCGATTTCATGTTGACATGAGGTCATTCGCACAAATTGAATCACTAAATAATAGGCTTTTTAAAAAAATAATGTGCATGAATATGAATAAATTCGACCTTTGTCAAGTTCAGATACTGTGTCCTTGGAAACCTTCTTCGGCAACGACACGCCCGAGAGGCAGACGTACAAGTTTCGCATTGAGAAGACCAGGAAGTCTGTCATCAGCGTGTCCGTACAGAGGGGCTTCACCTTTGGGGGCACCAACAACCTAAGCATTAGTTTACAGAAGGACTCAAGCTTGGGGATTGAGAGGGACTTGCATTTCCAGGTACTGTGACTTTTGTTAAGTTTTTTCTTTTTGGTAAGCCAACACAAACTCCAATCGTTATCTTTGGAACGTCGACTCCTGATAGCAGTAGCATAGCAAAATGGATTTGAAATAAACACAATGTCCATGTTGCTTTGTTGTTGTTTTTTTAAAATATAAATGTCCCTAAACGAAAAAAAGTATGTATTTATTGACTCATAAAATGGTCCCATGTCTTGTTTATTTATATGTTAGTACTTTCTCCCTCATTGGAATATAATATGATACACTGTCTCTATGTTAATATATTTCATGTTAAATATGTTGCATTTTCTCTGCTCAAGTAAAGTTGAAGGGTTATAACATAAATTAAAAGCATACTGTTCATATTTTTTATGCAGTTCCATTTGAAGCTTTTTAGCTAAACCCGGGATCAAATTTCATGTATCTTAATTAAGGGGAACATTCAACAATTTAAAAAATAATCTATTATCAAAATTGGATTTTATATTTATAAGCATGAGGGTATAGTAGGTTAGACATACCAGCACAATTTACAAATGCTATGAATGTGCTTTACATGGTTTGAGCACAGTCCCTCATATATTACCCTTTATTAATGATAAATACACGTGTAATCAACTTTGATTGCTTTATATTAATATCTTTAAATTTTTATTGGCTTCTATTTATATCTTTAAACTTTGATTGGTTTATATTTATATCTTCAAACTTTGATTGTTTTATATTTATAATTTATATATTCAAACTTTGTTTGGTTTATATTTATATCTTAAAACATTGATTGGTTTATATTTATATATATCCTCAAATTATGTATCACAGGATTTATCCTCCCCCCCCCTCCCCCCAAAAAAAATTACCACCAAATGAACAAAATAAATCTAAGGACTATATGAATGTAAGTTTTCATAATATGTTCATAATATGTTCTTTCAACTCCTAACAACAAATTAATAATTTTGGTTATACTCTTCAGGTGACTAAAACAGACGGTGAGACTTTTGAAGAGACCATTCTCACAGAAGCCACCAGCGACATCATTGTGGGTCCACACAGTCATTGCACGGCTAGCGTCAGCCTGGAGGAGAAACCCTTTTACAAGAAATTCGAGGTCACCACCCGGATGTCGATGCCCAAGGAGGAGGCGGTCGTGTACATCCGCAGAAAGTTTGACGGAAAGGCCGTCTACTTCAGTGTGATACGAGACCTGACAATCGAGTTTAATAAAGACAATGTGTACTGTATGGAGGTGGTACGTGAAAATGATGTGATATCGCAGTCAAAAATGGATTTCAAGACATCAGGTGTGTTACAAGGAACTTTAGTTTGCAATCACAGAATCTTACTGAAGAGTGAAAATTCTCTTTAAAATTTACTTTAAAAATATATATTTCCACTTGTACAAACTTAAAATTGGCCTTGCTAAGCATCCAAGAGTTAAACTTTTTATTATATTTATGAAAGTGGATGTGAAATTTTAGAAATATTAAATTCATTTTATTTTTATGCACAAAATTTTGAACAATTTTTTCAAAACTAATGTCAATATAAAATATAATAATTATTTAAATTTTTTGTAACATCCAAAACATTTCAAGTTTTTTTTAAAATTGGATTGAGCAAATGAGTTAAACATGTTATGATATTTACTGATTGTTTTCTGTCCTGGCTTGCATTTATTTGTATATTCGATTCATGAGCTTTGTGTTTAATGTAAATAGATTTCATGTCCAACAAGTTATCTCCCACTGTTTTCTTACATTTGAAGTGGATAAAATATGAACCAGAACAATTTCTATGTTGCACAAGGGAGATAAATTTAAAACCAGACTCTGACATAAAATAAAATCTTTGAAATTAATTTTTTAGGCAATTTTTTTTTTTAACAGCTATATAGTAAGCCTATATTATTAAATTTTTCTCTCATTGCCTAAATATCTTTCAAATTTTATCAGTTGAATGACCTTAAAAGAAGGGGAGAATGTGTATATGTTTTTATAATATTTTAGTATTCAAAATTAAAATTGTAAAAGCATTGAAATACTTGAGCAAAGGTTTCAACTTAAAATTTAATCTCAATTTGACTGAACATTTCACACAACCGAAACAGTAAATGTTTGGAAATTATTTTTTTCTCTGGCTAGATAAAATTATTTTTTTTGTTACCGGCACTTTAATTTTTTTTTTCTGTGCTATATTGCAAAATATTTTTAACATTTATTAAACTTTCAAATAATATCTTTACATGTCTTCCATTAAACAAAACCATTTAAAACACAAGCTTAGATCCAGAAACAAAAAGTATTTTTTATTTCACATACAATTGAAATTAAATTAACAAATATTGCACTGTTGAAAACAAAAATTTAACTGTGTATGATATAAATGTTGCATGTGACAAATAAGTTTTAAAAGATTTAAGTGACATTGTTTGCATATAAAAAAATGAAGGATAAAAAAAAATTAACCATCATAAACTTAGTATAATCAAATAAGGGAAACACATTTTCCAATTCCATTGGTTAGTGATGTTTTTGTACTTGAGCTTAAATGACAAATATAATTAAGAAGAGACATCCTTTATCACTAATTTAACCTATAAAGAATCTTGTAATTTTTATCCATCATATATATTGTCCCACTTTCCAAGGAGAATCAAATTAAAAGAAGAAGAGACTTGACACATAAGTAGTGTAAAAAGTATAAATATTCTTTTTTTTTTTTTTTAAAGTATTTTAAATTTCTATTAAGCCTTATTATAATTTTTGTCCCACTTTCCAAGGAGAATCAAATTAAAAGAAGAAGAGACTTGACACATAAGTAGTGTAAAAAGTATAAATATTCTTTTTTTTTTTTTTAAAGTATTTTAAAGTTCTATTAAGCCTTATTATAATTATAATCCATGATGTAAATGTTGAAATAATAAATTCCCCTGCCCTTATAAATTAGAATAATATTATTTACTCAAAATTTACAGTTGAGATTCATTAAAAAAAAACATTGATCACAATATAACAATCTTTTAAAACAATGATATGCCAGATAAAACATGTGCTGTAAAAGTGAACACATGTTGCAAGAAGTAAAGATATAACTTTTCAAGCATTTTGATCTTCATTAAAATCTGATAGTTAATTTTCTTAACATTTTTGATAACGTTTTAAAAATTGACATAAAACAAGCAAGTTCCAAAAACCATTTATTAAGGGCAAACTGGTATTTTTTTTTAAATGTTAAAAATTAATGGATTAAAGAAAAATTAATAACATTTTGACTGCATGTACTTTTAAAACAATAAGCCTTGTAATCTTTTATTTACAAAACATTTTATAAACCACCTTGAATATAAGTCTTGTTCAAATGTCTAGAATCAAAAAAGTAACAAATACCTCCATAACTGTAACGTTAAATTAAACTATTATTATTATTATTAGTGGTGGTTTATATAGCGTGGAACCCCAGCCTTGGGCTGGTCTCACCACGCTGTACATACAATTTAACAAACATAATCATGAACTTAAAAATTAACATACATTAATTAAATAAAACAAAGCAAATGTATATTCACTACCAAAAATAAGTTGGCTTTTATCAACATATCCAGGTTTCACTTCAAATTTTTTAACAATTTCAGTTTAGCTCAAACTAAGTGCTTAGTGATTAAATTTTAATATCCAAGACAAATTTTGATCAGTTGAGACTCCCTTTAATATGTAAGAGAAGGAAAAATATAAGCTAATGGAAAAAGCAGAGGTAACAAAGATTTTGATTGGTGGCTTACATAAAATAGAGTCTTGTAATATGTACCGGTACCAACATTTTTTTATTCGTCACTTTTGGAGGTAAAAAAACTGTACGAGGAATGAGATATTTGGATCAATTATCTAATGAATGTATCTAACAATCACATTTACAGAGAACATTTAGAAGTTATGATATTTAACAATAATTAACATAAATTTTAAGTTAATATGCATTGCATTAAATTCCATTAGCTAACTATTCTTCTAGTCAAAAAAAACAAAAGGTACAGATTTTTGTGATTTAAATTAAAAGGTGGAGTGCTAGCTTTAAAAGATACTATTTTTTTACAGACTTGATAACCATCTCTTGTTCTTTGTTCTTGTGATTCAAGTGTCATTTTTCCAACTACATAACTCACACATTAAAATAAATTCCCAATTTGCCTTTTTTACATTTAAATATTACCTCAGTGTGTGACCCCTTATATGTAACACTGACCTGAAAGAAAGTGTGGGGGAAAGTTTATTCACATACATACAAAATTAATATATATGTAGGGATATATTGAACTATTTGGTTTTTAAAAAAACACTTTTATGTTAAGTATGAAAAATCAAAATACATAATTCTCTATGGAACAATGTCAATAACACTGCCATATGGCACTGATTTCACTAAATAAAATTCCTGATAACTGCGTTAAACAGCTTCATAAAAATACTGCAAGTGCGTTTGGTGTGTAACATTTTCGTTTGTTTTACAGAAATAGTCTCACTTAAAGTATGGTATTATAAATCTGCTGTATTAAATTACTAATATAGTTCAGGGGAAAGAAAAACTTGTGCCTTTAGAAACCGTGGGTGGGTGGGGGAGCACTACTTGGGATTCTTAGAAAGTGTGTTACATTATTGCATGTTTTGTCGGGTATCTTTGGTAGATGGGTAAGTTCACGCTTATGGCGCTGACATTGTTGGGTGGGCTCTAGCTAGTATTTTTTATAATTCTTCTACGAGTTTAAAAATGTAAATGTGACTGTGCAATTAAAATTACAAATTATTTACACTGACACGTTATTATTTTAAAATGAAGATTATCATGACAGTTCATACATTTAAATCTTCAGAGTGAGCATCAAATGAGTCTGCCTTTTGTTGCAATCAAATTCAGGCCATCATCTAAATTTTTGTGTTGGTTCCTCATAAACTTCAAGTAGTGTAGTGCGTGTAGTGTAAAATAATTATTTTATGTTCTAAAAATCTATTGTATAATATATTGAGTGGCTGGTAATTTAATTATTCTAACACATCTTTAGTTAATGATTTTCCCATAAATCCCTTAAGAGTAATCTACTTACCACTGTTATTTTCCCTTTAGGAAAAGGCTTGGACTCATTTTTTGCCAGTATCTTATCTCCATCCTTGACTTCAAAAATGACTTTCTCCTGGTTTCTGTTTGTCAATCAATAAGAGAATTTAATTTTAAAATATTAAATTGAAAGTATATCTAAATTAATTAATATTTTTTTTTTAGCTTATGAATTGATGCAATATGATGGATGTGAATTGATGAAAAAAAAAGAAAGACATGTCACGTCACCATTTAAAAAAAAAAGTATTTTTGTAAATTAAGAGTGTGATGGAGTGAGGCCCTTATAAATAGGCTTTAAGAAATAACTGACTCCAATCTTTTTTCTTGAAAAGCAGTGTTCTAGTAATAGGATTAAACTAAGATTTTTACCCTTCAGAAAGTTCAATTTCAACCTTCTTTTCTTTATTTGCTAGCTGTTCATTGACAATGTAGTCCACTAAGCGCTTATTTTCACATACGTCAACTGTTACTATGGTGAAGAAAGTAAATAAATGACAAAATTAGTAAAGACAATCAGATGAGAGAAAAAAGTAAATACAGTATGCATGAAAGGTACAGTACCGAAACTCAAGCATCTTAACGTGTATGTGGGTTTGTCTACGGTGCATAGCTCCAACTGCAATGTTTTCCCTGTCATGTTAAGGAAGTTGTGTTGGCCAATTGCTGTTGGAAATGGGTCTCTCTACGGAGGGAAAATTTTTCATTGTTGAGCACAATTTTTGCTCATATATAAAGGATCATGAGATTGTGGACCATGTTTGAAAAGTGCTGGCAGGACCATGTTTGAAAAATGGGGGCAGAACAATTTCAAGAGAGATTTGATAAGATGGCATCAAGTCTTTTGTTATGAAATTTAGTCGTTATGGCAGTGTAGTGTGTCAATGGAAGAGAAAGTTGGGTAGACCAGTAAATTTTTCAATAATGAGAATCAGTCATTTCTCCAGGAGCAGCTGCGTTCTCCCCTACAAAATCTATGAGGAAGATCACCCTATGTATGCTCAGCGATTGTTTAAGATCATAGATGCATTTTCATACTGAAAGCATACTGATTGGACAACGCTTGGCGAACCCAGATCTGTGAGCCAGGATGATGTATAGTGGAAATATCTGGCTATGGTGTACGAGGATCCAGTTTTTATGGGAATGCAGGATTCCTTGAAAGTCACATGTTTTTTAAACAGTTGATAAGATTTCCCCCTCTTTTAACAGATTACCTTTCCAAAACCATATGAATTGGTGTCCTCTTTTTTTTTTGTCTCTTAAATTTCTATCAGAATAGTTTTCCCACTTTTTTTCAAAGGGTCATCATTATGTTCACTAACGTAGAGGCAAAAAAAATATTGCTAAACTTTGAATACTTTTTCCTCAGTGGAGAGACCTTTTTCCAACAACAACAACCGCCAAATATGTAATCGTTCACATGGCAGCTGGAGCTATGTACGTTTGACCAATGAGAGAACGCGTCCAGGATGTGAAAGTTTCAGTTATTTTAGTTTTGGCACATCCTGTAATTGTTAATAGTTTTAATATATATTAATGAAACAAGCGTATGTCACCCTTCCAAAAATATTTTCCAGGTTGTTTTTTTTTCATTCAAGTTAAGAAATAAGTTTGTGCAATAGTTTCCACATGCATGCCTGGTAAACATATTTGAAATGAAATTGAAATGTGTCTTTCTGTAGTTTTAACATTTTTTTTTTTTTAAATTTTAAAATGTATTTACCCTTTGCAGGTGGTGGCTCAGTCATTTCAGCCATCTATTAGTCTACATCCCATGTAGGGGGCAGCCACTGAATAATTAAATCTTAGAATTATGGTTACTTAAAAGCCAAAGAAACACATATTTTCATTATAAGACCTAATTATTATAATATCTATAGCAAATTTGATTTCAGTTTTCAGTGTAGGACTTCAGAATAATTAAATTATAGGCCTGCTTACATTCAACAATTGAAACTATTCAAAAAATTGTAATTTTGACAGTTGAAAGTTATTTATTTCAATGCACAAATATAATAATTTTATGGATTAATTTTTAATTTGACCTACTAAACTAACCTATGATATTCTTTGATTATGAAATTTAACATACGGAGAAGTAGAAAACCTGACAAACTAAACGAAGAATTTTTCGACTAAAGGTCTATTAACAGCTGTCAAAGACTTATTAATTAACTTATTAGTGACAATAGCCTAATGACAAGCAGGGCCGGCCTTAGGCCACTGCAACCTATGCGGCCGCAGTGGGCCCCACACTTTTTTTTCTAATACAAAATCTTAATTTTCACTTATTATCCTTATCCCTACCCAGACTGGGCCCCGCGCAATCTGTTTCGCATAGGGCCCGGCAATTGTTGTGGCCGGTCCTGATGACATGCAAAATTTAACTGTAAATTGACTTAAGTTTAAGTGTGGGTTTATAATTTATACTTATTTATACTTATACTACTTATACTACTTATACTACTTATACTAATAGCATTACTAATTACTATTTAATAGGCTAGGCTAAAATAAAAT
The DNA here is from genome assembly GCA_964033795.1 of Lymnaea stagnalis. Lineage (NCBI taxonomy): Eukaryota > Metazoa > Mollusca > Gastropoda > Lymnaeidae > Lymnaea > Lymnaea stagnalis. The sequence goes on along the minus strand of CAXITT010000834.1, from coordinate 46,011 downwards.
ATGAATGCTGAGCTATTGTTACAACAGTAAATGCTTTGATAACTTTTTTGCGATTGCTTTGGCCTAGGGCTGGGCCTAATAAATTTAGGCTAAATTATTTATGATTTATTCAAATAAATCAAATGTATAAGTATAATAAGTATTAGTATATGACTCATCATAAGGGAAAGGATGTGGCTATTCGGACCCGGAAAAGAGTGAGACCAAGAGGTTGGGTTTATTAAAAAAAATTGTAAATATTATTTTTGTGTTTGTAAGACAAAATTTAGTATCAAATGAATCAATTAAATATAATATTAATTGAATTATGTAAGCCGACTCCGTATAACGCTCAGCGTTATATGCAGTCGGCTGTGTATAACCCTGAGAATTATATGCAGTCGACTGCGTATAATCACTTCGATAAAATAAACTACCACAAATGGCATCCGAACAGCCATTTGTAGTTTAAAGTCTGTACGTAGCCTAAGTAGGTATCAGTATCAGGGTTGGTGAATAGTGTAAGTATAGTACTATTATAATATTATAGTATAATAGTAATAGAGTCAGTAAAAAATGCTATTTGGATATCATTTCAGTCATTTGTGGTAGATTATTTATATATATTTATTTATTTACAAACATATAGTCCATTCAATTATCTTTCATTTGATACCAAATTTTGTAAAAATAATTTTAATATTTTTTTAATAAACCCAACCTCTAACTCAACTAACTGGCCTTACTGGCTAACACTTTCCGGGTCTGAATCCCGGGTCCGAATGCCGAATTGCCGCAGCCTAATAGATAAGTAATAATAGTAATAATATAAAATATGAATATGTCAACAACGACCATGTCGATGCTCACTCAGTGTCATTTACAGTAGAATAACCTAATCTAGCTTATGAACTGTTGTTTTTTTTTTTTTAGAAAAAAATCATTACAACTTACCAAGACGCTGCAGTATTTGTTTACAGTACAGTCTGTATTTGTCGGATCTTGGTGACTCCGTACACTTTGGCGCTATATAACGGAGTTACATACAAGACTTTCTTGAAAATTATGATTACCGGGGTACTTATAATGACTTGTACTTATATCAAACGTATTTTTCCCATAAGAAATAAAGGGGAAATGATTAATCATATTGTTATTGGCATATTATACATTTATTGGCGTGGTTGTATACAATAATTTAAACACTGCTTTATACTAAAATAAAAAAATAAAAAGAACTTAGGTGAAATAAATGAAAATTTAACCTCACTTTACCTTGGTGACTTTTCGTTTTTTTCTCTTTGATCTTTGTTCTCTTTTCCCTAGTTGACCCTGGTTGAGGCTGACCAGGTTTGACGTTTACTAAAAATCTGTCTAAATAGCTTTCTTTTGACTTCTCCTCGTGATGTTTCGAAAATGATAGATTGTCTGGTCATTCCAGACAAAGCTATTACGACTTTTTGGGCTTATTGGGGTGGTACTTCTCTGCAAAGTTTTTGACATCAATCCATTTAGCAAAGATTTCCTTGATTAATGAAGTAGGAGCTTCCTCTATCTCCTCCTCCCAAGAGCCTGAAGAGAATGCATCCATCCTAGCCTTTGCGCGATATGTCATTTTGACACATACAAGTTCTAGCACTCACGCGGGTCGTATTCCAAACGAAGGTCGTATACCAAGCAAAATGTTTCTCGTCCAAACAGGACGTATACCAAGTTGGACTTATTCCAAAGCAGACGTATACCGAGGTGCCACTGTATTTTAAAATTGACCATAGGGTCAAAATGGCATACACTATGCAAAGAAGTAAATATAAGCCTATAACCTGTCAGTCCTGTCTAATTATGACAAAATTTATGTTAAACTCTCTAAGGCATGCAGCATGGATTTCATTATTTCCAAGAAGATGACTGTGAAACAAGTAGGCCAATGGAGAAAAACCTGAAATTAAAGAACTCAACAAAACAATGAAAGTGGCGGCAAGAAGTCTTCATCAGCAAACAAACAAATGTAAAAAAAAAAAAAAAAAAAAAAAAAAAAAGGAAGATATAAATTTTAAAAAAAATAAAAACCAAAATAAAAAAAAAAAAAAAAAAAAAGAAAGAGGGGGAAAAAAATATAAAAAAAAAAAAAAAAAAAAAAAAAAAAAAAAAAAAAAAAAAAAAAAAAAGTTAGATCTAAATTTTAAAAAAAATATATTTATCTGTAATGTAGCATCCAAGAAGAGACCAAGAGGAATGTGACAGAATATAAGTAGGTAAGAATAAGGTAACAACTTGTTTTGGGATTTTCATTAAAATTGTATTTTTAAGTTCATTTGGGGGGGTGGGGGCATGCAATTATCATTTATTTATATTTATTTTCTACAGTTAATCAAGATATTGGATATCCATCTCTATTATTTTTTATGAAATCAAAAATACATCTGAATAAAATTACTTTTTTTTTTAACATTTAAGTTTCTAAACGCCTAAAAATAAAAACAAAAATGATATGGAGATCAATATAATATAATACTATGGCCATGGCAACATTCATTCAGTGTCGTTGTTAGAGTAAGTAAACCCCTCACTGAGACAACAATAAGGCCCAGCTAGTTTAAGTGCATCAACTAGCCTACTTAGTGGATCAACTAGCCTACTTAGTGGATCAACTAGCCTACTTAGTGGATCAACTAGCTTACATAGTGGATCAACTGGCCTACTTAGTGGATCAACTGGCCTACTTAGTGCATCAAATAGCCTACTTAGTGGATCAACTACTTTGATTGTGATGGAATATGCCAGATGCCTAACATGTCAGAATCCAACTGGTTACTAAGTTCAACATTAATTCAAAATGTGCGTACCACTACGTTCATCTGTATAACGACTCAAGGGCAGTGCCGTCTTAAGAAATGGGTCATGGGTCCACTGGGCACTGGTCCAGGTCCTCACGCTTCTAGGGGAGACTCACTCTTTTAGAAGCACCATGCCTTACATGTTGTTAATGACTATTTGAAGATAATTGCAATTTAATTTGATTTAAAAGTCAGTGGACGGCTCGTTTTAACCAACGTTATTATCGGCACATTCCAAAATTAATAAGATAAATGCAAATCACAACTTGGATGCTTAAAGGGGAATAACTCTCGTCAACAAGCTTTTACATCTCCCAGAAATGAAACGAAAAAAAAATATAGTAAGGATTTGTGTTTGCAATCATGTTAGAATAAGATGTAACTCCCAGATTGTAATGACCATAGCAACGCCACTGCTCCTTATAAATTAGTGGAGAAAAGCAGTGCCATCTTAAAGCAAGGGCAGGCATACTGCGCACTTGCCCAGTGTCTCAAACCTCCAGAAAGTTGTAAGATTTTGACATTGTAGATAAACATTTTAAGTTACTGCATTTGTTTGGAAATGCATGCAGCGTCATTCCCCCCACACCCCAGATAAATCATTGCGTCTATTGTAAATTCTTCCTTTCTTCTTTTTTATAGCAATTAGATAAAATTTCTTCAGATAAGACTAACGAAAATATGTCTTTATGTCTCAATTTCTCAATTAGCGTTTTTTTTTTTTTTTAAAACAAGGTGCATTCGGATAGTCGAAGTTAATAACTCTTTGAAACGTCCATGAATAGTTCATGAATGTGTGTTCCTGAGCATTTTTAATCCGGTTTTTAACGTCCCCTGGAGTCCCCTTAACAAATTTTCACCCACCATAAGTTAATAATAGTAATGATAATAAAGAAAAAAAATGCCTTCAATTTTGCCTAAATCAAAATTGATATTGCTATTGAAAACTTTTTTTTTTAAATGTTGGGAGTGGGGGGTGGGGGGGGGGCAAGAGAATTAATAATAGTAATGATAATAAAGAAAAAAAATGCCTTCAATTTTGCCTAAATCAAAATTGATATTGCTATTGAAAACTTTTTTTTTTAAATGTTGGGAGTGGGGGGTGGGGGGGGGGCAAGACAAATGTATGTGTTGGAAATGAACTGAAACGGTATTTCAACATTTGTTATTCTGGATTGATTTCTCAAAATCATAATGTCACACCACTGCTCAACACTAAGTGTCTCATTTAAAAACTTTCTATCAGGACGAAATAGTTATCTTATGTATATAAAGTAGATATTTTGATACGGTTTTTTTTTGTTGAATGTGTAAAAAAAATAATTCTTTAATGACTTTCATTATGTGTAATCAGCTACACGCATAAATTTCTTGCGCTCCATTTTTTGTGTGTGTATGTTTACAGTGACTTGCTCTGACTACTGACCCGGTTAGCGATCTCAGATTGCGCACCCTAACACCCACAAACACACACATCCTTTGTGTAATGGTCTTTATAAACCCCAAAGTGCCCTCCCGGGCGTTGCCCCCCCCCCACCCATTTGCGCCCCCAGCTACACCGCTGGATGTTCATAGTGTTTAAAAGGTGGATGAGGCTTCGTATTATGAAGGTATCAGTAACCAAAGTTTAATTTGAGTGAGAGAAAAACAAAACAACTAGCGCCCGAGATCCCAATTAATTTAGCTCATTAAATTTTGAAAACAATTAAGATTAACAGTCAAATATTTTTCGATCTCATTGTTCTTCATCCAGAGCTGCACTAAGATAAAGCCACACTTTTCGACGATAATTTAAGGCGGAAGGAAAGGGGGCATAACTTTTAGGCGTTTTTTTGTTTAGCTTTTTTACCGTAAAATGTTTTAACGAGTTCTCGGTCTTGATTTATGATTATTTCCTTTGAAATAAAAATACTCAACTCAACTTTATTAATGTTTATATTTTTTTTAAAATTAATTTTTTTTTTTAAAAAAGAGAAAATTTAAGATACCAATATATATTTTTAAAAATAAATGTTAATTATGGGATGGTTTATATTTTATTTACTAAAAGGGAAAGTAATAAAAAAAAAACAAGGCAATATTAGGCAAAATTACGTCATAAAGCTATAGATGGATACTCTTGGAACTTGAGACGCAAATAGATCAGTTTGAAGTGTAATATAAACACATGGAAGTGACACCACTGCAACAGGCAGTCATTTTGTAGTGACCTTGAAAAAGCGATTAGAGGTCACGAGTGTTGGCTACAAGCTGACCCGGCACAAGTGCAGTGCCGCCTGGGGCGGGTTGAGAACTTTGCCGCCCTCTTTCACGAAAAAAAACCCACCCCATTTCTGCAGTAGGCCGATAATGCAGCCCCCTAACCCATGTATGTTTAGAAAAAAAAATGTCGTTTGGGTGGGCCACACCTTTCTCACACACCACCCCCCCCTCTCCCTTTTGATGTCGTTACTTCACATCGCTATTTTTATCTAGATTTTATGTAGACTTGTATCGGTACATAAATAGAACCTTGTCGGCATAATGGATAATAACAGAACAAATTTTAGATTCTTGACATAAGACTAAAAACACCACGCTCAGAATGACAGACTCGTCAGATCAGTAAAATATCTCTGTATCAGATGTGGCACAGGGCGGGCTGCTGACACACACACACACAGAGGGCGCCAGCGCACGTCTAAAATTATAATAATCAATGTCTTTCTTCTCAAAACAGACTGGTACACAAGTCTTGCCAGTCCTGGTGGTTTATGAAACTCGGGAAAGGCAAGCAAAATTAAAATGAGATTATATATTTCAATGGATTTTAACAGCTTTTTTGGATACGATTTATAGTTTTTGAAGGTGAGTTGTCAAAAAAATTATCTCAATTATTTAATTTCTCATTAAAACGCAGTTGTTGTTTCTTTTCTCCAATATTTCAAAGCACTAACTATCTATAAATAGATGCCGTTTTTTAAAAAATCAATTGGGCTACATTGTATTAAATTAAAATGTGTTTCTGAGGTAATAATCCCATAAAGTGGCAGTTGTGTGAGTATCATTTAATTGTGAAGGTCTGACTCTACCCCATACAACATCGGATTCCATTAAAATAATGTCAGACGTGACTTGATTGGAACAGTAACGTTAAATATTTGAAGATAAAAAAAAGAAAATAATAATAAACAAACATAAACAATGTAGAAATTTTTTTAACCGCTGCTCGACGAGGAATGGCAGATGGAATCGAAAATATGTGCAGTCTTGATTATTCTGCATAACAAAGAGATCACTCGCAACGCCATCTTTCTTTTTTTCTTTGCCCTGGCACTACAGTACCAAACCGTTCTGACACCTAAGAAATTCTTTGTTGCTTGATCGAACAATCGAATTTTTTTTTCTGTTATTTATCTTCTTACATCTGAGACGTCAAGCCCTTTAAAATATGCGTGTGATTGTGAAGATTTATGAAGCAATAAAATACATGTTTCACTGTAAAAGAATTCATCACTTCATTCTTCCAAGCAACGTTTCCCATCGGCAATTTCAGGGATGTCACAGTTTATTTCTACTTTTACTAGTTTCATTTGGCCTTCACTAACAAGTTTATTAGCTTTAAAAAAAAAAAAAAAATTTGGATCAACAGCGTTATTTTGTTTTCGTCTGTAATATATATATTTTTAAGGCACTAATACAGTTTGATGGAACGCTTCCCCACTCCTGCACTACGCAAAACTCAGAGACAAAGGAAATATTTCCATTGATTACACACGGCCCAACAATCAGAGAGAAGGATACGCATGGAGAAACGAGTACATACGTTCTAAAACGTTGACTTTACTATTTTTAGGCTTAGTTTCTTCTGCTGTTCGTTTGGTAGGAAACAAATACTCAAAGAGGACACGGTGTAAAGAGTGGGAAAAAACCCAGAAAAAGACTATAGCATCAAGTTTTCTTGTCATTTCCTAGACATGTGTTCTATTTGACAATGTAAGAGCAGGCATCAATTGAAACCATCTTGTATTACTGTGTATTGTCGTCATTGATGGGTCATATGATCATTACGTAAGAGTATCGACAACAGAAAGGTTTTTAGACGCATGAACCATTTCCAAGTTAGGCTTGTATAATTTCTAAATAGTCTTGATTTTAAAAATCTCAGGCACGCCCTATTTATCGGGCCAATTTTTAAAATGTATTTATTTATATTTAGACGAGCGCTTAAAAATGTTTTTTTTTAAGGAAGACATTTCTTTAAGAAAGGAAACTATTAGTATTTTCTAGTTGCTTGTCCGCCACAAGACACCCGAGTTATCACCCCTTGCTACGAAGGCCTCTGTGTTAGCCCCATGAGTTGCGGACCGAGATAAACACACCGCACAGTTACGGCATATCTTGCACGTTCACTCCATCCTTATCTTTGTTTCATTTCTCAATACCCCCAGCCCCACTTTACGATAAACATGCTGGAGAATTATTTATTCTAGTTTCCTTTTTTTGTTCCTTCTATATATTTTGGTGAAGATGACGCCAGCTCAGCCAGCTGTGTTGACATGATAACTTCGCTTTATTCCACACTCCGTTGTGAAAATGTTCTTAGTCTTAGCTGCCGCCCCCCCCCCCTTTTTTTTCCCCCACATCAACAGAGGCATAGTGCAGAAACACGCACCTTAGTGGGGAGCTAGATATAAATAAAGAGGCAGATTAACTTATTAGAGGCCTGGTGCAAACAAGGCCAAAACAAATACTATTTAAGTAGAACCTCAAGCCCAGTGGAGTAGGCTAGCTAGGGTTAGTGCCTCCGGGGAAGGGAAATGCTTTTTGACGACCCCCAACCCCCCCCCGGGTTTTCCACGGAAAAAAACAAATACTATTTAAGTAGAACCTCAAGCCCAGTGGAGTAGGCTAGCTAGGGTTAGTGCCTCCGGGGAAGGGAAATGCTTTTTGACGGCCCCCACCCCCCCCCCGGTTTTTCCACGGAAAAAAACTGCAGTTGGCCGAAAATGCCATCCTTCCATATAAGGAAAAAAATGCAGCCCCGGGCGGACATTCCTATCAGCACCCTCTTCATATGCCACTGCTAAAACAACTGTAGACAGAGCATAACAGTGCTAAGTGAATTATATATACCGGTATATATATATATATATATATATATATATATATATATATATATATATATGTGTGTGCGTGCGTGCGTGCGTGTGTGTGTGTATTATATAAAAAAACAAACTAAAACTGTGACAGTTTTATACAGGTGTGTTTTGACATTCCTATCAGCACCCTCTTCATATGCCACCGCTAAAACAACTGTAGACAGAGCATAACAGTGCTAAGTGAATTATATATACCGGTATATATGTGTGTGCGTGCGTGCGTGCGTGTGTGTGTGTATTAAATAACAAAACAAACTAAAACTGTGACAGTTTAATACAGTTGTGTTTGAAATGTTAACTACCAATTCAAGTTCAAATGTTTTAAACAGTTTTATTGAAGCTGAAATACAGCAACGCGAACGAATCAATGATAACTTGAAAGTCAAGATTTCGGACTCGATTTCCGACTCGATGTTCAAACGAGAAAAAAAAAATTTGTCACCCTGTTCTGATCAGCTGTTGACACCCCAAGACAGTGGTGTAGCTTGTGCTTAGTGCCGCCCGGGGCGGGCCAAGATTTTTGTCGTCTCCCTTCTAAAAAAAAAAAAAACCCAAACTCTTCAGTTTTCTGAAAATGCCTCCCCTACAAACATTTTGAAATCTTTTCTTGCACATTTTAACTTTACATCTCATTAAGCAACATTTGAAGAGTAACGACTTTACCGGTTTCCTTCGATGGAAGTTCTTTGAAAAAACGGAACACCTTTGTAATTTGTATCAATTCGTTGTTTCAGGTTTGTTACCGTATTTGATCCGCTGAACATTAGTTAAAAAAAGACGACTTCGATCAATATCAGAATAGGCTTGTGTTATAACGATGGCGTCACCTTATGACATCAAAAAGTTTTAATCATAACCTTTGACCTTGCCTGTCAACAGAGCATCTAATTCACGTTTTTTAAAGGCTTTCGAGGTTTTCTTCAAGGCCATTCGTTTCACCTCACTGTTGTTTCATAATTGTTAGCTCAACATTATTTATTTGCAAAGCTAGAGATGTTTGGGCTTCTCCAAGAACTATTCTATTGTTTCTGATTTGAGACAAATCAATACAAAACCCCAGCGGAAAACGGCTCAGAGGCCAGTCTGAGGCTCAGGTGGATGGATGATATGGAAATAAGATCTACAGCAGCTGGGAGTCCAAGCATAGAAATGAAAAGCCTCAGTAAGGTCGGAGGGAATGATCGAGACAGGCCAAAGTCGTACATGGGCTCTAGCGCCACAGGGATGGGATGCGTTGTTTCTCATTTCAGAAATTCAGAGGATTCCTTCATTCGCACTAGGATTGTGTTCCCAAAAAACAAAAAAATAAAACAAATATTTGAAGAAACCAGTTCTATCATTTATTTTAATTTTTTAAACTAAATTTTCAGCATCTATTCTATATAGACTTATTTATATTTTTTATTATTCATTTTTTTTTTTTAATTTAATTTTTTTTTTTTTTTGTTTTGTCATTCAACCTTTTTTTTTTTTTTTTTTTTTTTTTTTTTTTTTT
>CAXITT010000834.1:5834-36008 GCA_964033795.1 Lymnaea stagnalis | reverse complement strand
TGTTTTTTTTTTTTTTTTTTTTTTTTTTTTTTGTAATCCTGAACAATCCGTTTGCGTCCTTGTTCATACAATTAAAACACTTGAAAAATAAAGCGAAGCTTTTGTCAAGAGCAGTATGTGTCATCCAAGATTCTGGACCTTTTCCACTAAGAGTGTCTTTCCAAGGGAAGTTACCTCGTGATGTTTAAGGATCCCTCCCCTCCCCACAACCCAATCAACATAGAAGTGCCTCCCATAGTTGTAATTATTAGAAATCGGCACATGCCCCCCACCCCCCTGGGTTGCCCTATCAAGTCTACAGAAAGCGGAAAATCTAGTGTTAAAGTAAATGTAAATACAGAGTGTTGTAAGTCCTCGAAGCCATCATTTTATTGGAATTTGGGAACCACTGTCTGCTAAGTATGTTAATTTTTTTAAAAAAATAATTCATGGTTACCGGTACGAGAAATGGTATATTTTCTTAGAGTATACCATTATTATTACTCTAAAATCATTTTGATTTTATAGATTTGAAATTTGTGGTGTTTGAAGGCCATGATGTTGATAGTATTATGAATTATGAAGTATGCAGTATTTAGGAAACGTGCATTGTGCTATCATACAGTGATTATAAAACATGTACTGGGCTCACATGTAGTGATTATAAAACATGTACCAGCTAACATGTAGTGATTATAAAACATGTACCGTGCCGACATGCAGTGATTATATAACGTTGAATGTGCTTCACTCTAGGTAGTCCACCATGTGGTGCTGCCTGTCTGGGAGAAAAAATCCAGAACCGGACAACCAGATGATAGTTGACCTGAAGGAGGTGCTACGTAACAAGTAAGCTTTTGTCTGGTGTCACGCTCCAACGCAACACAAGTAGGCAGACATTGATTAATTACATTCTGGTGTCACGCTCCAACGCAACACAAGTAGGCAGACATTGATTAATTACATTCTGGTGTCACGCTCCAACGCAACACAAGTAGGCAGACATTGATTAATTACATTATTTAATTACAAATTTATAAAGTTTTAACACTCTATAAATCTTCATGTAGAACATCAACATTGTGGATCAACTGTCATTCAACCCTCTATTTCTTGTTTGTTTCATGCTCTCCTCTGATTGGCCAGTTTTTTTTTTCTAAGTCCCAATACTCTGTATATTCTATAAGCAACAAGGAATACATTACTAGCCTCCCATCTTTCATATCTGTAACACCTGCTGATGTTTACTCTGAGAGTTAAGGGCGGTTGGATCGTTTGTTAGTCGTGGTTGCACTTGTTTGAGCTCTCATAATTCTCTATTGCGACCCCCTGAGCAATCGTTCTTAACATGTGAATTTCGACCACCCATTGAGATCGCTTGACAATATGCCGGAGGTTGCATAAGACTTCTGACATTTGAGAATTTTTTAAAAATTTGAGATTTTCGATCTCATTTTATTTTCTTATTGTCACTGTGACTACACTACAGCAACAACAACAAAAAAACACACACAAAACAACAAAACAAACAACAACAAAAAAACATCAAACAAACAAAATCCATTGGGTATACGTCAGAAACTAATTTAAGAAAAAAATTGTGTTTTTTTTTTTTTTTTTTTAAATTAATAAAATTTTATAATTTATATTTTTTTTTTTATTTTTTTTTTTTTTTTTTATTTTTTAAAAAAAAAAAAAAAAAATTTTTTTTTTTTTTTTTTTTTTTTTTTTTTTTTTTTTTTTTTTTTTTTTTTTTTTTTTTTTTTTTTTTTTTTTTTTTTTTTTTTTTTTTTTTTTTTTAACATTAAAGTTGGTAGCTTCCACTGAATTTTTGAAACTCAAAATTGGGTAGGTTCCACTGAACTTTTGTAACTTCGAAGTTGGTAGCTTCCACTGATTTTTTTTGTAACATTAAAGTTGGTCGCTTCCACTGAATTTTTGTAACATTTAAGTTGGTAGCTTCCACTGAAATGTTGTAACCTTTGATTAGTCATTTCACGCTAGGCCTAAACACATTTAAAGGTAAACAGTTCAATATTTTGAATTTCTATTTTTATTAATTTTTGATAATTTCCAAAATTAATCCCAATTGCTTTGTTTTGAACTTTCTGTAGGTTGTCCCACTTCATAGTTCCATTGCTCGAAAACACTTTTGACATGCTTTAAAAGTAAGACAAGCTTCAGTGGTATTTCAAGTTGGTCACTAGAGTACAAAATTCACTTATTTTGAAAACATAATGCCCATGCGATATAAGTAATTCCGAGTTATTTGAAATGATTATTCTCAAATTATGAAATTAAAAATGGAAGCTTAGCATATATATAAAAACTATAACTGAAAATTAAAACTATAGAATGTTGTTAAGTCAAAATGGTAGATTCCCCCAACTGTTAACATCTGAACAACCGTGTTTTGGTTTCAAATTTCAACAACAATCCTGTTCGTGGGTCGCCACAACTTGGCAAGTGTTATCAAGGGGTCGCCGCACTAAAAAGGTTTAGAACCGCTGCCACAGAGCGCTGAAATTGCACATACTGCTTGACATTCTACTCTTTGAAGACTAAATATCTTAACAGTGTCGCAGTAAAAGAGGGGTGGGGGGAGAAGTTCAACATTAGTAGCAGTCTCGCCACACCACTTAATGTATAACGATGGGGGATTACCAGATATCGTCCCTAGGAAGACGCGATTATACAGAGCTAAATTGAAATAACATGTCTTCTACATCTGCATCTGATTTTTTAATAGGCCTGTGTATTAGAGATTTGAATTGCAATCAAATGCTTGTAAATCGTTCTCTAACTTTTTAAATAGCTTTTTTGTTTGTTTTTTTACTTTGACTTGTTTAAAAATCAATTGTGTTATCAGCGCATGGAACAGTTACGTGAAGGAATTGACCAAATTTCAACAGTTCGGCCTGAAGAGAGATAACTTTGAGATCGACGTGCCTGAGAACTACTACGTCTTTCAGCATGTCAGCACGGTCGTGGGGGTCGACGCCGATGACAAAGAGGAACAAGAGGTCATAGGTGATTCTAAGGAAGGTGCGAGTATCCCTCAGCAGAATAAAGCTATGATAATCTCGGGGACTAAAACTAGGTAGGGATTTAATTCGGTCGACTTACATTACAATTTCCTGACTGCCTAATATGAAACCCTGCCTTATAAGGATGCATGCCGTTTACCCGGTTGGCGTTTAACAACTGTCAATGTGTTTGTATGGCTTCGTGATTTTTCCCAGCCCATGGGTTACAGTGCTTCCTTGAAATGGGGACAAGGCTGAAAAGGGATTCGGAAACTACTGTGTAGAGACCGTATTTTTAACACGAGATGATTTTGTCATGTAGTATAAAGAGAGGCGTTGGTTGAAAAGAGGGCGTTGGATGAAAGGAGGGGCGTTGGTTGAAAAGAGGGTGCTGGATGAAAGGAGGGGCGTCGGTTGAAAGGAGGGGCGTTGGTTGAAGAGAATGGCGTTATTTGCAGAGGAAGTTGCTATTTGAAGAGAGAGTTGGTTAAAGAGAGCGTTGTTGAAGAGAGAGGCGTCGGTTGAAGAGATGTGAAACGCAAAGTGAGGAGTATTACTATTAACATTTTACTGTTAAAATTTAAATGTGTAAGTGTAAAATATGCCCCAAAAATAAATTTTAAAGAAACAAATATCAATCCCCATATCGTCATAGTATATCGATATAATAAGTATAATGATTGACTTCAAGTATCAAGTAGAGGTAAACCAATGATAAGGTGGCGTATTTAACTTGCATGTATGTTTTTTTTCTAATTTAAGTCCAGACAAAGTGTCTTTGGAAACCTTCTTCGGCAACGACACGCCAGACAGACAGACGTACAAGTTCCGTATTGAGAAGTCAAGAAAGACCGTGATAAGTGTCTCCTTTCAGAAAGGTTTCACGTTTGGAGGCAAGGCGAATTTCAGCATCGGTTTGACCAAAGATACCAGCTTGGGGATAGAAGCAGACATGCATTTCCAGGTAAGTTTTAAAAAATAAATAAATAATGTTTATAATATCAGTACGTTTGCCTATTCCACTAGTTTTTAAACGGTTTCCAACGACACTTTGTCTGGAATTTAATTAGAAAATGTTTTATTCAATTTAAATACATCACCTTATCATTGGATAATCTTAACTTACTTTTCTAATATAATCTTGAATAATACATGGATATACAATCCTTGATTGATTAATTTTTTTTTTAATGTGTATGCAAATCTGACAAATTTTAATAGTGAAATGTTACGTGTAATAGTCCTAGAACATGTTTTCAAAATGTGTGATTTTGTACACCATAATCAAACTTGAAATACAACTAAAGTTTGTCTCCAGTGTACAAAAATCACTCATTAGGAATACATAATGTATGAAGAAATAAATCATTCCAGTTTTTGTTTGCTCTCTTGTTCTGCATTAAGTCTGATCTATTTTTTACATTAAATTAAAGAAATCCCTCTGTTTTACAAGCAGCCTACTGAATGGCCACAACTGGAATACACTGATTTATTCCTTGTGTTCAGGTCACCAAGACCGACTGTGAGACTTTCGAGGAGACTATCCTCACAGAGGCCACCAGTGACATAGTCGTAGCACCCCACAGCCACTGCACAGCCAGCGTGTGCCTGCTGGAGAAACCTTTCTACAAGAACTTCAAGGTGACCACTCGGATGTCCATGCCCCAGGGAGAGGCACCGGTTTATATCCGCAGGAAGTCGGATGGGAAGAGAGTCATGTTATCCACCATAACAAATCTGACCAGAGAGTTCAACAAAAAAAATGTACCTTGTGTGGAGGAGGTCATAGACAAACATGGACAAAAATCAAAGACAAAAGTCGACTTTGTAACGTGTGGTGTTCTGCAAGGTACTTTGGTGTGCAATCATAAAATTTTGTTAAAAAGTGGGAAGTCTGTGACATAAGAGGGACAATTCCACAAGGTGTTTCGCCTTTAAAGCTTGATATGACAATAGATTCTTAAACAGATCTTCCTTTTTTAAAAATTGTCATTAGATTATGGCACAAGTGCTTTATTAATATTAATGATAATAAATTTAATAATAACAGAACCATTTGTTTGATGAGATTACTAATTTATTTATAGTGCACAGTACTAATAAGTACAAAAACTTCATAATAAAAAACAATTATTTGACATAGTTCAGAAGGAGACAACTTAGTATGAAATGTATCATTTGAAAAAATCCTGCGAAACTTTGAATACTTTAATAATTACATTTATTTCGCATTATTCTTGTTGATGCAAGTCAGTGAACACAATATAAATATCAAAAATCCCAAAAAATGAATTTTTCTTGAAACACATTTTGGTCTCACAGAGTTCTAACATTGGGGACAACAGGCCTTTATAGATAAAGTTTAGTAGTTGGCCAGGGTAGGAATATGCTTAGGACAAGGTGGGCATCATCATCATCATCATTACACTATTCTGTATATGATAGTTGTTTTTATTTGGTATATCAAGTTGTGATATACCTTTGTGTTGGCTGTGCCCAGGCTCCATCAAGACCATAGCACAGGCCCTGCCTGAGCTCAGTGGTCTCAAGAACAAACCAAAAAGTTAGCATTCAGGTGTCTTTTCAACTTATCCAGCTTTTTAAAACACAAAAATTCCATCTCACCAGATCCTTGATTATTGTACAGGTCTACAATAACAAAATCTTAAACAAATCCATGTAGCCTAACTTGACTATACAAACAAAACTATAGCAACTTACAATAAAGTTTAAAGAACATGTACTGCAAGAAAATGCCTTCAGGTTCTGTCACTATGTTGAAGAAAGAGGTTAACACCCCACTGAAATGATTCACAAACAAGTTTAACACCACATTAAAATGATTCATGAAAAGGTTTAACACCACATTAAAATGATTCATGAAAAATGTTAACACCACATTAAAATGATTCATGAAGAGGTTGAACACCACATTAATATGATTCACGAAAGAGTTTAACACCACACTAAAATGATTCAAGAAAAGATTGAACACCACATTAAAATTGGAAAACTTTCATTTCAGATATTTAAACAACTGATAGATATTACATAAAAAATAAACATAATTTTGTTGTTCTGACTATGAAATGAACAGTTTAAAATTTGATAATCTAAACATAAAAGATTCATTATAGCATGTTGTTAGTAATGTAATAAAACATTTTCATTTTTTTTTATTTGGTGTAAATTAAAAAAAAAAACTTGAGTTAAGAAGTATCTTTTCAGATATGTTTCAAATGTAAATAACAAAACAGAGGCATAAAAAAATAAAAATGGAATGGGGCGAATGATTGCATTGACATAAAGATTATAATTATTCATAAGTAAAATGTTGCAAAACTCATAAATACAAGAAACTATTGCACAATAATAAACCATTGGACTAAGAAGCTGATATATTCTCAGTGCTCACTGAGTTTACCTCCAACTAAATAGCTCGGCGCACAATGTAGTTGTCATATCTCCAATCAAATAACTTGGCACAAAATGTACAGTAGGCCTTCTTAAACAATCTTAAAATTAAAACAATTGTCTATGAGCTATTTGTATAATGAAAATTAAAAGGCGGTGAAATTTTAATTAAACTAAGAAATATTCATAGTGCAGAATTTAGTCTCTAAAACAATTACAAGGCAAATAAACACAGACCATTCATGAATGACACTAGTAGTTTGTTTTGAAAATTACTTGCTTAAAGCTGGTGAGATATTAAAATGACATGAAAATCTATCATGCAATCTATTGAATAAAGTCACTGCCTTTAGAGACCAGTATTTATAGCAGCAGAGATTCTGGAGAAAACCTTAAGGTCTAAGACCATCAATAAAAAATATGTGGACAGGGCCCATTCAATATAATGTTTACCCGGTACTTAAATTTTGGGGTCAATAAAATAGTGTCCCAACTTATGTTAAAAAGCATCAGTATTTAAGAGGTATTGATTGCACTACCCAATTTGTTCATGGAAAAATATTACGTGTTAAATGAGATCAGAAAAGGTGACTAAACAAAACATTTCTAGATTTAAATTTTATCTTTAAGAAAAAACATGCGTAATTTATGACAGATAGGAGCTGAAGAAAAAATGTTTTTGTCCATAACATAACATATATTATGTTATCACTACTGAACATGGCTTAGCACTTCGCTAAAACAATATCATTGAACAAATCAAAACAATAATGTCCCAGAACAAAACACATAAAGAACTTTATATCAACAGATGGCTAAATTGGGATTTCAGGAGAAATAATTTGATGAAAACAATAAATGGTTTTGTTAAATGCATATTATAGAAATATATTTCGCCTCATTTTGATCATTGGTGTATTGCACTGTTATAATTAATTGGTTCAGTCATTGAACCAAATCATAATTGTAAATTCTAGTCATTTTAGCTGTATTAAAAATTTGCAAAAATTAATTTTCTAATAAATTATTTTTAAAATTAGCAACATTTGAAGTTATACAGAAACCAAGTTATAAGTCTACTAATATTTCATTGGTGCAACCAAATACTGAGAAAGTAGATCTAACTAAATATTTTTCTTCAAATGATTATCTTTTGATTTCTTTGTACTTTCAAGTAACACTGACACAGGTATTGATTGTTATCTTTCCGTTATTCATTAAAAATAACAATTTTTGATCCAAATTTAATTAGTTTCATCTTGTCAGTTGCTACCATAAATCTCATAAATGGATTTCAATCTATAAAAAAGTTTGTAGGTTTCAATACAGTGCTGTCATTCTTTGTGATAAGTTTTATCTAATAATCTATTGACCGCAGTCACCGTCATGATTGTACTAAATGTCCCATCAGTGAAATCCTCAATTTTAATTAATAGCATTGCCCAGTCATCCTCATATTTGTAAACACTGCACAGCATAAACTCTTTGGTTAGCCAGACGGACAAGTTGACTTTAGCAAATCATCCTTGTTTTGCTACTATTTCAAGTGAATTTGCATAATTAAGAAGTGACTTGAGCTGAGAGTAAAACCTTGTTTCATAATGAAAACATTTAAAACTACTTCCAAATAATACGTGTTAATACAATGTTACATTTCAGTCATTTAGGGTAAATAAACATTGTTTCAATAAAGATATTACAGAAATAGCAAGTTAGCAGTCAGTCGGCTACACTTGAGCAGACAAGCTAGCCAAGGCCATCTGTTTATTCACTATATTCATCTGTGGGTTATACAGATGGGACATCAAAGTAATTCCCCAGAACAATGTCAGATTTGTATTTAAACCCAATTTTGTAACCATCTGACCCTCTTTCTTCCCATGATTTCTGAAACAAAAAAAAAAAACAACAAAAAACTATTTTTGATCACTGACAAAAATGAGATAGTGCACAGTTGTTAAAATAAATGTGCAGCTTGAAAGGAATAAGAAATGTTCATCCCCATGCTTTTTGAGCAATGCTGTTGCAAATAACTGGAAAGTCTGGAAAAAAAACTGAATTTTATGTTTGTGTTTGTTTGTTTTGGGGAGGGGGAAGGGGGGGGGGGAGATGTCAGCATTATATTTATACATAATTTGGGTTTTTCAATACCCTGTTGAAATAAACATTGTTTCAATAAAGATATTACAGAAATAGCAAGTTAGCAGTCAGTCGGCTACACTTGAGCAGACAAGCTAGCCAGGGCCATCTGTTTATTCACTAGATTCATCTGTGGGTTATACAGATGGGACATCAAAGTAATTCCCCAGAACAATGTCAGATTTGTATTTAAACCCAATTTTGTAACCATCTGACCCTCTTTCTTCCCCTGATTTCTGAAACAAAAAAAAAAAACAACAAAAAACTATTTTTGATCACTGACAAAAATGAGATAATGCACAGTTGTTAAAATAAATGTGCAGCTTGAAAGGAATAAGAAATGTTCATCCCCATGCTTTTTGAGCAATGCTGTTGCAAATAACTGGAAAGTCTGGAAAGTCTGGAAAAAAAACTGAATTTTATGTTTGTGTTTGTTTGTTTTGGGGAGGGGGAAGGGGGGGGGGGAGATGTCAGCATAATATTTATACATAATTTGGGTTTTTCAATACCCTGTTGAAATGTTTCTTTTGGGAGTCTACTTTTATTATTGATTGTGATACATTCATGTGGGTGATGAGAAGCTACTTCTTTATACTATAGACTTCCCAAGGCTAATAAAATAATTGTAATTCATAAAATGTATTGCTTTGTAGAAACTTAAATGTTGATGACATTTGCACATACCTTTTTAATTTTAATTTTCTTTTTCGGAAATGGCTCCGATTTACGTTCCGCTACAACTTTACCACCAGAGAGGACTTCAAAAATAATTTGTTCTTTGTCACTAGACATTTCATAATAGAAAGAGTTAAAGATAATAAAAAAAAAAACATGAATTAAATGTGTCTAAAAGATGTCTTTTCTAACACTGAATGAAATAAAGATAAATTTAAAAAAAAAAAAATTTAAAAGTTGTACCATTTCCAAGATAATTTTTTAAAAGTTAGTTTAAGGATCTGCATTTTTATATTAAAAGTAAAAATAGTACTTTTTGCTTTCATTATATTAATTAATATTTCCTTCCTGGTTTTTGCTAACATGCCAATATCATTAACAAATGGAGTTAAAAACATTTCCGCTTCTGCCTTAAAACTTAATATGTACCAGTAAAAAAGGTATGCATTTGATGATAGTCTCACCCTTGGACAGGTTGAATTGTGACTTGGCATTTCCCAGGAGTGTCGAAATTGTAAATGACAAAACGCTGCTCCTCAAATACCTTAACAGAGGCTTACAGAAATTTAAAAAAAAAAAAAAAAGAAAGAATTTTTAAAATTTTAAAACTTTTTTTCGTTTGTATCAAACAAATGTATGACACCATAATCATCTCTGTCAATAATAATTATTTAAATTTTGCATTTGTCCTAATTTATGATTGTAGATACAACTTTTATCCACATTTTTTCCACCAGTAATTATTTGTATTGTATTGCAAATAAAGAAAGGAAAGATTAAATCACAGTGAACTGCTTATATCTAAGCACCTGGAATGTTTCTGCATTGTTAACCAATGATATATTATAATAATGGTAATCAGGCCATAATTGCTTTTTCAAATTACTCATAAAGACATTACCTAAATGAGTAAATGGTGGTACTTTTTCTTAAAGTATATTAGTTTTCTCTGTATCTAATATTAATCATGAGTTGAATATTTTTTTCTAAATAATTTATATGTAAGCATGTTGATAGTTCTCTTTTTTTTCTCTCTCTTTTCATGAAAAAAAAGTATTTTAATTTGAGTGACAATGCAAAAAGAAGTTTTAATAATTTTTGAATCTCTCTAATTAATCAAATCAAATGTGCTTCATTTGTCAAATGTCAAATTTAATTGTCAAACTATGGTAATCTATTGTTTATAAATTTCAAATTTCAGTGTGATGAATTGTGAGCTCAAATATTAAGCCTACCCTTTTCAATTCCTTTGGCTTCCTCATCAGTCATTATATAGAGTTAGAAACCTGGAACAATATTGGGCAACATGAATTTATTTTTAGTATGGCAAACAGAATAATTTTTTCAAAAATGATAGTTCAAATGGATTTACTATTGATGAGTTTAGGAAACATAAAATCTGCTAAGGCTAATTAACACGAAAATTGAAAATTTGTTTTGACTTAATAATAGACTTGATGTCGGTTTTGATGAATTGATGAAGTTTTGATTCACTAAATGCGTTAAATACTGGGAATCAACAATCCACAGAGGAGCCTAAGTGGATATCTCATTTTTGTGTGTTTTAAATTGTAGTTTTTTTTAATAGCATTATTTCATAAGTTATGGGCATAGCCTTAAGTATAAGCTTAACTGGCTTGAAGTCATCTAATTTATAACAATTTATGTGGATGTACTAATACTCATATAGTTTAAATTATAAATATATCTTAGGCAAGGTCTATCTATATTATTTATATACCTTTGGGTTTTGAATTTGTTTTTGAATTGAGTAAATTAGACTTGTTTTGATTTCTTTGAAATTTTAAAACTTTGAACTGCTTGCAGTGAATAAGAGATAATACATTATGGAATCATGATATCAATAATAATAATGAGAGATCCTAATGATTAATGAATTTAATGAAACCATTCAGTCTACAAGTAACAGTGCCTACTGTTACATTAAAAATTTAGTAGTAGGCCAAATGGTAGTACTTGGTGGACCTAATTAATGTATAAATTATACAGGGTAGAGGAACATTGAAGGACAATACATACAAAAAAGTGTATTTTTCTGCCAAAAATACAGAGAAAAGCTCAGCTTGTAGACTGTAGATATATAGACAGGTCATTATAGGTCAGTGGTTCTCAACCTTTCTAATGCCGCGACCCTTTAAAACAGTTTCTAATGTTGTGGCGACCCGCAACAACAAAAATATTTTCGTTGATACGATATAACAGTAGAGGATATGTGTTTTCAGATGGTCTTAGGCGACCCCTGTGAAAGGGTCATGCGACCCCCAAAGGGGTCACGACCCACAGGTTGAGAACCACTGTTATAGGTAATAGTAGACAAAAGACATATTCAATTATGGAAGTAGCCCATGCCCATGATTTCAAAGAATTTGATAATGAACACAGTCAGCAGCAGTTAACTCCGCATTTTTATTAGTGAATTAACTACAAATTTTCCAATTTGAATTGAATCCACTTTATAGTAGAGTTTGAGTTTAGGTGCGTAGGCCTACATAATTTCTGATTTTCATATTTTTGCATGTCATGAATTACGTCATGTGTATTCTTTAATTAAAGAACTGCACTTTCACTGTATTATTTTATAATTTAATAATTGAGCCTACCCTGCCTAGTCCAATTTTGAGTGATATTGATTTGAATTTGATTGAAATTTAACATAAACAGTTTGTAATTTTTGTAAAGTTTGTTATTTCAAGTTTAATCCACATTAATTAATTATCCATCAAAAATATAAATAAGTTTACAGTATTTATTATTTTCAATATAATATATATTACATTTATATTAGGCTAGGCCTATATTAATTAAATAGTAATAAAATAGTAGCAGTACTAGTACAGTAGTCTGTAGTGCAGGCATAGGCCATAGGCATAGGCATAGGCCTAAGCCTAATAAGTAGTCAAGTACTTCAAGTAGTAATTACTATATAATAATATAATGACATAATTTAATGCACACAAGTATCATTAAAATTTTAGCTAATGATGATGATTATCATTTTACTAGTTTTAAATTATATAAATTCAATGAATAATTTTTTTTTTTTCTTTGACTTTTGGGCCACTCTTTATTATTAAGAGATTCAGTTACACTAGTTACAGTTACAGCAATTCAGTTTCAGGTAGCTTTGCGGTTTGTCTACCTATCGCAATCTAAATTCAAGCAGAAGAAGATTTGGTTTAGAGATAACAATAGTTTCAATAGTAGACTGACTGAAAGTAACATAAGTTAAAGTTTAGTTTAACTTCCTTTTCTTCACTGTGAATTTAAAAAAAAAAATTCTTTATTATTTTGAATGTGTTTTAATATATAGGCTGGATGGTGAAATCCACCGATTTTCAATTATTTTCAAAATGACCCAAATGGTTATGACTATGTACTATGTAGTCACTACTACTACGGGGCTCAAAATTTGTGTGACATTATGTGAGTCCAGAGCATATGCCACAATTCCTTCAATGAGCACAATTTAGAATTTATAATTTCTCTAAAGAATGTTCATCAAATGTTATTGAAATTTTGTTCTGCAGTTTGATTACTTGGTCGACTTTCAATTGTGTTATCTATATTAGTATGTGCTAATGCTATCAAAATGGGCCTAATTCTAATTATTAGTAAAAAATATATAACAAGTTTTTTCTTTTTTATTAAAAAATAACCATTGGACGCATTTCAGAAATTAAGACTAAATTCAATAGTGCTTCCGTTTCCAATCTAAAACCATTTAGCAGAGAAATTCACTCTGTCTACCACTGTCTTGAATACACAAAATGAAACACTTGATTGTAGTTGTAGCCAATGTTCCCTTTAAGCTGCGCGGCTGCAGCTAACTCACAGACGCTGCGCAGCAGTTTTGAGTATCCGCGCATCAAATGTCCATGTAAGTGTTTGTTTGTGTTTGTGGGCTGTAAAATTTTGCACACAAAAAATTGATGCTGTAAAACTTTGCACACAACTGTATGATTTTGCACACGAACCAACAAACCTTAGAGGGAACATTGGTTGTAGCCCTTTTGTTTACAAAGTAGACCTATCTATAAGAATCTTAAGGGTCTTTCGCAAATTACGTGACGCAAAAAATGACCTTTTTAGAACCCCCCCCCCAACCCCTCTGCCACAAAGTTTCACACATTCTTCACACTTAAAAAAACCAAAACATACATAACATTTTCATAACTAAACTAATATTTTATAATATTCTTTAACATTTTCCCATCTGTTTCTCAGAATCTGGCGTCTAATTCTGTCTACATCCGGGGTCTCAAACTCGCGGCCCGCAAGAAGATTCAGTGTTAATAGGACCCGCGCGTTTTTCGCATTCCCATTTCTATAATGTGACCCTACGCAAGGGTTTCAGTTGAATCTCACAAACTGGTATAGGCTACATCTGATGTTCATTATGTTAGTATAGATTTGGACGTTGATTGTAAATGTAAAAACCTTTTTCAAATTCTGACTAAAAATTTTTTATAGCATTTTATGATAGAAACATGGCCAAAGTTCGACTTAAAACACAGGTTTTGAAGATTTCAAAACAAACAGAGCCACTTTTCAAATTTTTTTTCGGACTTTTTCTTGGACAATTTATGAGAGATTTGCCCTCCACGTTCACTGACATTTCTAGGTTGTTCAAGCGGATCAAGTCAAAGTTCAGGGCCAAACTTACTGAAGAGCATCTTTAAGCTATTTCGAGGATCTCAATTGCTTCCTCATTCAAGCCTAATGTTGCTCAGCTGTGTAAGAAGACGGGCTGCAAGGTCTCTGGCAACAACGAGTAGGAGGAAGAAAGTGAATCAAAGTTCTTGAGAGCTCTTAATGTTTTTATTTCTTATTAATAAAGGTTGAGCAGATCGTAATAGTTGTACTTTATTGAATGTGTCATCTCTTTTTGTGAAATACTTGATGCAGCCCGCTCTCACTCAGACTTTACCTCCTGCGGCCCCACGTATAACTTGAGTTTGAGACCCTTGGCCTACATCATTTATCTCTCTTGTCAAGGTCACGGCAGCACGTTGACCCTCCGATTCTCGTCCTTAACGCCATCCTGTGACTTGATCGTGTGGTCAGTGTGGCCTCTCATTGGCCTGTGACCTCTCTGCGGGCTCTGACCCCCTCAGTGAACTCTGACCTCTAAGTTGGCTCTAAAACTCTCAGTAAGCATTATTTTTTTGTCAACAAGTTCTTTACGACATGGTTGTAATCCTTTTAAAAAGCTGTTGCTATGTTGTTTCATTAGCCCAAAAAACACTCTGTCAAAAATTTAATAGCAGTATCAACTATGGCATTTAAAACTTCAACATGATAACATTTTCCAGAATCTTCAATTAACTTTGTTGTAGGCCGAAAAACTGGTTCAACGTAAACAGTGTATGCAAATTCAATGCTGTAATCTTTAAATCCTGAAAACCCCTGCCTGCTATTCAAATGTGTTCAAAAAGTTGTGTGCTCTTCGATAAGTCTAAAAAGCTTTAATATACATTAAAAAAAAAATCAAATTAAAATGAAAAAGTTTAGTTAAAATTAAAAAAATACTATAATTACGACACAATCTCATCTTTGTGTGTGTTTGTGTATGTGAATACGGTCTATTACTAAGTATTTTAAGGATAATCAAGAATAAAAAAAAATTAAAAAAACAACATATTCAATCGAAACAAGGAAAAGATTACTTGAACACAGAGCTCTACATACAGTGTGATCAAAAGTGACATAATTATTAAAGCTAGACCCCCTCAGCCGACGCCACGCGCCGAATACGCCGCCGAATTTTCGTCCGCCAAAAATCCGCCGGGAAATATGCGGCGCTCCGCATTAGCCGCCGTATTTCGTCCGCCGTAAATCTGCCGAAAAATGAACGAGTCACCGTAAACTACATCGCGTTTTTTTTTATTCATAACAATTACAAACTGATATCAGGTATTGAGTGACAGAAACTGAATGAATGAAATGCATGCATGCAATGTATTAGTAGGACAGCATATAAAACTGTTTTTTTTTCCTATGGTTTGAAATAATAAAACTTTTTCTGAAGTATTGAAAAAGTGTTTTATTGCTGAAGTTTTATTACTTCATTATTGGCCAGGCTTCAGCCGAATTTCAGCCGAATATTTCGTAATCAGTCGAAAATCAGCCGCAAATGTCAATTTACGGAGAAATCCGGCTAATCCGGATATCCGCCAAAAAAAATTATGTGAGCCAGCCGAAATTTAAAAAAAAAATCGGCTGGCAGGTCTAATTAAAGCCCTTTAAAAAAATCTTAATTCAAGGTATTTTGTCAGTCAAAAAAAAAATATAAAAAAATAAGCACTGAATTAATGTTTTAAAGCAGGGACAAAATTTAAAAAAATGTATTGGATTGTCCAATTATTTTATTAAAGTAGACCAGCTGCCTTAACGTTTGAGCCATTTTGGTTGTCAAAGTGACAAGGCTTGCCACCGAAGAGTCGAACAACTAAAAACTATTCNAAAGGGGGGGGATTAAAAATAATTTTTTTTTTTTGGAGGTTTTTTTTTATTTTTTTAATTTTGTTTTTTTCTTTTGGGAATTTTTTTTTTTTTTTTTTTTTTTTTTTTTTTTTTTGGTGGGAATCGGGCTTGCTTAAGGCCCCCTTGCCCCTATCACCCCTTGTAAAATATATAAAAAATGTGCCCCCCTCCCGGCCCACCCCCATGCTTTAATATTTTATTTTTAAATTAGATGCACGACGTCATTTGTGGATGACTGGTCACGTGAGGTCTTTATCTATTCGGCTGGTCACGTGACGGTTATGACGGATACTTCCTGTGTGTTTGCCATCTTGGAGCCATTTTTATCAATCGAGAAATGTCCCATAATATGAAGACTTTCATGAAGAAACACGAAGAACATTGTGTCGTACAGCTAAAAGCAAGTAAAAATACGTTTATTTTTATAATTTTATTGTATTTTTTAATTCTATTTTAAATACAGTTCTATAATCATTAACATGACATCATTCAAGATCAAAGTTGCTTTTTTTTTTTAATGGCGGCAAATCGGCTACTGTCTTATCTGTAATTGTAATGAAAAGTTTGGCTGCGGCTATTCGGACCCGGTATCAGAAGTGGTTACTCCAATTTTAATTCACCGCAAAAATTGTTATTATTCACACTTCCCATTAAACAAATGGGCTAATATTGTTATTATTACCCATGACGTCATTTGCATATTTATTTAAAATTTGTGCAAGGAAAGGCAGGAGTCATTCCCCTTTGTTGATATTGTTGTTAATTTTATTGGATGAAGTGTCGGAAGTGGTGGCGGCGAAGGAATATTTTAATAACCGGTTGGAACAAGATTTCGTGTGAATAATTAACGAAGATTCAAAGAAAAGTTAAATTTTGTGGTTTTAAAACTGAAATTTTATGTTTTTGGAATTCATGCAGAGAGTGTGGAATTGTCAGAATGTTAGAAATATTGATGAAAAATAGAGAAATTAATTTTCGTATATGGTACTTGAAAATCATGCGGATCTAGAAAGGTGTGATTAAATATTACGTCACTGTCGTCTTATTGTGCTCCGGTGTCCGGCGGTAAGTTCAAAATATCCAAAATTGTCATGGGGAGGAGCAGTTCGACTCATATCTATATGAATATATGTGGCGACGCTCGTGTGGCACTAAAGATCAAATGAGGGAATTTTTAAATGTCATAAAAATTGTGTATCCGCCCCATTTACGAGATCTTGCTTCGTAAAGAGTGAGTAAAATAACGAATTATCATTTGAAAATTTCATTGTTTTTTGTAGCTTTTTAAAATCGTCCATTACCATGCATTTCTGAATTTTAGGGTTAAGGTTAGGTTTAGGGTTTATTGTTAGGGTTAGGTTTAGGGTTAGGTTTAGGTTTAGGGTTAGGTTTAGGGTTAGGTTTAGGGTTAGGTTTAGGGTTAGGTTTAGGGTTAGGTTTAGGGTTAGGTTTGGGGTTAGGTTTAGGGTTAGGTTTAGGGTTAGGTTTAGGGTTAGGGTCAGGTTTAGGGTTAGGTTTAGGGTTAGGTTTAGGGTCAGGGTTAGGGTCAGGGTTAGGTTTAGGGTTAGGTTTAGGGTTAGGTTTAGGTTTAGGGTTAGGTTTAGGGTTAGGTTTAGGGTCAGGGTTAGGGTTAGGTTTAGGGTCAGGGTTAGGTTTAGGGTTAGGTTTAGGGTTAGGTTTAGGGTTATGTTTAGGGATAGGGTTAGGTTTAGGGTTTAGGATCCAGGTTAGGGATTTGCGCCATCAAATTTTTGCTCATTTTTCAAAAATTTCAAAAAAAAAAATTCAAATTTTACTCGTTTTTTACAAATTTTTTTAAAAATCATTTTTCTTAAATTTCAAAATTTAATAGTTTTTTACAATTTTTTTAAAATTACAAAACCAAATTTTTCGTTGATTTTTTATTTTTTTCCGAAAATTTTTTTTTCTTCCATTTCTTTACATTTTACATTTTCTTTAAAATATTTTTCACAGATTACTATATATTTGTGTGTTTTCCTATCTTGAAAATTAAATTTTCTTGTAATATTGCTTATTTTCGATCTTTCGGTAAGTTTTTTGATAAAACGCATTCTCCCCAACCGTTCCCTTTTTGTACAATACGTGTCTTTGCACTACTTTTTTTTTTTTTTGGGTCGGCCGCCATCTTGGTTGACATGATCCGTGACCTTCTCACGGATCATGTCAACAAAGATGGCGGCCATGCTTGGGAAACTCCGGGTACCACTCTCAACATTTACCAACAAATGTTCTTTTGAATAAAAACAATTCGGAGAGATCAACCCGCGGTCGCCATCTTGGGTTGGTTATCATGACCAAAGAACTCATGTCCTAAATGTATCCCTAAACCTAACCTGAACCCTAAATCTATCCCTAAACCTAACATGAGCCCTACAATGTATGTCTAAACCTGATCAATCTGAATTAGCTTAAAAAACTTTTAATTCAAAAATTATTATACATTATTTCACATTTCCATTAAAATTTAAAACTTAAAACACTTCACACATCCAATATGTTATTTTGAATAAAATCATACTTACTTCTTTAAAGGTCCTCGGCTACTGTAGTGGCCAAAATTGAACAATATCTTCTAGCATGGCGTTGAAGACATAAAAACCATTTACTTTAACACGTTGACGCCACATGAACTCACACCAAAAAAATCATTACTTTTTTTCCATAAAAGATAGAAAGATGAAATTGGTGTTTTTGCAAAGCTTATAGCCAGCCCTTTAAAATGGTGTATCATTTGTGGCTATTGGACAATATTTAAAATGTGTGTCAAAGTACCTACTATATGTCTTCTTCTTCTTCTTATATTTGAGGTGCCCACGATCAATTTGTTGATCATTCTGGCTCCTGGTTTTAAATTCAGAGTTTGCCTTCTCTTAGACAGGTTGCCGTCCAAGGCCAACGAGTCCCATCCACCCGGGTTGCTTGGGATGGCTTTGGTGGGGATTGAACTCCAGACCACCAGCTATTTCGTTTGAGACAGTTTAGACCGCTCGGCCAATACATGCTACCTAATGCATTACCATATTTTATTGGAATTACAATTGATAATAGTATATTTTTAATAGTGGTAGCAACTGCTTTTATTTTGTTATTATCATTAATTATAATTTATAAATACCACTAATAACTAGCATTATATAAACTGTGTGAATGAATGAAGCAGTATTGAGCTAAACCACTATGTGTTTGAGTTTTACATTAAAAAGTAATAAGCAATTAACGTGCATACCGATGAAAAATTAAATGCGTTACCGGTCACAAGATTCTAAATGCTGCAAATATGGTATTCACATGTTTGGAAAAATATGTGCTCTACGTCTAGGATAATTTAAATACTATTATTAGGAAACAGTGACGTACAACGCAAAAAAACGACACCCTCGCTATGCCGTATAGGTATATTGCAGCTCAAGTTTTTCCGTGATTTTTCGACTGCGCAGAAGGGATGCGCGTGCGTCTTTTAAAATACCTACATATAGTATATGATATACAAATCGAGCGTATGTCTGTGTGTGCCGTTGTGGCGCTTGTTTCCCTCTTTTGCAGATTTCCACAAATGTTCGATGCTTTGGGTATTGGCTATTGGCACCTGAGTTTGGATCCAAAAACTTAATAGAATGAATGACCTTTTGATGAGTCAATCCCGGAGTGGTGCCAAGTGCATTATATGCTCTCCATTGATCTGACATGACTGTTGTGCCCAGCAGGATGTGTGCTGTGATTATCGGCAATAGTGTGATGTGTAGCTGCTGACCTATCTAGTACACAAAACATGAAACACTCACTAATCTCCCGACAAATGCCTCCAGAGACCCATTGTTGTGGCAAAACTTGCTCGACGTGATTTTTTCTGCATGTAAACAGACTCGTCGATTTCGACTGAGAATAAACATGACTTACCGGTGTAAATTATGTGAATTTTTTGATGGATGAAGCATGAATGGATCCTAACACATATGTTTTGGGAAATAAGGCCCATGGAGGCCCTTTAGACACCCCTGGCACAGAATTCTACTCCTTTTCCTGCCCTTGGGGTACTTTTCGGTTGCTTCAGACAGAGTGGTCCTTTTCACCATTGTGCATCCAATTATGGTTTATTTGAGCTGGGTGTTACTGAGAAAGATGTCTGCATACTTATTAGTTACTTTATTATTCTCTCTCACAAACATTTTAAGGATATATTGTGTAAAAATTAGCATAAGTTCTCAAATGGGGTGCTTATCCCATGAGGCATATTTAAAGGCTCTATTTTTTCTAAAAAATTCATAGGGGTCATCTCTATCCAATTCTGAACCCCTAATCCTAATCCAAGGATTCACAACATTATCGTAAACATAATCATTTTGATTGTCTTCATTACTTTCCTGATTGTTTTCGTCAGTGTCAGATTCACTGCTAGACAACAAGAGATCAAGAGGGTTACGTCCCAAGAGGGTTAACAGAAAAGCTTTAACGGAAAAGCTTTCGGGTGACCAGCTCTCCTACCAGCAATGCTGCTAGTACATGAATTTCAAATATCCTAGTCCAGAGTTTCCCAAGCGTTTAGGAGTTACAGCACCGTTGCTGCACCCACATCTTTTCAATTTTGCTCTTTGTACACTGTAAAATAGCACTTTTTAAACAATCTAATCCATTTTTGAAACCTTATACTTGTACAAGAAGACACAGCTCAATAACTTCACTTGACTCTATCAAAACAATATTTAATTGATACAGCATAGACGCTGCACAAAACCAACTGCTATTTTAAAAAGTACAGAGTACCAAGTAAGATGGAGAACTAGTGAAAAATACCAACTTAATTATAAATGGCTTGCATTAAGTCCATTCATTTTTTAACACTTCAGGTTGCAGCAGGACACAGTCTGGGAGCCTCTGTCCTAGTCAATTACATGCCATAATAAACACATATCTTTACATTTTCTCTTAACACCTAGCATCATCCTAATCCCCCTTCCAATAATAAATATTAGTATCTTGATCCTTTGAATGCACTTTATATAAAGATAAATCCAGCTAGTGCATGTAAGAAATATCAAAAGACTGTATTGGAATGGTTAGTTTCACTGATTGGGTTAGGGTAAAGTCTTGCACATTCCTAATTTAGTTAAAATTAGATAAAAATCCCTAAAAAATTTAAATTTCCATCTGACATATTGAGTGCATTTTTGCTGTGAAAGAAATAATTAAAAAATGCAAAAGAGCTATTTAGATGGATTGCTTCTTATATTTAGATTCATCTGTCGCTATAGCATAATTGTTTTTGGTTAAAATCATAGAAGTAATAATCAAGAGTTACATCTTGCAGGTTAGAATTATATTACCATTGATGTATGACAAAAAAATCTTATTTAAATTTTGAAAGATTCACTACTGTAATGCAGTTGTAGTTAAAATCTTGCACTGAGCTTGACTTGACTATTTTGAAGGTTTTCTTTTGTTCATTTAACACCACCTCCCTAATTCCAATAGTGGTTGGACTTTAACTATTTAATAGATTAAATAAACAAAGCTATTCAACTTTCCCTTAGAGAACCAGGAATTTTTTTGTCAAAACACCCATGTAAACATGGCTGGGTATAAAAGCAATGATTACATCAAGTGTGTGATTAATGTTTTTGCTACTTTTTATGATGGTAACTTTCAGGTTAAAAGTTTTCATAGGATATTGTCTTCATATTAGTGCAAGCTTGCGTTCTAATATAATAAAGTTTCTATCTTCTACTAATTAATGTATTATTTTACTTCCAGGTTAAAGTTGTTGTTTTCACAGAGATCACTTGAAGACCCCCATCACTGCCAGAATTCACAGCTGCTCTTATGATGAATGTGCATGAGGAATCATGGCATGCCCAGGACAATGACTGGTCAACATTTTACTTCAGGTAAATACAGTCCTTTTTATTCTATTTATTTTTCATTACCTATGCCACTAATTTAAAAAAAAATAAATTTGGTTTTATTTTTTTACATTTTAAGTTTGATGCTTGATTTATCACACTGGGTAATAATCTTGAGGTAACTTGCCATTATTGGGAAGTGGGAAATTTATTCCCAATGGATCATAAGCCAACCACAATCTTAGTTTTAGCCAGGAAAACCCTGAAAAGTGTGTAATCTGCTTATTAGTGTACTCTTTCAGTTTTGGCTGGGAAATTATTTAAAGGTTTTCATCGAAACCTTAAAAATAGTTGCTTATTAAAAAGACTTAAAACTATGAAACATTCAGTATTATCTATAACAGCCACTCACTTCACTTTTCTACACATATATACTGTAACCACACTGAACAGAATCAGTCATATGCTCACACACAGACAAAATCTTATTGTTTTCTATAATAGAATCAATGTACCTGGTGGAAACCTCCTGTGACCGACTCAAAAGCCCACTTATACCATTGAACTATTTTTTGTGTAAATAGGCCTTTGAATAGGGATCTACAGTACATGCTGAATTTTGATTTATAGCGTCTAGATTTAATGATGTGTTGGTCATTCTTAAACATCATCCAAAAATTCAAATTAAATAATTATAATAATAAGTATGCCGCTAAATGGGAGAAATAGAGATAGATAAACAGATCAATTTGTTAATGCTGATCATTAGTAGGGCCCTGGCCTGTTTCACCACATCCTTCCATTCAGACATCATCATCATCATAGGTGCTACATCACATCATAGGGGCCTGGTCTGCTCGTCTGCTCTACAACATCCTCCCTTTTAAGCTGATCCATGACTTTACACCTTCCAGGTGATTTTAGTCCTTTACAACTCAATCCATATCAGTCTTGGTTGACGGATGAGCCGTTAACCCCCCTAGGCTTCGGTCTGTAGATCACTTTTGCTGCTCTACAATCTAATATCCTCTCAAGGTTTCTTGCCCAAAGCAGCCTGCACCTTTAAATTGCAGCAACTACGGATGGTTACGGTACTGAAAATGTTCATTAGGAAATTGTATCAGCGGGCTGTTGAGCGAGTACATTAGCTCTTTATGCCCTCCCCAAAGCACACACACACCCTTACTCCCCAAGCCTGAGTTATCGGGCTGGGAAGCGGAACGTTGGAGATTTCCCTTTGCCAGGACAGCCCCAGCCAGCACTAACTCCATTGAGTACTAGTGGAGGTCACCCCAGCACAAGGACATCCGGTAGGCAGGTGACGCTTCTCTCACAGCATCAGGAGTCGGGATGGTGTATTTACATCCTAAATGCCCGAAGCCGTTGGATACAGATTTCTACAGTGGGTTTCTACCTTGAAACTAATTTACGAAGCAGCTGGGACGAAATGGTTGCCTAGGTATAACTACTTTAACTGCTATGTAAATAGAACCATTAGCATGAGTTGCCACTACCCACCTCATGCCTCGTAATCCTTAAAGAGCAACATGTAATCATGCTCCCTACCCTGTTACTGCCCTTTTATTTCCAGCTGCAGATTTTCCACAGCTGGTAGCCCTTTAAGTGCTTCCATTTTCGGCAGATACTATGCACGCTCTTTGTCTGCCAGCACAGGCTCACGCAATAATGGTGGTTTTGGTCCAAGTCTAGCGCTAGGGGACAGCACCTCTTTAGCCAGCAAGCCACTACAAACTTGTCAACCAGAGCCCCAGGGGATATATATACCCATCCATCATTATCTAACACTGGACTGTATATTTTCTGAGGATTTTCCAGGTATTGAACAGGTTCTCTTCTTTTGTCTGGCTTTTTTGCATTACCACTGGTCTTATGATAATAAAAGTTGTGTATAGGGCCATCATAGTTTTCCTTGAGAGATTTCTGCTTCCTAGTTGTAGCTCGTGTAGGCCGAAATAAGAAAAATGACCTGCTTTTATCTTTTCTTTCATCTGTCATTATTTCATCTGTCTCTCTCTGGTGTGCTTGTTTACTTTGATTTTGTCACCTGTGTGTCTGATACGTGACGTTAACATACACTTTGTATTCGCTTCATTTACCTTTAGAGGTAACTCTTCTAATTCATGGAATGCTTAAATCATATCAATGCTGCTTCTCCCTGGTAAAGTTATGTTGTCTGCATATGCCAGGTACTGCACTTGTTGGGCTTTTTAAAGTTGGTTGGTGTCCTGATGGTTGAGATTCTGATACGTTGTTTGTGATAGTTCATCCTGTGCTCACATGTATGTTTCTCTGGAAGTTGTCTATGATTGTTCATTTGGTGCGCACATGCATGTTTCTCATAACGCTTTCTAATGGGATGTTAAATAGGATACATGACAGTGAGTGTCCTTGACTCAGTGGCCCTGATTAATATGAAAGTTCCTCAAGTACTCTTCCTGTACTTTGATTCTTTTTTGGAGGTAGCCATCGTCACATATAAACCAGGTAAGTTTATTAGAAACTCCAAGTTTCTATAGTTAGAAACTCCAAGTTTCTATAGTGCACTTTGCAGATATTTCCTGTCTAAGCTGTTGTGTAGTCCACATATGGTTGGTGTATGGGGATGTTGTATTCTTAGCATTTCTTCTGGAGACATCTGGTGGTCAAAATATGATCTGTGGTGGGTCTATTCTGTCTGAATTCAAATTGATCGTCACCTAGAATATGTTCAGTAAACCTTTTCAGTTTTCTTGCTATTAATTTGTTGATGATTTTGTAGGTTACATTAATTAGGAAGATTCCTCTGTAATTTGAGCATTCCAGTTTAGATCCTCATGTGAATTGAGCGCAGTACCCCTTTTTATTTGACACTTCTCCTCTTCCTGCCAAATTCATGATATGAAGCTCTATATTTGTCTATGCAGTTCGTTTTCACTTAGTTTTATAAGTTCCACAGTGATAAGGTCGGTTCCTGGGGCTTTATTATTTTTCATGGTAAAGATCACGCTTTTTGTTTCATAGTTGGTTGGCTGACCAAAGGGTACAGTTCTTGTTGTAGTTTGTAATCCTCATTGGCTCCACCATAAGAGCCATTTAGCATCCCTTCAAATTGTTGTGCCCTTCTAGTACCTTTTCTGTGATCAGTTCCTTATCTATAATGCTGATAGGATTCCTAATAAATGCTGCTAGTTGTGCTGTATGCATGAATAAACAAATCAATGTCTTAATTGAAAGCTATTTTATTTTGTAAAAAAATGTGATAATTAAAACATTTTTATCTTCCCTTATTATAGTAAAGGCTATATTTTAGAATGAAAACCTAAAAACATGTTAAAGTTTAGACTGTAGTGATTTGAAGAAGTTTTTTACCGTTTGTGCTGGTCGTCGTTGTCCATCAAATACATTTGCCTTTGTAAAACATATAACACGGTTATAACACGGTATAGCTTAAATTTCTTTTAAAACTTTTTCACAGCACTCCCATGTATTTCCAAAAATCTTGTTTAATTGGGGGGTGGGGGGGGTTTAGCCAGCCTTAGTAAACAATACTGACTATATTTTTTAAAACTTTCTGAAAGGGGATGCAGCGTAACAATGCATCTTTTTT
Organism: Lymnaea stagnalis; assembly: GCA_964033795.1. Classification (NCBI taxonomy): domain Eukaryota; kingdom Metazoa; phylum Mollusca; class Gastropoda; family Lymnaeidae; genus Lymnaea; species Lymnaea stagnalis. Next base: position 10,806 of record CAXITT010000834.1, on the reverse strand, counting down.
CAGGTTTGCTCAGTTCCTTTTACCTAACCTGATTGCTACCTCTCCCCATTTTTAATATTTTTTGCTTGTCTCGCTCTCTCTCTTGTTTTCTATTTACCTGACAAAAGTTCTGAGGATGTCTGAAATTTTCCATCTAATTTCTTGTAATGCAGCAATAGACATTTAACTTTTTATTTTAGTTACTCTATTAGTTTGGCTAAGGCTCCTTCTCTAACCAGGCTTATTAACTTCAGGATCACAGTCCTAATACGATTTCCTTTAGTATCATTCCTGGTTCTTGTTTGTGGTTTGGATTTTGTAACATATTTTTACAAGGTTGCGTTGTTAGCCCTCAACCATCTGGGGGCTTCTCCTTTAAGCTCTCTAGGTAGTGCCTTTATTTTTGGATCCCCCCACTTCCAAGAAGATTCTATTTTAGTCCACCCCTGGTATTTAATTTCCTTACTAGCCACCATATGCTGTAGGTTTCCCTTATCTGCCACCTAGGAAGGCACTCTATAGAAGATAAATATGCACAAGAACTTACCCCACCTAATCATCTAAAAGGTTTGATGTCTTCCTAATGGAGGAGTTAAAAATGTAAGGTTCTTTTCAACTCGCTGCCCCTTGAAATGTAAATACATGCCTATCTCTGAGTTAATATGTCTCCCATAATCTTCAAAATGCACTGACAAGGGTATGAGAATCACTGTTGTAGATCATTGTTTTCATATTTGATAGGGAAAAGATGTTTAGTTAGAGATTTTATGTGTAGCTGTATCGTGGGTGTGAGAGTGTTGTAACATAATTGTGTAAGGGGATATGACACGTTAGTTTGGTCGATGTTGTTATGGAGGATTGATGGCGGATGTGGTATTTTGACTGTTGGACTTGTGTTACTGTATGTTGGGCTGAGCTGATTGAATTAGTAATCCATAGTTGTGTCACAGCCCTGGCTGAGGGAATCGTTCTTAAATAAATTCATGTACTGCAACGAACCCTGGAGTGTTTGATGAATTGGAGACTATTACTATTACGTTTGGTTGTGCTGTTCTGGGATCAAGTGGGAGACTTGGCTGGATGAGTAGACACTCATTGCCATGAGTGGATGATTTGCAACACAACAGATACAACCTTTCGACATGCACCAAGTTGGATGTCACCTTGTGATGTGTATGCATAACGTGGGGTGTGTACAGAAGGTGGGTTGTACGCCCCACATTGGAAAACGATTCCATTAACCAAAGAGATGTTGTAGAATAGATTAATTATGTAAGCCTACAATATTATAATTCATCATAAAATCACCTTTCTCTTCTAACTTGTAAAATTAGTGTAAATCATTTACAATGCAAGTGAATAAAAAGCAAAAAATTATAAAGTATGGCATTCAACACAGATCCTCAGGAATAATCATTCATTTTGAGCATGTTATAAAACTTAATTTACTGTAGTTACTGCAGTTTATTAACTCTCAAAAAACAGCAGATTTTTCAATTTTTTTTATATTACAACTATCAAAGTGTCTCAAATGTGTAATTTTGTAGTTACAGGTAATTTCATGCTCTTATATTGATATTAGGTGATGCTCTTTAATTGATATTAGGTGTTTGTTCAAAATATACTTTCCAAAATTGATTTATTATTATTTTTAGGCAGAACAAAACATTTTTGAGTCGACAAAAACATAATATCACAGCTTTACAAAGAAGGAAAAAAAAATTGCTTCCAATTATATTAGTAAAATTGATATTTTATTATTTTTATTACCATATATTCAATACTACAAAAAATATTCATTTTCAAAAGAATAGGCTCACTTTGTGGACAATTTATCAATCAAGGAAATAATGCCACAAAAAGTCAAAATTATAATTTAATTTTAAAAAAATAATTTTCAAACATATGCATGTAATTATCACTTTAAAAATTATTAGTAAGAATTAAATTAGAATAAAAGCTAAGAAAAAAAGGTACATTTTAATAAGTTAATTTATTTTATATCAGAGATATCAATCAGATTATCTAATCTGTCATCCAGATGAAACATATACATTCTTGAAAACAATTTCTTTCTTTATCAAAACGTAAAAATGTACCGTATCACAAACAAAGGATCTGATACATACTCTGACCCTTTTACCCTTGTTATGGAAATGCAATTTAAAGTTTGTTTGCAATTGTCATGTTGCAGTGCATATGTAAAAATGTCAGACTTTAAAGTAACTGGTACATCGTCTAAGATAAGATTCTTTTATTGATCCAAACAAATGGAAATGTTTTATGACTGCATTGATCATTTTCAGCCCATATAAAAAACAATTTGAACACAAGACATTTGTAATAAATTTTTCACTAGCAGCCATTCAGTGAGTTCTCTTAGCTATATCAGGGACTTATTATTTCTTATTTAGATGTGTGACTTAAGGGGGAGCACGCTGGTAAATTCGTACAGATTAGGGAACAAAAGAATTTTTGTATTTTTCAGTCCTTGCCCTGATGGAAAGAATTCGTACCAAACGGGCCAATCCTAAGTATCTGTGATGAAGAGAGTGGGATGTATCATCCAAAATGTGTTTAATTTTACAATAACATCTTTCTTCAAATAGTTCTTCCAGTGAAAGATGTTCAGTTTGTGTTATGTTCCTAGCTTTCTTGATTAGTTGGTTTATGTAGTGTTTAATATCAGACATTGAATTCCCACACCAGCAGGTAATACTGAAATTGAGTATGCTTCCAATTGTTGAACTGTAGAATATGTTAATGACTTGTTTGTTTACGCAGAAATTGTACAGTTTTTTGAGGTAGAACAGTCTTTCTGAATTTCTTATACAGCATTTGGCCGTGCTCATGCCATGTTAGCTTATTATTGATGGTGACACCTAAGTACTTATATGCATCTACTTTCTCTACACTTTGATTTTTTATGTTGAGATCTGTAATCTGGTGTTCCTCCCTCCTGAAATCAACATCTCCTTTGTTTTTGAGACATTCAGCAGGAGAAAATTTTCATCGCACCAATTGATAAAGCTTGTTACTAAGTTGCGGTATAAGCCTTCTCCTTCAGATATTAAGCCAATGATGGTGGCATCATCAGCAAATTTTAAGATTGGAACGGTGTCGCTTGAGCTTTGAATATCATTGGTATATATTGTATACAGTACAGGGGAGAGAACGCAGCCTAAATGTCATAATGTCCTATGTTTCCTAAAGTGTTAATTAATTGCTACATTTTCATGATGCTGATACAGTTCTTTTTATTTTGCATTAAGGAACTTAAGAGTCTCCCAATTTTGCACAGCTTGTCTCCTTTATTTTCAGTATCAGAAACTTTTTGGAAACTCAGTATGGCCTTGAATCTGTCCTTAGTCATATTTCATCATATAAGGATTCCCTGGACCACAGTCTTGTAAAATAAGTACTTAAATAAGTACTGTATTCATAATAAATCCTCTTAGTTGATAAAACTCTTCAATGATGTTATACCAATTTTATAAAACAGAAAGTTTCTTTGGTTCATTGTCCTGCACATTGCGAACTAACAAATATATGCAACCAAATTTGCAGTAAATTAGAGTTTGAAAAAGTCTATTTGCTTTTGAAATCTCCTTATATCTCTCTTGTTTAAACATTCATTAGTAAGCAGTATGCTTTTTATGTCTGGTCTAAATGCACAAATCCACTTTGAGTCCCACAGTCATTGTCATCATAATCATACTCATTGACATCTGCCCATCATAGATGCTGTCAAAATATATTTAAATTTAATTAATTTAGCTCAAACACAAAATTTACAATCTAAATAAAAAGACATCAAAATAGAAAACAATCTGCCTCAATTACTTTTAATTCAACTTTTCATTGAAAAGGGAACTCAGCTGATTGTCTACAAAATAATAGCCATGGATACAGCATTGTTTACATTTGACATTGGGCTAACTGAAAAATAATAATATAACAATCATTTTATAAATACACATTAGTTTAAGTTAAAACAAATAAATAATGCATTCTATTTTTTATAACCATTTACGAATTTTATACTACCATGAAGAAAGCTAATAATAGGGCTAAGAAGTAGATATCACAGTATTAGTTGAGTAGAAATGAGAAATCTTAACAAAACTTATTTACTATTATTATGAAAAGGGTTTGGAAATGTTGGGGGGGGGGGGCACTTATTCAAGGTCACTACACTTTACTGAGACGTTAGCATGCCTCAAATTTGAAATACCCGATACTATTTTAATGCTTTTTCTATAAGGGAATATGGGAGGTGTTGATATGAAACCCTTTTTGGGTGTTCAGATGGGGAGTGGGGCAAAAAGGGTTGTGAAGAACTGTAAGTGGTGGGGGTTGTACAATATCTTAACAATAATTATAATCATTGGTCAAAACTAACAGTCCTCCTTAGCTTAAAGTTTAACTTTATTTGAATAAGTTTGAGAACCACTGTTGCTAGTGTGTTAAAGGTGAAGTAAATTTTGATGGGTAAAAAGAGTTTGAAATGATACTAATCAGAGGCGTAGCGAGGATGTTTGGCGCACGGGGACAAGATTTTGGCCCAGGGATACGGTTCATTTTGAAGCGCCCCCTTTTCTTTTTTTAAACTCTCAAACCCGTTATTTTTATCAATGAAATAATATCAAAGCACATTTTGGCGCCCCGGGACATCTGTCCCCCCCTGCCCCCCCCCCTCGCTACCCCTCTGATACTAATGCACATGCTAAATTTATTAAGCATTCCTTCATCATGAGCTGTAATCATTCTTCAACAGGAATGAATGTTCAAGAGCAATCACAAGATGAATAGTCGAGATAAACCACACCTCAACAAGACATGTTCTAATGATCTTCCATCTCATAGAAATCAATCCATTAAATGACAACTTTGGACAATAAGGTATGTGAAATTTTACTATGAAATGAATGAGCATGATAAGTTGGGCCACCTGGGTATAGCAAATAGTAAATGTATAGGAAATGTTCAACAT